>OY720345.1:66660066-67260066 GCA_963082975.1 Labia minor
GGGCATCCATTATTTAGCAGGATACTTTCGGTACGCTATAAAATCTTCTGATTAAGTTTCGGCAATATTATTTTAATTTTTAAATAAATTTTTCATTATAATAGAAAACTTTTAATATATTTTATAACTTTCATAATAAATTTAGAATGTTTATTGTATATAATGATATAAATATATATATTTATATATTTTTTTTTCATACTTCCCCTATATATATATAAAACGGTTTTCCTGCACAGTGCTCAAAATTAGAAACTTTTTGCATATCTTAACGTTTCATGAGCTCTAGAATACAAAAGTGACTTTAGAATTTTTCATGAATGTCTGTCTGTTTGTTTGTCTTTATGACTGTCCTGAAAATTTTGACGTTATAGACTCAAAATTGGCAGAACCGATTATTATGAAATTACACCACAATATTATAATAAACCGTTATTTGAACATAGGATATATATGTATTATATCATCATTATCTAACCGTAGAAATTAATTTTTGAATATTTATATAATGCTCCACATTGTTCATTTAGAGTCATGGCTTAGCTAAGAAGTTAATTCCTTTCCGACAATGAATATAAAATTAATAATTATAGGTATTCGCATACAAAGAGTGATTATTTAGATTTTTATTTTAAATTCTTCAATTAAATAATTTATTTTACAAATTTTCATAAATTATTTAGATCATAATTTTCTTAAATTATTTTTTTTTTAATTATTCTTATTTTATTTGAATATTATTTCTTTTCTATTTATAAGTGAAGGGTAATTTTATTTAATAAAAGAACAGAAATTATATTTTTTAGTGTTTTATGAAGTCAAAAATATTATTAAAATCTCAATTAAAATAATTATTTTATTTTTATTTTTGATTTTAGTTTAATTTCTCAATTATTAATAACTATTATATTTTACTAGCTGATCAGAGCGCCTTCGGCGCTCTTCACATCTAGACGGGGGCTCCGCCCCCTGTACCCCCCCCCCCCCCCCCCCCGAGTGTCCCTATTTTGAGCTATAACCATCTAACTCCTACCCTATCCTATCTCTCTCACGTTCCTTCCTACATTGTCCACCCTGTTCACAATTGGTCTTCCAAACGGACGTTTTCCAATCGAACTCCCACCAATATATTTTTCCTCTCCCATTCTAGCCATGTGCCCTGTCGGCCCCAGCCTTCTCTATTTTATGACCTATAATTTAATAATTTTGATCCCCTTTGATAATAATTTCCCGATTGCAACCTCGATTTAAATTCTTTGCAAATATTATTCTCTCTGATACTAATTATTTTGTCTTATCACTATTAATTTCAAACCCCATCAATTTTCCTGCCTCGATTAATTTTT
Organism: Labia minor; assembly: GCA_963082975.1. Lineage (NCBI taxonomy): Eukaryota > Metazoa > Arthropoda > Insecta > Dermaptera > Spongiphoridae > Labia > Labia minor. The sequence goes on from OY720345.1 coordinate 66,661,413, forward strand.
TTATGCTACTTTAAATGTTATTAATTTATTTAAAAAAAATCAGAGTAAACAAAATAAAAATAAAATATAAAATTAGCATAACACTAAACTACTATAAAAATAATATTAAAAAATATATTATATATTAAAATCTTACGTGAAAATCCAATTATGAGATCAAATTTTCTTAATTAAAATAATCTTAAAAATTAATAGTATTAAATTATAGTCGTAATGTGAATGTTTTCAAAGTTTAAAAGGCCAATAAGATCAATTGAGATATTGTAAATATCAATAGATATATAAAAAGATTTTTATCTGCACATTGCTCAGAATTTAAATTACCGCCAAATTATCGCCACCAGCGCCTCTATGATCTAGTATGGTAACTAAACTATTTTTAATTAATATTCTTTATAATTTTTTAAAATTTTTCTAATTAAAAAATCGAAAATCCGGCTTCGAGGTCTGGTGGCCAGCCCCTTTGTGCTTCCGTGTAAAAAATTCCAGGTCCCTGCGTGAAATAGTTTTTGCTGGAGAGCTCGGTCAGACAAACAGACAAACAAACAGACAGACACATTACACTTGCTTTTATTATTATAGAAGTGCAAAAATGATTTATTGATTATATACAAATTAAAATATGATTTTTAGATAAAAGATATAAAGTAGTTGTTTTACATTTTGCCTTTTTAAAATTAGATAATTTTTTTAAATTTATTATAAATCCAAATCATTATATTCTATTATAATTTATTAAAAGGTTTCTTTTTTTATTTATTATGTATAATGTATAATAAATTCTCTTTTATAATGTAGTATATTAATAAAAAATAATATTATATAATATTATATAATAATTGTATATAAATTTAAAATTTAGAATATTTGAATTTATTTAAATTTTAACACATGTTATCAATCATGTGCAAATAAAATAGAAAATTTGGAAAATCATCTTAAAAGAATATCAATGAGGATTAATGCCAAATCGGACAACTTTTAATATGCATTCAATATTTCTGTATTTCAATTTTTATTTCTCAAGTTTTAATTAAATTCATTTAAAATTACATTCCGATGAACAAATAATTTGTTGCTTGAAGAGGACAAGTCACGTTCACATGTACTCATACAATTGTAACGAGATATTTGTTTTTATAAATTATCATAAAGAGATAATATCTCTTGATAAATAATAGTTTCATGTAAATAGAAATCCTAGACAGAGCAAAATGCTGAGATTACACTGCACACAACACCCGTGAGATATGTTATCATACGGACATGATGGCTTCGCAGCTGCGAGGTGATAAACAGACTTTCTTTTAAATAATAAGATTAAATATCCCTTGCAATAGCTAAAATCCTGAGAAGAGGACAGTGGGTGCTATTGCTGATGAAGTATTTTTAATTATTATTGAACCACATTGCTACCCCCTCTCTTCTTCTACTAGGGATGAACATGATATAAAACAGAGCCTTGCTCGAGACAAGACAGTTCAGTTGTTGTTAGTTAGCAGTCACCATGTTAAGTCAGTAGTAGTTCATTCAGTAGTGAGACAGACTCACAGCAAACACCATCTAGTCAGCTGGAGTATGATTTTGGCATTCTCTTTTCGGCCCTTGTATGATTGAATTGTAATTAAACTCAAGAATAAATTCCTTTCTTGATTCTTAAATATATTGGCCTTTTATTGATACAGAACTGACATTATAACAAATCGAATAAAATCATATGACGGACAATTAAAAGCGGCGGAATTTATGGAAAATAAAAGTAACGCTATTTGCCCAACAATCCAACAAAGATTTAGTCAAAAATCTTTTGCCTAGGCAAATGATATTTTTCTAGTTAAATTGAAATGAAATAATAGTTGAAGCTATTTGGTCAGGCAAATCCTATTTTCCTAAAATTTGTGCCTACGACATATATATACCATAAATATATTCATATTATATAAATATATTTACATTAAACTTTGGGTTGATATATATAATATACATATTTATATATATTTATATTCAAATTTCATTCATTTTAATGTCAATTTTTTGATTGAATCGCTAACAGAGTTTATATTTTGGAAAATCTTATAAATGATGATAACCCCTAAACCTTATATTTAAAACTTATACAAAGAGAATATATTATATATATTATAGTTCACTTTACATATTGTTTTTATATATATTTAGATACTTTTTACTCTTTTTATCTCAATTTTAATATTTTGACAGTTATTTACACTGACTGGAATATTTTTAATGGGATGTTGTTATTTAATCCAATCCTATATTGAGAATAATCTGGAACTAGCAATTATATCTTTTTCGCTTGCTCTTACTTTAATTCATTGCTCATTAAAGGTAAAAGTAAATACATTTTTATAAATTTTAAACACATAGCCACCCAAGAACTTGATAGGACTATCTATTGTTTTGGTATTATTTATATTAGACAATATTGTCAAAATTTATTATGATTGCATCTATTCTTCCCTATTTTAAATATTTACTTTTATGCAAATATTGATTAAAAACTACAAACGATCAGAATATCACAATAGACTTACAAAATTAATTAATTAATACGGTTGGAATAATTAAATAAATAAATAAATAAACAAATTGGGGAAAAATCAAACGGAATAGAATTAAACAAAAAAATTCAAGTATTAGGTTACGCAGACGACTTAAATATAATAGGAGATTCGGCAATTGCAATTATAGATAGCGTAGAAAAATTAATTGAAGCAGGAAAAGAGGTGGGACTAGAAATTAATAATGCTAAGACAAAGTATTTAGTAACAGAGAGGAATAGTATTAACACAGAAAGTCTTAACATACAAAATATAGAATTTGAAAATGTAGAAAAATTTAAATACTTAGGTTCTGCAATAACGAAAGATAATAATATTCGAAAAGAGTTTAAACCGAGGTTACAATCGGGAAGCGCCTGTTATCATGCCGTAAAGGGGCTTAATGAGTCAAAATTATTATCAAAGGGGATAAAAATTAACATGTATAAAACAATTATTTTACCGGTTGTAATATATGGGTGTGAGGCATGGTCTATGACTTTAGGTGACGAAAGTAGATTTAGAGTATTTGAGAATAGAATTCTGCGAAGCATTTATGGGCCAAAGAAAGATGAGGCCACCGGGGAATGGCGGAGACTGCATAACGAGGAATTGCATGACCTCTATGCATCTCCAGATATAGTTAGAATTATAAAATTGAAAAGGCTACGGTGGGCAGGACACGTGGCTAGAATGGGGGAGGAAAGAATGGCGTAAAATATATTGGGGGGGGGGGGGGGAGACCGAGTGGAAAACGCCCGCTTGGAAGTTCAAGGACGCGGTGGGTGGATAATGTAGGAAGGGACGTGAGAGAGATGGGAGAGGATAGGGATTGGAGGGTTGGGGCTCAGAATAGGGACACTTGGAGAAGTGTGGTTGCTTTCGAGTTCTGTAGAGTAACAGAGATAGATAGAATTATAATACGGTTAAATTTAATAAAAAATATATTTAAATTTATATAATACATTTTCATTTCATTTCAAATCCTATCAAGTTAGATTGGGAACCTTACATATTTACATAATATACTATAAAAATATATACTATCAAAAAATATAAATATAATATTATAAAAAATTATTTTAATTTCAGGGATTGATGATTGTAAGAAAAGGAACGCGTTTTAAAAACATCTTTGAAAAATTTAATTATGCAAGTGAATATTTTGGAAGATTTAATGAAGAGAAAAAAAATAACATTCATTTACCACTAGTCAGAACTTTAAGAAATCGATTATTTATTTATTTTAGTTTATGTTTAATAACATCAATTCCTTGGAATATTAAAGGATTTTTCAAGGTTAAATATAATATCCATCTACTACTATTTTAATTATATTTAATTTTAAATTTGAATGAAAAGATAACCTCTCCAGAATTATTACATAATATATTATGTAGTATTGAAACGTTCTTTCTAATAATTGGGACTAATAAATCTTGAAACTATATATATTAATGAACTTATAATATCTTACAAGTAGATTTTTTACAAAATATTTTCATTAATTATATTTTATTGAGTGATTTTAAATAAATAATTGTCATTTTAGGAAGCAGATGACGAAAGTTTGGCTAGGCAAAAGATAGCAATTCCGGGATTTCGAAGGACATTTGGTTCAGACATGTGGTTTCCTTTTGTTATTGATAATTATTACAAATTTTTTGGAGCAGCATGGTTTATAGTAAGTTACATATCTCATTATAGTAAATTATTTTTTATTCAAATATTGGTTAAGTAGAACCTCGATAACTCAAACCTCGGTAACTTAAAAACATTTATAACTTCAAAAAACAATATGTTCCCTTCCCATCAGAGCCCAAAACCTCAATAACTTAAAATACACTACAGCTATAACTTAAATAAGGAATCTCTGTATTGGCTCTCAGAAGCTGAAATCTTGAAGAAACAAGAATCAGTAGAAAGTCTTCAATGTAAAAGACGAAAAATTTTCCCAAATTCCCCAATTTAGAAAAAGGTTTGTTTAAGTGGTTCAAACAGTGTCGAAACAAAAACATCAGTGTTAGTGGGCCCATAGTGAAAGAAAAAGCTGAAGAGTTCGCTAATTCGCTGAAATTAAAAAATTTTAAAGGCGGCAATGGCTGGTTAGAGAATTTTAAGAAACGACATGATTTGGCCTTTAAAAAAATGTTATTAACCTATCCCTAACATTGGCCCTTGATAACTTAAAACCTCTATAACTTAAAATATTTTGTGTTTCCCTTGGACTTTAACTTATCGAGGTTCTACTGTATTTGGTTTAAAATGCCTGCAACTTATGAAATGTTGGCAAAATAAGATGGCCTGTGTAGAAACTACAGTGACTATCTCTGACCTATATTTTTATTCAATATTAAAGAATAATAAAATATGATATTTACATTTGATATTGATTATTAATAAAGTTTTATTGAGTTTATTAATATTTTTTAAGTTTTTTTTTTTATTGAAATTAAAAATCAAAAGTGAAAATCCTATCTATATAGGAGCTACAATATTAATCAATGACAGAGTAAAAGAGATTCAATTAATGAACATATGCTATGAAAAAGTTTAGCCATTGGGTTTTATTTTTATTAAATTATTGTTCCACACAAAAGTGCAGAGTAAAAGAAAGGAATGGGATTAGGCTTATCTCATTCGAAATTGCTTCACCTTTTAACGTACAAAGTTTAGAGGCATTTACTACCTTAACTTGTTATTATAATAATTTATATTAGTAGACATATTATTAAAGGGTTTTTTATTAAAATACCACACATGTGTATAATTTAATTATGTACAACGTTTCTACTGCTTATTCAGCAGTCGTTATCAAGTACTGTACGCTTGCTCCGACTCTGTCGAAGCGTTGTACATTTATTTATACAAATATGTGGTGTTTTAATAAAAATCCCTTTAATAATTATAAAAAGTTTTAAATAACATTTTCTCTTGGATATGCTCGCGCCCTATGGTGGCGCACCCCATAGGTTGAGAATCACTGCTCTATGATATGTGATCTGAAGAAAACAATAAAAAGTTTGTGAATGTAATTAAATGCAATAATTTGTTAGAATGCAATGAAAAAATACAGTGAACGCTCTATATAAGCAACCTTTATATACATGCAACTTTTTTACTATCTCGCCAATTTTCGATGATGAGATTTTGATGTTTTTATACGTTTTGAAGGTTCCTGAATCATTTTCACTAAGGTTGAGAAAAATGTCTGTGTGTGTGTGTGTTTGTGTGTATGTGTGTATGTATGTAGACAAGATTACGCAAAAACGGTTTGAGCTAGAATCATGAAATTTGGTACATGTACATTATTCAAAATTCGTAGTTTTCTATCAACTTTTGAGAAATGTAGCTTAACCGGAAGAGGGTCATTACCTACCACGTTTTTATTTTTTTTTTTCCTCTAAAGTGATCGTAAAAATAAAGATATATTTTTGATAGTTTTTCACAGGATTAAAAATTGTATAAAACTGCTATATATAGAATTTCAGTTTGATTGAATCGCTTAAAGTACCAGAATTAATTTTTTAAGACGTTGACTGGCAATCACGCGCCAGCATGTGACATGGTGCCATCAACAAAGAGTTAAACTCGCGCTGGTTTAATAAATATTATTTATTAATTTTAATTTATAATTTAATTAATTAAGTTTAATTTAAATATAATATATGTTAATTAATTCAATTCAAATTTGCGAGATAATCGAGTGGAGACACTCCAGCTATTTAGTTCAACTATTCTGTATAAGCAACTTATTTTTTTAAAGTTAAATATTTGAGTTGGCAGCTGTTCACAACAACATATCCTCAAAAAAATTCTGTTATTGGAATATAATTGTGTACTGCCAGTATTAAAGTTAATTTATGTTAATTAGAATAGTTATTTACATTTAGTCTAATACACAGTTTAGTTAGTAAAAGAAATAAGGAAAAATATTTTCCAGGGGGTAAGTATTTGTATACTCCTTTTTTCCCAACAAGAAACTTTTTTATTGAAATTGGTTCAAACGAGTTGCTTCTATAGAGCGTTCATTGTATTATATTTTTAAGGTGCTATGACATACGTGCAATGATTTTACAATGATGTCCGATGTAAAGTTGACTCAATATAATAACAAGCATGAATGGGTGGAATATGATGTCCGATGCAAGATGATTCAATATCAAGGTGCTATGATCCACATGGATGGAATAAGTGGATTATGGTGTCTGAAGTGGTGTGTTTCAGCGCATCTAGCTTCTACTATATCAATTCTTCGAACTGATACAGATTGGTACTTCTCCTGCCTCTGTCATATTAACAAACCTATTCGGTTAAGATTTTGTTATTAAAAATTACTGTGGAATAGTAGAAATATTTGTTAAGAATTAAAAAGAAAATATTCTAAAATCTAAATATAAAATTTAAAAAAAAAATTCTATATTTCAGTTTACATTTGGCACATTTCTATCAGTAATGTATGCATCGGTGGATTCTTTTGTAATTGCTTTAAATGAATATCTAAGTTCTCATTTTCAATTACTTGGAGAACTTCTTGAAAGTATTGAATTAAGTTCTGATAAAGAAATGAAAGAAAAATTAAATGATTGTATTCGTTATCATCAATTTCTTTTCGAGTAAGATTTATTTTTATTTATTTTAATATATTTATAATTTACATGCTATATTGAAAAAATAAAATAAATATTTATCAATTTTTATTATTTTAGTTTAAAGAATGATTTAAATGATGCTACCGGTTTTGAAGCATTCCTTCAATGTTTTTCATTTTCATTTATATGTTGTATATTGGGTTATACAGTTATGAAAGTAAGATATAACTTACCTTTAAATTATTTTCTTATCTTAATTAAATTCTTATCGGTCTTAATATTCATTTAAAGATAAAGGGATGATAATGATAATAATTTTAATTAGTAGATATATTATTATTCATAATATAATATTTTAATTAATTTAATTTATTTACGAAAAGAAAATTTTCCTTATCCAGTGTGGTATTTTCTGCTCTCATTCGGATTAGATTATAATTATACTATAAAATGGTAGAAATATGTATCGAGAATTAAAATAAAAATATTCTAAGATCTATTTTTTAAATTTATATTAAAATTAAAAAAAAATCTCTATATTTCATAATAATATTATATTTTTCACATTTTTACATACAAGGATATTTTTAATTTTATGAATATTCTTTTCATTTGCCGGAAACCAAAACGTTGGTGTTTCAAAAAAAAAAGTAAAATATTTATACAAAATTAAGAAGTTGATTTTAATAGAAATGACTGTGAATGGAGGAAGGAACACAAGACACAAGACCCTCTCCCAAAACACACTTCTTTATAATATTATTGAAGTGTATATGGCATACACTGTAAAATTATTTTAGTACCTAATATACTTGTATAATTATTATTATTATTATTATTGCCTTTATTGGTTCATATAGATTATACATAGATTTATGTGTGTTGCATTTATTTTTTTAATAATAATTTATTCACATTTATTTATTTATTTTAAGATGATGGAACCAGGCCCCTTGAGCATAGGCCTCTCCCAAACTCTTCCACGCTATTCGTTGTCTCGTTTATCGTTATTATAATATGTTTTTTTGTTTATTTTCTTTTAATTTATTTAGAATTTGATTTGTATTTTGACTTTATTTTTATGAGTTTTATTCTTTAAATTGTCTTCAGATCAGAAATGATGTGAAGTTCCACTAGTACCTTCTATGGGACTTACGATGCCAGTTAGAAAATTTTTATTTTTCTACTTTGCTTATATCATATTTGACTTTTATGAGCTTTTTCTTGATTTTTATCAATTTTTTTTAGAATGTGTAGTCTTTGTTTCTGTGGTTGATATTTCTAAGGATCTTTTTTTGTTGTTTTTTATTTTCTACTACTGGCCTAATTTTTCTCTCAATTGGCTTACCAAGCCTTTTAATATAATCTATTTGATTTATATTAATGTTGGGGTATAAATTTTCCTTTATTAAGTTCATTATTTTACAGTGATGGCGTACCTTCTTGAGAAGTGTGACAAATTTTTTTAGGGACACAAATTCATCTTACATTTACCGACCGACGATAGTAAGGGAGGTATTGTTTTCATACCAAATTTCACATGTGAAGATTTTTACATATCTCCACTAATCATGCACTTTGTTAACAGAAAAAAGTATTTTTAGCAAGATGTCTGTCCGTCCATCCGTCCGTCCGCTGTGTGTTCGTATAGATGTGTACAGCTTGAACGGCTCAACGGATTTTAATGAAATTTGGTATATTTATTTAATGAATCAGTGGGATGATTTGATCAACTTTTGGTGCAAATCCGGAAACTGGAAGTTGTATTATTAGCGATCGACGATAGGAAGGGAAGGGTTATTTTCACACCAAATTTCACATGAGGAGATATTTTACATATCTCCACGAATCATGCACTTTGTATTGGTTTTAACCTCGGGAAAATCATTTTCATTAGTTTTTTCTTAATTCAAAATTATACGACGTCACAGCCAGCTCCTACTGATATATTTTAAATAAAATAAAATTAAAAATATTTATGTTAAATCCATATCTGTTTTTTATTCCATTAATATATATATTTAAATTATTTAAAATTGTTTCTGTTGCTGGAAATTAATTTATTTCAAACCGTCGGTCGGTTCTGCGCCTGGCCACAGGTCAACTTATTTTAGATCCACATTGAAAAAAAATTTATGAAGCGTCAGTTAAAAAGCTTGGGTGGGTCAGTGTCTGACCCACGGGTCATAGGTTCGCCATCACTATTGTATAATATTAAATTATAAACTTCTATAATTAATGGAATATATATATATATATATATATATAGAGAGAGAGAGAGAGAGAGAGAGAGAGAGAATCTAAATTTAATAAAAATAAAATAAATAAATAAAAAGCATTTCCCAAAATAACTTTTTATCAATTTAATATCGGGGCCCGATTGGATCCAATCGTCTTAAATCCGGGCCTGAATATTTAATAATGAGCTACTTCTTTCTTAAAATAGGGGATTTTTTAAATTTTTAATAAAACAATTAAAAACACATTTTCAAGAAGTTTTTCATAATACGTATAAAAATATTAGCCTTGAAAAATTGAGATCTAATTTTAATTAGCTTTGTGTTTAAAAATTGATATATTTTCAATGCCATTCACATTTCCTGTCAGGAGGAGCTTATAAGCTCCGCTTTTAGGAACTCCTCAATAATAATTAAATAATAAAATGTAAATTATTAAATAATTAAATAATATATATTATATAATATATGTGGTATACATATATAGATTATTAGAGAATTCCAAAATATTCTAAAAAAATTTTGACCAAAAAAAAGAAATATAAAACAAAGATTTTTACCGATCCGAGAATGGACGCGGGCGCGGCACAAAAAGGAAAAAATAGGAAGCTTTCTTAAAAAAAAGTATTGAAATCTAATCAAAAACATACCTGTTAAAAAGGGGGCCAAGTTCCTATCGGCTATTTGTTTGCCTAAAAAAGGGTTCAAATCCATCCCAATGCCAAGTTTAGATGCACTTCAAAATCATTCATAATCATTTTTATCAACAGCCTGATCCACTGGTAAACATTTGGCATTCCAAAGAATCGCCACCACACCCAGTCCTCCGCCTCCTGCATCCAGGCACGCCACTTTATTCACGTCAACGGTCCATCTGGCCGAAATTCACTTTACCATACACCCAACTTAAAATATGGTATAGTTGTTAAAATACGTAGGTACATGGTTTAAAATATCTAAAATTATAATACTTAGAAATTTGAACTTGGCAGGTTTTCGTACTATACGTAACACTAGATTAATTGTATAATTATATTTATTATTTAAATATATAAACTGCCAAGTTCAAATTTCTAAGTATTATAATTTTAGATATTTTAAACCATGTACCTACGTATTTTAACAACTATACCATATTTTAAGTTGGGTGTATGGTAAAGTGAATTTCGGCCAGATGGACCGTTGACGTGAATAAAGTGGCGTGCCTGGATGCAGGAGGCGGAGGACTGGGTGTGGTGGCGATTCTTTGGAATGCCAAATGTTTACCAGTGGATCAGGCTGTTGATAAAAATGATTATGAATGATTTTGAAGTGCATCTAAACTTGGCATTGGGATGGATTTGAACCCTTTTTTAGGCAAACAAATAGCCGATAGGAACTTGGCCCCCTTTTTAACAGGTATGTTTTTGATTAGATAAATATATACATATATTATAAATAAAATAAAATTAAAAATATTTATGTTATATGCCTATATGTTTTTATAACATTAATAGATATATTAAAATTATTTGAAATTGTTTCTGTAGCTGGAATTAATTTACTTCAAACCGTCGGTCGGTTCGGACCTGGCCACAGGTCAACTTATTTTTAATTGTATATAATATTTAATAAAACTATCGTTTATTTATAATTTATATTGATTTGTTGATAATTCTTTTGATTTTTACTTTTTTTATTACCAGTTATATGAAATAATTTATTTTGAAACCACACAATTTCAATTAAAAATTATATTATGAATAATAGATTATAGAATATATTATGAAAATACTTAAAAGTACTCAATTTATCTTTCCATTTATTAACAAAAACATTAAAAATATATAATTATAGGATTACTTTTTAATTAATTGCACTTTTTCTATGTATTATGAAAACAATGAGTTCATTATTTTTATAATAATTTTTATTATTATTATTATTATTGTTTATTATTATTAGACCAATTTCTATAAATGACCATTATTTTCTTTAAAAATTTTAATTAATAAGGAATGTTCTCCAAATTATAATCTTATTTAATATATTATACTAATAATATATTTAATGGCAACTTTATATAAATATAATAATTATGACTTTTTTAGGCTGAATCAATGCATCAATTATATGGAGTAATTACATATGGAGTTTTGTTTTTATTTCAAATATTTTTTTTAACACGATCAGGAAATCTTATTTTTGAACGTGTAAGGCAACAAAAAAAAAAACATTTCAGTAAAATATTTTTAATAAAATATTCTGTTTATTGAATTTAATTAAAAATTCATCAATCAAATTTTTTAGGGACAAGAAATTGCTCAAGCAGCCTTTAAGAATGAATGGATTGGATCCGATAAATTTTTTAAAATTGGTATTTTATTAATTATGTATCGGGCACAAAATACATCACCAGTCAAAGGAGGATTTCTTTTTATTTTAAATATAGAGACTTTTAGCGCGGTAATTTAATTCAATTTATGGATCACTTTTGATAAGAGATTAACAATAAAAATTTTATTTTTTTTTAGATGGTAAATACATCTTTTTCTTATATAACCATTTTAAGAAATATGATTTAAATAATATTTAACTTTGAATTAAAAGTCTTTGCTCTTTAATCTTATTATAGAATATGTATTGATATTTGGAATCAATTTATGTTAAATTACTGCTTATTATTATTATTGTTGTTATAATTATTATTATATTTTAGTAAAGTGTAGCCTAAACCTCATAAAGATGATGACAAGAATCTCGTTAAATAAATAAATAAATAAATAAATATAATACTAACATAAATAACACAATTTAATAATCTTTCTCTAATAAAAATAATTTTTTTGTTCTTAAGAATTGTTGTAGTTAAGATTTTAGATCTCACCATTATTATCTGAATATATAAACCAAGGTGTTTGGATAAAATTTTTGATTATTTGATAAAAATTGATAAAAATATTTAATTATAATAATGTCGTGTGTAGATGATATTTTTATTGCAATATCTTCTATCCATTTATACACAAATTAGAAACACTAATTATATAAACAAGTGAAATATATATAGCACTTAAAAAAAGAAACTAATTTAAAAAATATGTTTTCATTAAATACCACTTCAATTAAAAAAATGTCTTTTTTTTCTTTTGTTTGCTTTGCTTTAGATCCGCTTATTTAAAGGGAAATATGACTAATAAGATTACTACCTTGTATTATAATGAACAACATATCAATTAATTATATAATTTTTTATTAATAATAATATCAAATGGGGTTTATATATATATATATATATATATATTAAGAGTTATTCCCAAGTTATTTTGAATGATTTTGTGAGATTTGAGTTTCGATGTTTTGACGTTTAGTGTCAGAAAATTCACTTGAAAATGTCATCAAAATGACGCCGAAACACCGAGACTCAAATTTCCCAAAAATCCGTGAAAAAAATTCGGAAATAATTTTTCATAATAATTAATTTCACGGAAGCCTAATCGAAAATTATATATATATATCTATATCTATATCTATATCTATATATATAGATATATATATATATTTAATAGCAAATGCCGCTAATTAACTGGAAAGTTTCTAGCTGCTGTATATTTACTTATTCCTCCAACTGTTCCTAACCTGATTTTTTCCCATTTCCTTCAAATCTATCTAAATGTTGTCGATACACCACGTCCATGGTCTACCAATAATTTATATACTAGGTTGTTCAATAAGGTTGAGGCCAGCAGGATCAAGGCTGAAGTGGTTTTTGTATAATATAGTTTATTGTTAATTGATGTGTTTGGGAACAGAGGATACAAAGCGTAGGTGGTCTCGTAGTGCTTGAAGATGGTCAAAGGTGAGTCGTATCGGAGGAACCAGCCGGAGTAGGAAGTCCTCTCGCGGAGTGCTGCGGAATAACCCTGGACGGTAGGTGAGCGAGGTTACCGATTCCTAGGACGGTCCGTGGGTGGACAGGAGGACGACTTGAGGACGATGAGCGTGGACCGGAGGGCGATTCGTGGACAATGTACTGGGACCTGAGGATGATCAGTGGGTGATGGACATGGCCCGGAGGATGGTCCGTGGACGACGGTCAGTGGGCGATGTGCGTTGACCGGAGGATGGTCAGTGGACGATGCCCATAGACCGGAGGACGGTAAGTGGCTTGCGGAATCTCAATCTGCCTAATCCCTGCAAGCTGGAAGGGATAAGAGAGGTATGGCTTACAGAGTCTCAATCTGCCTACTCTCTGCATGCCAGGAAGGGAAGGATGGGAATGGGTAATTTGACTGTTGATGAGCTGCCCTTATATACCCTCGAGTGGCGGCGATGAGGACGTTCCTTCGGGGAGGAAGCCCCGCCCTTGTCTCCGGTCTGCCCTCTGAGGCTCTTGGTAGGGCGTGTCAGGAGGAGGAAGCTATGTGTCTTCTAGAACCTTCTCGGGCCTTCTGGAACCTTCTCGGGCGGCCCAGATCGAGCATGATTGACGGAGACGCCTCGTGTTGTGGCGTGATGCCACAAGTTCAATAAGCGATAAGATATGGTATTGGAAGACCGTCAATTGACTGAAAGAGATTTAACAAGCTTTAGGCATTTCATTGGGCACAGTGGGCACTATTTTGAGTGTTAATTTGGGTTTGAAAGAACTATGTGCAAAATAGGTGCCGCATTCTCTAACTATGGAGCAAAAACACATTCGGATGCGACATTTGGAACGCTTTAAGAAGAATAAAAGCGACTTTATCCGTTGATTTATCACAATGGATGAGACTTTGGTCTACCATAAAGATCCTGAATCAAAATAGGAGACTAAGGAGTGGTGTGAACCCGGCTCTTCGGCACCGAAGCGAATCAGCCAAGAAGGTGTTAGAATTAGTTTTTTGGGATGCAAAAGTAATTTTGTTTATAGATACCTCCAAACTGGTATAACAATCAATTCGGTTTATTATTGTAAGCTTTTGAATCATTTTTACAAATAAAAATTGGTTTATACATTTCCTACTAGTGACTTAAACAGGCAATTGTATATTAGAGCGTGGTGCCCCACACCATCAATAGATGGCGCCACGCCGGCACGCAGCAGCCGGAGCCATAGTAACTAAAGTGGGCAATTGTATCTATATATTGTAGATAGTGGAAAATAATAAATCGAGTTATCACATCTGGCATTGTCTTTTAGCCCTTTTTCCTATCCACAATCCTACCTCTATAATCAAGCACCAAAGGGTTAAAACTTGTAATTCTTTTAGGTATTGTATTACTTTATTTATATTCTATATATGTAACTAAAGTGGGCAATTGTATATATTGTAGATAGTGGAAAATAATAATTCCAATTATCACTCCATCCCATCTGGCATTGTCATTAAATTATGTATATATGTATATAGTTTTAATATTTGATTACATATTCTTTAAGAATTAAATAAAATCGCTTATTTTAAAACCCGACTTACATATATATATAGTATATCAAAATTATTGGAATATAAGCCCATTTCAGCCATGATACATTTTTATTTTATTTCTATTTTCATTTTTTTTATAACATTTTATGATTTTAAATTTTATTGAACATGATAAATCATCGTCTTCAAGTTCCATACCCCAACACTAAAGTCTATTACACTTGATCCTTGCTTTGATATTATTTTGTGGCGCCTGGCCTCACATCAAAAACAAAGACATTTAACGGGAAATAGATGTATTAAATATTTCACCACAATTAACAATGCGACACCAAAACCTTCCACAAATTTCCTATTCCTCAAAGTGTCAGTTGGAAGTGACATTTCTCACTTCTACTGATAAATTCAGGATTGCCACGATTTATTTTTGACTACTTGGCTAGTGTACTTATAGTCAAAATTTAATATAAATGGGATTGACAAATAAAGTAGTTCTGAATCTCATTCTCAAAGAATCGTATGAAAATGTTTTTTAATGAAAAAAAAAAAACATTTAGACAAAACTCATTGGGTTGTGTATGCCAAATAATTTTTTTTTAATCTAATATTTTTTTATGAATTTTTTTTTTAATTTATTGACCTCTATTTTTTTATATTTTTGTGAAATAATATTAAAATGAGATAAAAAAAAATTTTGCGAAATAAATATTCTTGCTAATTTTAACTAAAACAAATATCATAATAATAATAATATCTGAATATTTCAATGATATATATATATATATATATAAAATAATTTTCATTAATGCCTTGTCATTTGAATAAATCACCAGTTGGAATAATATAAAGGGCATTTTTAATTGGAAACTCGATACCTTTGTGAATTTTTAATATTCATATCTCTCAATATTTAATTAATTAATTAGAAGATCAAACTTTATATTATTTAAGTTGTTTTTTTTTTTTATAAATTCAATTATTACGAAGATGTTTAAAAATTGAATAATATATATACCTAATAAAAAAGATATAATTCAATATTAGTATGTTTTTGGAATATTTTAATATATTTAATTTATTAAAACTTTCTATATTGGTAGATATTTTATATTAAAAGAAAGAAATAATAAAAAAAAATCTGGAGTGTCTCCACTCGACTAATTTGAATTGGATTAACTAACACCTATATTATATTTAAATTAAATTTAATTAATTATAAATTAAAATTAATAAATAATATATATTAAACCAGTGTTTGGCTCTTTGTTGATGACACCACGTCACGTACTGATCGGCAGTCAACGTGTAAAAAAATTTAAAAAATTAATTCCGCTACTTTTAGCAAACTGAAATACTATATATAGCAGTTTTATACAATTTTTAATCATGTGAAAAACTATCAATAGAGGAATGAAAATGAAAACGTGGTAGGTAATGACCCTCTTCCAAATGAGCTATATTTCTCAAAAGTTGATAGAAAACTACGAATTTTGAATAATGAGGGTATACCAAATATCATTATTCTAGCTCAAACCGTTTTTTTCGGCGAGTTAGTAATGATAATGCTTGTAGTTTACTATAACAAAACTGAATTTAATATAATTCAATTTAAAAAATAAATCTTAAGTGGTTTCATAGGTGTTAAAATTTGAATAACATAATATCTATTTAAATTAAGAGTAATCAAATGGCTCGAAAAAAGTTTAGGACACCGATAAAATTACATTTATTGTACTATTATGTTTAGCGGGTCACACAAATCTACCCGTAAACCAGGGGGGCTTGCTCATCCCTGATAGGTATAATAAATAAAATTTGTAGAAAAACATTTAAATATAATAAAAAAATAAGTTGACCTGTGGCCAGGTCCGAACCGACCGACGATTTGAAGTAAATTAATTTCCAGCTATAGAAACAATTTCAAATAATTTTAATATATCTATTAATGTAATAAAAAACAGATAGGCATATAACATAAATATTTTTAATTTTATTTTAATTATAATATATGTATATATTTATATGTAAGACCAGGCTGTGACCTCATGAATGGCTGGATGACGTCATATAATTTTAAATCAAGAAAAAACTAATAAATATGATTTTCCCGAGGATAAAACCAATACAAAGTGCATGATTCGTGGTGATATATAAAAAAATCTCCTCATGTGAAATTTGGTGTGAAAATAACCCTTCCCTTCCTATCGTCGATCGCTAATACTACCACTTCCGGTTCACGGATTTGCACCAAAAGTTGATCAATTCATCCCACTGATGCATTAAGTAAATATACCAAATTTCATCAAAATCGGTTGAGCCGTTCAGGCTGTACACATCTATACGGACGGACAGACGGACGGACAGACGGACGGACAGACGGACAGACATCATGCTAAAAATACTTTTTTCTGTTTAGAAAATGCATGATTCGTGGAGATATATAAAAATCTCCACATGTGAAATTTGGTGTGAAAACAATACCTCCCTTACTATCGTCGGTCGGTAATTAAGATTAATTTAATTTTATAAGTACAATGTAACGAAATAATGACCGAAACCAACTGTCGTACGAACCAGACGTATTTTAGTGTCAGTGCTAGTGCTATTACCCACCCATTCAAATAAAAACTCCTGTTTTGGTCACACAGACTAAGAACAAGAATCCCAAAAATTTCCTTCTAAAATAAACTCTCTTGAATAGAAAGCGTCAAAATGTCGAAATTGTACAATAAAACGTGAATTGTACAATAACTTCTCAAAATAATAACTTTCACCGAAACCTAAATATATATATATATAACTAGGTTCAGAAAAATACATATAACGGTTATATCAATTAAATTAATAAAAAATCCTCAATTTTAAGGTCCAGACTAAAAATTAATATATACTCATTCATACATATATAATAGAGGTACATATTTTTTTTTTTAATTTTTACAGAAATTGCCAATGTATCCAATAATAAAAAATAAATAAATTAATTAATTATTCTTCTATAATTAAAAACATTCATCCCATTTATATAGTTTGGGCTTAGTTATAAAAGTAAAATTAGAATTTAAAGGGTTTATGTCAGTTTTATTATAGAACGAATTAAAAAAAAATCGTAATAAAATGTCCTTTGGCTTTGTTTGAATGTTTAATTTGAATTTCAAATAAAAAGAATAATTCTCATTAATTCCGTGTCATTTGAATTGATCATCGCTTGGGATATCATAAAAGGGCATTTTTAATTGGGAACCCGATAACTTTGAGAATATATAATTTCGATGGCTCTCAATATTTAATTAATTAAATATCGGATCAAATAAATATTATTATGTCTTAGTTCAATTTTTTTTTTATTATTCAACATCACATTTAAGTAAAATAAAGGTGACAAAAATAAAGAAAAAAATGAATAAAGTAGAGAAAAAATTAAATATTTTAATCTATAAAGCTCTATCTATAAATTTTTCTAATTTAAGTCCTACAATTAGAATTTTCTTCTTTGGATACAAAATAAAAAAACAATAAAAAAAAATCTGGAGTGACTCCACTTGACTATCTCGCAAATTTGGATTGGATTAATTAACACATATATTATATTTAAATTAAATTGAATTGATTAAATTATAAATTAAAGTCAATAAAAAATATTTAATGACTCTGTTGATGGCACCACTCACGTGTTTAATGATTAATAATTGTATAAAACTGCTATATATAGAATTTCAGCTTGATTGAATCGCTGAACGTACCAGAATTAATTTTTACCGACCGACGATAGTAAGGGAGGTATTGCACGGATGCTTTGTGAGGTATTGTTTTCACACCAAATTTCACATGTGGAGATTTTTACATATCTCCACGAATAAGTTGACCTGTGACCAGGTCCGAACCGACCGACACAGAAACAATTTCAAATAATTTTAATATATCTATTAATGTAATAAAAAACAGATATGGATACATAAATAATAAATATAAACATTTTTAATTTTATTTTATTTATAATATATATGCAAGACCAGGCTGTGACGTCATGAATGGCTGGATGACGTCATATAATTTTAAATCAAGAATAAACTAATAAATATGATTTTCCCGAGGATAAAACCAATACAAAGTGCATGATTCGTGATTATATATAAAAAAATCTCATCATGTGAAATTTGGTGTGAAAATAACCCTTCCCTTCCTATCGTCGATCGCTAATACTACCACTTCCGGTTTCCGGATTTGCACCAAAAGTTGATCAATTCATCCCACTGATGTATTAAGTAAATATACCAAATTTCATCAAAATCGGTTGAGCCGTTCAGGCTGTACACATCTCTACAGACAGACGGACGGACGGACGGACAGACATCATGCTAAAAATACTTTTTTCTGTTAAGAAAATGCATGATTCGTGGAGATATGTAAAAATCTCCACATGTGAAATTTGGTGTGAAAACAATACCTCCCTTACTATCATCTGTCGGTAAAAAATCAAAACGTTGTAGGTAATGACCCTCTTCCGGTTGACCAACATTTCTCAAAAGTTGATAGAAAACTATGAATTTTCAATAATGCCCATGTACCAAATTTCATGATTCTAGCTCAAACTGTTTTTGCGTAATCTTGTCTACATACACACACAAATACACACACAAACAGACATTTTTCTCAACCTTAGTGAAAATGACTCAGGGACCTTCAAAACGTATAAAACAACAAAATCTCGACATCGAATATTTTCATGATTGGAATACTATCTCTGGCGAGATGTAATGAAAAAAAAATGAATTAAATTAAATGAGAATAGAATTTACTGAACAAATGAGGATGAATGAATCACTGTTGGCTAAACTATTGTGGTATCTATTCATGATTTTTATAATAAGCTTTAATGATATTATCAATAAATGATGTAGGATCTATGTTCAATTTATTTTCTATCTCTCTATTACACTCGGTTTAACAAATTGGCCATTGAAATTTAACATATAAATAGAACAAAAATAAATTGGTTTGAGTAATAGCAAGAAAATTTATTTCACTTAGTGATTTTAAATGAAAGAATTCTAAATAGAAATTTATAAATGAATACTTACAAATTTATCAACGTTGGTTTGTTATTATTATTTTATTGCAATTTAATTATAATGTGCTAATATGTATATACTATTAAATATTAATACATATTAAAATAAGTATTAAATAGAGTATATTGTAATATATTATGTATAAATTATTATTATTATTATTATTATAAGTCATTAAGTGGAATATTCAACTTATTATTCAATTATATATTTTTAAGTAATAAGTGTATAAATATAATCAATATTTATGTTATATTTTGCAAATAATAATCTGTAAATATATTTTTAGGTTAATCCAATACTAATTAATTATTCAAAACCTTATTAATTTGAAAATTAAAATTTATTTTATGATAATTATGATCATTTAAATAAATTAGCTCATGAAAATAAACCAAGTCAAATATTATATTAGGTGAAAATATTTATATATAAATTACTATTATTTACATTATTATATTATTAAATGGAATAAAGTTATATTTATTTATTAAATCATTTTTAAATTTATAATGAAAAATCATTATTATACATACACATATATATATATATGGAATTATTATTATTTTGCCAATATAATGCTTGTATTTTAAAAGTACTTACTTATATATATATAAAGATAATTATTAGAATGGAAAATAATAATTTAATTTATTATTAATTACAATTGTAAATTTTATATTTGAATGAAGTCGATGGATTAAAACTTGTTATTTTATTTAATTGTGGTTTAAGAATTAAAATTATAGATAATAATAATGAATATAAGTACTAACTCAAAAGGGCTTAGATCTTTAAATAAAATTAAAATGGCTATATATAATTACTTGAGTGTAAACGAACACGATAGTATTTATATATATATATATATATATATATATATATATATATATATATATATATATTATTGAATCGATAATGTAATAATTACAATTATTATTATATTATATAATACTATAGTCTGATATAATTTTTCTATAAATCCCAGGTGTCGAGTGAATTAATAATTAATTAATAGAAATATAATAAATAATCAATAGGGAGAGAACCGATATACATATTTCAGATAAATTGTAAAAATGTCACAAAATTAAAAAATATTCTTAAGGTATGCAATCTATATATATGAATGTGTGTGTGTGTGTTGTAAAGAATATTTTTATTTAAAATTTTTTTAAATTTAAAAAGAATATTATTAGGTCCCTGAATTATTGAATCATTCATTGAAATTTCTGAAATATACTAATTCCTTTGTTGTATTCATTGTAAGGAGGGGGGGGTATATATACCTACCCAAAACTTGGTTTTAGAGTCATTCAGTGTTCAGTTGTCTCTGCTAAAGGTCACCCTCAAGCAAGCAATCGTCTAATCATTACAAGCGAAAGATCCCCCTAGACACTCTTCACGATCCTTCATCTTCATCAATCGTAAGCTTTATTGGTATTATTATTAACATTTTTTTTATATTTTCAGAATATTCAATGGAGGAATACTTAGACCAGTCCTGGCCAACCCAAATGACTTCATGGGCCTCTTTAATTAGGAGGAATGCCACAGGGGCCGCATTTTATGGAAACGAATTTAAACTTCTTGATGCTTAATATTTATGTTTTTATTTATTATTTTTCGGCTAATTTTTTTAAATAAAAATAATAATATAACAATTTAAAATAAAAAAAAATATATTCTCTATTAATTACTATTATTTCTAACTTTTTTCTTCCTTTTTATGGAATCAAATATTTAGTTTAAAAATTGTAGGACATATTTTAAATAAAAAAATGAATTAATTATAATTATTTCAATTATATTCTGTTTTTGAATATACAGATGAGAAATGAAAGTTACAAAAGAAATATATAGTTAACTGGCGGGCCGAACAGTTTTTCACGTGGGCCGCATGCGGCCCGAGGGCCACGGGTTGGCCAGGCCTGACTTAGACTATTCATCAGAGGTATGGAAGGCTATTCAGCCTAAAAAGACAAGAAGTTTACTTCATCATCGAGCTGTTTTCTTCGTATTGGAGGAAGACACTTCCGAGTATGAAAATTCAACAAAATCAAATTTATATGAAGATAATTTGTTGAATATTAAAGCAAATATAGAAAATATACCACCACCAGATGAGGATGATATTGAAACAGTGATAAATCATCCGATTACCCGCCGACGAATCAGGAGTCAACGAAGAAGTCGAACTTTGCCAACGACATCTTCCAATTCACGAACAAACAGCACACGAAATTATTATTATAATTTGAAAATTTGATGATTCTTTCATGTATAATAATTCGTTCTATTTTTTGTTGGTAAATAATATACAATAAAATATTCTACTATTATTATTATTACTATTATTATTTCTTTGTATACCTATGTTAAACTAATAATATTTAATAATTTTTATTTTTTTTTATTTTTTATATAAATATATTTATATTTAAAATCCATTTTTTAATTTTCGATAAATTTCCTTAAATCAGTTTCTCCATCCTTATGTAATATTTTAATTTTATTAAAAAATATTTTTATCAGATCAATATATTATTTAAATAATAAATTAATTTACCAAGTAGAGCCAAACAAAAACCATAAATCTTCTTAATTCTTCTATAAAATTGATTTTTATATGAGATTCAAAATAAAATTATTTTATTTTACATTGTTCCTATGAAAAAATTAAATTATAATTAATATTAAATTGTATAAATAAAATAAATAAAATCGTATGTCATTATAATTTAAAACATTTTGATGAATTCGTATAAATATTCGATACTAAAATGTATAAAATCTTTACAAGTTTTGAAATATATAATTATGTAATAGAAAATAATATAACTATTAAAATATTAATAAATGTTTACAAATTGAATTAAATAAAGGTTAATATTAATATTAATAAAAAAATTTTTAGTCCAAAAAAATCATTTTTATTAATAATACGTATAATATGAGTATAAGATTTCTAAATTTGAAAAGTAAAAATACTTTACAGATTAAATATTTTATATACATATCAATGGTTTTATATCTATCTATATATAGATATATATTAGATTATAATTGATTATCTAAATCATAGGTTCCCAAACTCTTTTGTGTCGTAGACCACTTGCCATGTTTTTCGGTTTTGGGTAGACCCCCTAAATTGATTTTGATTTTTTATCAAAAAATTTTATCCTTTTTTTAGAGCTTTACTGAAAAATCAAAAATGTTTTAAAAACCATGTCGGAAAAACAATTTACCTTTTTTTAGAACCATATTGAAAAAAATCAAAAAATTTTTTAAAGGCCATTTCGGAAAAACAATGGACTTTTTTTTAGAGCCATGTAAAACACGTAGACCCCCATAGACCCCCATTTTAATTTCATGAACCCCCAAATTTTTTATTCGCTGCCGTAGACCCCTTGCAGGTCGATATAGACCACTTTGGGAATTGTTCTTTTTCCTTCCAAATTTATAAATAATAATAAAATTTTAGTCTTATTTATGATTAATAATGGAAAGAGAATTTATGTCAATTAAAAACTTTTTATACATGTAGTATTATTTTAAAAATTAAATTCGTTACGATCATCATAATTTAAATAAATTATCTCTTTAAAATAGATCACAAAAAAATATAATATTAGATAAAATTATTTTAAACTTTTTTAAATATTTTAAATGAATAGAAGAAGTTTTAGAAAATAATTAAAAATTCGTTGTGAAATTTTAAATCCTCTTTTGAAAACATCGAATATCATTTATTATTTAATATGTAAAAAGTAGTGAATTAATTAATGAAATATTTTAAAATTGAATTTATTATTCTTAACACTTTACATTTAACATTTGTGCATCGAAAGTATCTCATCATGGAAGATTATAAACCTTTTGATATTAATTTAAAACTTTTTCATTATTTTGGTTTTAGACCTTATGGAGATCACAAAATTGTATACAACTTATTAACGGTAAAAAATTGATTTTTTAGATCTCTTTTTATTTCGGACACTTTATTTTATTTATTTTCTGCAAAGAAATTAAAAAAATGAACAATTGTTCTACGATTTAGAAAAAATGAATTTTAAAAATTTTTAAAACTGGATTTATCAAAAAGTTAATTCTGATTCACATAATTAAGAAGTCGAAATAAGAAAATAATAATTAAATTTAATTTAATTTTTATGCCAGTGGTTCTTTATCGGTTCTTTCTGAACTTTTGTTCAGACTTTGAAATTTTCCGAGAATTTATAAAATAACATTTCTTAACTTTATCAAAATATGCTATAAATATTTTAAAGTTATTTATATTGATTTTTTTCTATAGAAATTGAAAATGTTAATATCGCAAAAATTTGCAAAAGATAACATCCACTGATGGGACATAAAATTATTTATTTCCTTTTTAATAAATAAATAAATCATTTAATTAATTAATAATGACCAGCTGGTCAGAGCGCCTTCGGCGCTCTTCACAGCTGGACGGGGGCTCCGCCCCCTGTACCCCCGAGTGGTACATCGTATTTGGTTATTATCCTTCGTGATTACATTCAATTTTTCTACATATTCAAATTTTACATTTTGTATATTAAGATTTTGTATGTTAATACTGTTCCTCTTTGTCACTAAATACTTTTTCTTATCACTATTAATTTCAAACCTCCATTAATTTTTCCTCGCTATCTGTAATTGCAATTGCCGAATCTCTTATAATATTTAAGACGTCTGCTTAGCCTAACTTTTCAATTTTTTTGTTTAATTGCATTTCGAGTGATGTTTTGAAAAACTGTTTAGCGCCCCAAGTTGTTATAAAACAAACAATTTTAGCTAGTATAATAAGATTAATCCAAGTAATATCGTCTATTTCTATTCACTCCTTATGGTAGCGGCCCAGTCGATGATGTTATATGGATCGTTAATTAACCATTAACCATTCACCGAATCGCCATTCAAATAATAACATACAAACAGAAAAGTAGGCGTGTTAATATAAAATATATACCTGTGACACTGAACTATGACTCGACCCTTTAACCAATTTATAGAATTTATTTTTATATACTTTAAAAATTTTACAATTTTTTAATTATTTATTATAATTGTTAAATGGGATTTATAAAAATGACCCATTAAAAATTTGTTTCCTAAAATGTTTCAAATAAATTAAAATAAATTGATTTTCATTTCAATATATTAAAACCTTTTCAAATTTACTTGATCAAATAAAATAATTGATCCTATACATCCAACAACGAGCTATCACTCGACCATAAAAAAATAACAAAATTGTATCAAATACCATTTATTATTCAATGTTATTACAATCATTCACACCAATATTAATATTAGATAATTACATCAATCTAATTAAAATTAATATAACTTTAATATATTTCTTTTTTTTTTTTTTTTTTAAATAGTGTGTTAGGGGAAAGCTCTACCAGCCAACGTGTGGGGCTCTCACCCACTAAAACCCCAATCACACTTTAAGTAAGGCCTATGCTATATAGTAATCTCATATTTTAACTCATAATTCTTTAATCATTTCCTATTTTATCGCATAACTCTTATGTTTCAACAATCTCTATTCCAAGACATTTTTTCCAAGTTCTATTAATATGTTATTTTACTGTGAGAGGAATTTAGCCTCTCACCCAACCTCCTATTCTTCGGAGGACCATTTCTTCCGCTTTCGTCAGCCCTGACCCTGCTTCCCACCGGGGTTGGTTACCACGATCTTCCACAAGGTTGCTCAGGTTACCAATGAACACCACCAAGGAGGTGAAAGTCGGAATTAAGTAGGAGAGGCTAAGTCACACTAACAGGATACAGTGTCATATATTGCGCATCACTACCCCATTTGGTGTTTCCATATATTCATATATTAATTTAATACCTCTTTCCAAACAACATTTCGAGTATAACATTCATTCTCAGGTGGTAATAGAACTTTCAAATTTTTTCCATTCTTAACTCTTGAAAAAGCTACATAAAGCATTCTCTTAATTATATTCAAATAATTAATTAATTCTCTTGAAGAATTTCTAAACGTCACGCTCTTAGCCGGTTTCAGTAAAGATGCGATGATCGTTATCGAAAATCTTCTAATTGCTCTGAAACAATTTTTAAAATTTTTAATGTTTGGATATGTGTTTATGCAATGAAAACAGATATCAGTATAACAAATATATTTTTAATTTTATTGAATTTTTATAATATAAATAAATAAGATATAAGAAGCGGTGGCTTGATTGAAATTTATATACACTTTAATATTATTTTTTAATAAAAAGAGAATTTATTAAAAATTAAAAATAAAAAAAGAAGCCTATTTTAATAAAAAAATATAAAGATCTCCTTTTTGCCAAGGCCAAAAATGAGGTATTTTCACGCTTACCTTTTCGATGGTAGCATTCGTTTTCGTTTCAATTTCCGGCATTTTGAAAATCGTATGATTCCTTTTTGATTTTTTTTTCATCAGCTTCGGGGTCACCACTTGTTAATTTTTAATTAACAACAACAAAGATAATTTATTTATGCTTACACTTTTTATTTAAGCTAAAGCTTTGTACATATTAGCTTATAATAATGTTTACTAATACATCTCATTAATCAACAATTAACAATCTAATTAATTATATCAAAAAATATAAACAACTTAATATTTATGATGATAAAAATAAAATTGATGAAACAAATCTTCTTTTAAACGTTGTGTGAAACAATTTCAAATAATTTAAATGTAAAACTATTAATGAAATTAAAAAATCAAATATATGAATATAATATATCTCACAGGCGGTGGTTGTGACGTCATCCATATATTATAAATTTAAATTAAGAAGAACTAATAAAGTTTCGTGAGATGTGATCAATAAAACTCAATTTTTCTTTATAAATACTATCTCTGTTGTGAATTTCAAAAAAATCGTTAGAGCGGTTTTTGAGAACAATGAAACAAAGAAACAATTTTTACTCGTATAAGAAGATAAGATAAGATAAGATAAGATAAGATAAGATTACATTTAGGAACTAATGCAGCGATTATTTTCTTTTTTTCTCTGTTTATATATTACATCTTATTAGGAACAAGGTCTATTTACATTATTTACATATTTAAAATAAAAAAAAAAATTAAATTAAATTAATTTAAATTATAATTTGTCTGAAATCTTTGATAGAAATCATATGGAAGCCTTTTTAAGTCTTCTTACACACATTAGATGAGACCATCAGATTTTCAACTAAGAAACTTGGATGATTAACTAGTCTATTTAAATATTTTTTTTTGCAATATTTTCCAATTTCTCTTTTAGTTGTAGGAACTCTTTCAGGTCACTTCAAATAACGACTTCTGTAACGATCAGAGAGCGTTGACTATTATTCGCAAAACTTAGATTTGAAAACGTTAAACGATTTCAATATTGGAATTTGAAGCAGAACCCCATAATTATTATATGCCATAGGTCTAAATAGACTTAAAAATTGCTTTATAAATTAATAATTTATTTAATATTATTAATTTAGATTATTCTTACAATCAACCAATAGTACTTAAGTAGAAGTCCCAATCGCCTCCTTTTGTTAGAAATTTGTGTTTTCCAATTGAGTTTTCTCTGTTTTATATTCTTATCTGATTGTGAGACTAGAATAACAGTACTGTCTGCAAACGTAGCTAAAGTAACATTCGGAGAGGTTGGCACTCTGCTGTATAAATGAGATAGAGATGTTGTCCTCCTTGGGATACACTAGCATGAATATGAAAAAGAGTAGTTTGTTCATCGGAATGTTTTACATAGAAATATCTATCACTAAGATATGATCTATGCGCACGGCAGTGCGCCGGCCAAGTTCCAGCAAGCCGCGCGCATGCCGTAAGTATATTTACACGAATGGTTTGGAGTCACTTTTGACCCCCCTGTAACTCAGTGCCTATTGCAAGTACAGGGATAAAATTTTATCTACGTAGTCATATACTAGAACTAAAGCAGTATGCCAAATTTCATAGTTATAGCTTCAGTAGATCCTGAAATATGACCCTGTGAAAATAGCTTATTTTGGAACTGATTCACTGATTGGTCAACAAAATTCTTAGGGTATTTCCAATTGTCCTAGCGCTATGAAATTTGGCATACAGGTCGTGTGTTATAAGTAGGTTAACAAAAAATTATGAAATTTAAGAAATCGGTCAAGCTTGAGTTGTTATAATCGAATATCAATGCGATTTTAACGAATTCAAACGAATTCATTGGTTTTGTCAGAAACTAATCAAGCTAGGACTTCGAAATTTGGTACACCGATATTATTCACAGTTTGTAGATTTCTTTTAAAATTTCGTCAAAATCGGTTAACCGGAAGTGGTACTTTACCTACACTGGTTGCGTTTACCTTTCAAGTAAAGTACCAGTTTGCTTCGAGATATTTGCTTCATATTTTGTATATAGATTTAAAAATATGAAAAAAATTCAGATACCAAATTTCATCATGATCTGACTACCAGAAGTGACATTTTACCTATACAAGTAGCGTTAGGTGTAAATTATAAATATATATAATAGTGTTAAACCATTTTACTTTATAATTTAAATTAATTAGTTTGTTTATTTTTATTGTTATAACTTAACAGTTTCTATATAATTTTCAATTAATATTAATAGTTCTAATTATTTATTATTCAATGTAAGTTGGAAATTCAGAATTATAAAATAAAAGAACAAATAAAATTATTGTATTTAATATATAAACAAATATAATTTTAATTTAAAAAAATTTGCAATTTTTTTAAACACAAAATTACTTCAAAGGCTAAGAATGGACGCGGGCGCGGCACAAAAAGGAAAAAATAGGAAGCTTTCTTAAAAAAAGTATTGAAATCTAATCAAAAACATACCTGTTAAAAAGGGGGCCAAGTTCCTATCTGCTATTTGTTTGCCTAAAAAAGGGTTCAAATCCATCCCAATGCCAAGTTTAAATGCACTTCAAAATCATTCATAATCATTTTTATCAACAGCCTGATCCACTGGTAAACATTTGGCATTCCAAAGAATCGCCACCACACCCAGTCCTCCGCCTCCTGCATCCAGGCACGCCACTTTATTCACGTCAACGGTCCATCTGGCCGAAATTCACTTTACCATACACCCAACTTAAAATATGGTATAGTTGTTAAAATACGTAGGTACATGGTTTAAAATATCTAAAATTATAATACTTAGAAATTTGAACTTGGCAGGTTTTCGTACTGTACGTAACACTAGATTAATTGTATAATTATATTTATTATTTAAATATATAAATTAACCTGCTAATTCTAAGTATTAAAATTGTAGATATTTTAAACCAAGTACCTACGTATTTTAACAACTATACCATATTTTAAGTTGGGTATATGGTAAAGTGAATTTTTCGGCCAGATGAACCGTTGACGTGAATAAAGTGGCGTGTAGTGTGCCTGGATGCAGGAGGCGGAGGACTTGGTGTGGGACTGAGTGTTTTGTACAGCACGAAAACCTGCCAAGTTCAAATTTCTAAGTATTATAATTTTAGATATTTTAAACCATGTACCTACGTATTTTAACAACTATACCATATTTTAAGTTGGGTGTATGGTAAAGTGAATTTCGGCCAGATGGACCGTTGACGTGAATAAAGTGGCGTGCCTGGATGCAGGAGGCGGAGGACTGGGTGTGGTGGCGATTCTTTGGAATGCCAAATGTTTACCAGTGGATCAGGCTGTTGATAAAAATGATTATGAATGATTTTGAAGTGCATTTAAACTTGGCATTGGGATGGATTTGAACCCTTTTTTAGGCAAACAAATAGCAGATAGGAACTTGGCCCCCTTTTTAACAGGTATGTTTTTGATTAGATTTTAGTATACACTAAATATTACGAGGTACTAGTATGTATATTTTATATAACAATCCTGTATGCTACACTTTATCAAATGCTTGCTAAAATCACTGTTCTAAAGCTTCAGTTATCTTGTGAATCTCTTCGATCGTTCCATGATTACTTGAAAAACTAAATTGATGGTTGGGTATAATATTATTGGCCTTGATAATTTCTTCAAGTTGAATTTTTAAGAGTTTTTTACCGACCGACGATTGTAAGGGAGGTATTGTTTTCACACCAAATTTCACATGTGGAGATTTTTACATATCTCCACGAATCATGCATTTTCTTAACAGAAAAAAGTATTTTTAGCATGATGTCTGTCCGTCCGTCCGTCCGTCTGTCCGAATAGATGTGTACAGCCTGAACGGCTCAACCGATTTTGATGAAATTTGGTATATTTACTTAATGCATCAGTGGGATGAATTGATCAACTTTTGGTGCAAATCCAGAAACCGGAAGTGGTAGTATTAGCAATCGACGATAGGAAGGGAAGGGTTATTTTCACACCAAAGGAGATTTTTTTATATATCACCACAAATCATGCACTTTGTATTGGTTTTATCCTCGAGAAAATCATATTTATTATTTTTTTCTTGATTTAAAATTATATGACGTCATCCAGCCATTCATGACGTCACAGCCTGGTCTTGCATATATATTATAAATAAAATAAAATTAAAAATGTTTATATTTATTATTTATGTATCCATATCTATTTTTTATTACATTAATAGAAATATTAATTATTTGAAATTATTTCTGTAGTTGGAAATTAATTTACTTCAAACCGTCGGTCGGTTCGGACCTGGCCGCAGGTCAACTTATTTAATATTATAGCCATAATTGGAAGCAAACTAATTGGTCTGTATGAGCTTACATCTTCAGTCGGTTTTCCAAGCTTGGGTATTCAAATAATAGTTGCTGTTTTCCAATAAAGAGGAAAAAATGCATGCCTGATCACATCATTATATATGTACTATGTTAATAACAACAAATCAAATTTTTAATTTTGAATGGTTTAAATTGTGGTCCTACTTAAAAAGAGATCTCAGAATATTCGGGAATCCCTATTTCATCAGTTGATAGCGGGTCGGGTGGATAGGGTTTAAAGATATCCGCCAAATAATTCGTGTAACATAAAGTCTTACCTTTATTTGATTTAGCCTAGAATAAAAAAAATATTAAATATTAGCTGAAAATTCTCTTCGATAAAATGAAAAAGATTATCTATTAGATTCATCAATATATAGCCAGTTAAGCTCATCAGACTCTCAATATGAACATAAAATTTATTTTAGAATAAAAATTTGAAAAACAAATTTGCTCCATTCACAATTGAACGTATACAAAAAACTAAATAATAACAAAAGAATCAAAATATTCTCTTTCAGTTATTCTCGATGACAAGCCTTATCTTTGTAAGTATAGGATGCGTTATTTTTTTATTTGTGCATAGCATTGAAGTAATCAATGTGGCTGCTGCTATTTCCATTTCACATTGTGCAATAAAGGTACATATTTCTTTCAATTGTTTTTCTATTTATCATTTGGCCAAAATTTGAACTAATATTAAAAAACATTTCAAAAATAATAATATGAAAATTAAATTTAATCATTTAAATTAAAATATTATAAAAAATTAAATCTAATTTTTAGGGAATCTTTATAATAAGACATAGAAGAGCTATCAAGCCAATTCTTGATGATTTTATTGAACTATCTACAATGGTCAAATTTATTGAAAAAGACAAAATGGATGTACTTAAATCAACCAATTATTTTTTGGAGAAACGTATTAAATTATTTTTCTATATTTGTATTGTTACATCGGTTGTTTGGAATTTAAAACATCTTTTAGTCGTAAGCATTTAAAGAAATGATTTTTTAGATTTTTATCGATATGCACAATATGTCAATTGTCAATTACTAAAACAGTAAACATAATAATTATATATATATATGTATACTGTGGTATATAAAGATATAAAATATGTAGTTTTTTATATGAAATATATAAAAGAATACTTTATTCACAATACCTCTAAAATATATTAATATGTAAGGTGACCATAATGTGTGGTTGGCGGTTGGACAGGATGCTGGTAATATGTAAATATTAATAAATGGAGAGAAACTCAGGTGCTGCCTGAAGAACAAATAAAGACGACTTACAGTTCCATTTCAAGGGGCCCATGGCATTTAGACAATTCGGAAATCTAAAATTAAAAATTAAATATTTAAAAATTAATTTTAGTATAAATAAAAGAAGACCCGCTGTCAACATGCTTGAGTCTGATCCTCGGGGTCCCGTGTTAAAGTTTCAAGCCTGAAAAGGATATCTCTCTCTTTCTGGGGTTTATGGGAATGATGTCGACTCACCCTACGTGATCAATAGTTATATAATAAGTAGCGGTTTGCATGATAAAGATTGAGAAGGTCCGTAGTGCTGATCACATAACACCTCTACCCCGCTCAGGCTGCCATCGACTTTTTTTGTACTTTCCTGTTCAAATGCCAGAGATTATTTTCTATTTTAAAATTAGTATTTTATTTATTCTAAATATATATACATATTGTGACAAAAAAGTTTCCGGAATTTCTAAATAAAACGCAAAATAGTTCATCTTCTTCAATATTTATTTTGTCTCCTTCAAAATATGCCCCTTCTTAAGCAATACACGTATGCCAATCTTGGAAACATTTTTTAGCTCTCTCGTCGCATTCTGTTTTATGGTCGGTATGGAGTCAAAACGGATCGCCCGGAGTGGCAATTTTATAAAAAGTCACACGGGGCCAGTACTGGACTGCACGGTGTCTGGTCGATGGAATTTTGCCTTAAATGCGTTCACAATCGTGGCTTGATGAGATGGCGCGTTATCGTCGTGCAAAATTCACGATTTGTCTGATCACAATTCCGGCCGAACACGACGGACCCGTTCACGCAAACGCCTCAAAACAGTCATATAATACTCCTTATTGGCCGTTTGTCCCTCTGGAACGTATTCATGATGCACCACACCAAGAATATCGACAAAAACAAATTTCGGAAACTTTTTTGTCACAATATATATAATTTGAGATTTTCCGGTAATTAAAGGAAAATAAACATAAAAGAAAATTTTAAAATGGAAATAAATTGTGAAAGAATGTGATTAAGATTATTTTTCTCTTATTTTCAAGGAGCTAACTTAAGAAAAATCATTGTAAATACCTTGTACTAACGAAGTACATGTCTCCAGCGGTAAATGCATTGAACAATTAATTAATAAGAGAGATTATATACAGGGCCGCGACGTGGGTGCAAAGCGCCCGTGTGCAAATTTTTATAAAGCGCCCCCTTTATCAATAGAACAATAAAAGCAAATAAAACATTTAATTTTGAAAACTGTGTTTATGAATACAGAGGAATTTCTCTACATAATAATAGGAAATAACAAAATAATTAACTCATTAACAATAGAAAACGAGGTTAAATTTCTAGAACAATAAACAAAAAAAATTCCAAAATGAAAACATAATACAATATGAAATTCTATCACAAAACTATACTATTCGGATTCTTCGAGCCTTTGAAGGTACAAAACCTTTAATAATATCATATATTTATAAGTTATCCATGATTTCATTTTCTATTGCTATCATAGAAAGATCTGTTAAGCGCTCCTGCGACAATGTCGAACGCAAATACGTTTTTATAATTTTTAACTTAGAGAAGCTTCGTTCACCCGAAGCTACAGTTACGGGCAATGTTAGAAAGATACGCAGTAAAACAAACAAATTTGGAAAATATCTTTAAACGTGTCGTAGGATTCACGTCCACAATTATATTGATTAATTTTTAAAACAGTTAAAATAAAATAAAAAAGAATGGTCAGTTTGGCGCCCCCTACACCAGGCGCCCGTGGGCAGCGCCCCCCTTGCACACGTGCACGCCGCGGCCCTGATTATATAAAATGAATATGAAATGTGAAATATATGAATATTATATGTAATGAAATAATAAGAATTATTTATAATAATTATATTTAATTTATTTAAAACTATTTATAATATATATAATTTAAAATAATTAGGAAGGAGATGCAGAAGCAATACGAAAACAGAAAATCGAAATACCAGGATGGAACAAACAATTGGGAATTAATGTTTGGTATCCATTCCCAATGACTAATCCATTCCAATTTTATGCTATTACAATATTCCAGGTAGATAATTTTAACAAAATATTTTTTTTTCTTTATTTTTAATTTTAATTTTTTTATTTTATTTAATTTCCAGGCTTGTTTCGGATTGGTTCTGGCTGGTATCTATACTGGACTAGATACTTTTATTGTATCATTAAATGATACTTTAAGTGCTCATTTGGAAGTTCTTGGGATCGCTTTAATAAAAATTAAATCCAAATCAGATATAGAAATGTCTAAACAACTGATTGACTGCATTAAATATCATCAGAAAATTTTTCAGTTGAGTAATACAAAAATTGACAATTAAACCTAATATAATAAATTATTTTTATTTTTAGTTTATCGAACAAAGTACAAAAATTTATAGATGGGGAAACATTTGTCCAATGTTCTACTTTTTTATTTGTATTGTCTTTTTTAGGATACTCTTTAACATTGGTAAGATTTCATTAAATTTATCCACTATTAAGAACTTCTATAAATTTTCTAATAATTCTCTAAAAAAAGATCATTGAATTTTGGATTTTAACTAAAAAACTTACTGCGAAATAATATTATAATGAAATTTTATGTTAAAATTATAAAAAAATAAAACTAATTATATATTTTATTTAAAAGAATGTGAAATTAACAAATTAAAATTCTTATAAAAATTTTTATTTATTATTTTAAATTAATAAAATACAATATTTCAACAAGTTTTTCTCGTTGGTAGAATTTATTATCTGCATTCACTAACTTTTGTCTCGGTGGGACTGTCCTTATTTTATTATATAAATTTATTCTATTTCTCAATCTAATTGATTCCAGGCGACAACATTAAATGAGATATATACCATAATATTATATATTATTGTGATTTTATTTCAATTATTTTTTCTTACCCGTTCAGGAGATGTTTTATATAATAAGGTAAGTTATATAATTTTTTTAAACTTATTTTTTCTCTATATTTTTACACAGATAAAGTGTCTGTTTGTATGAATCCATTTTGAAAAAATTGAATTTGTTTAGATAGATCTAAGAATAACTTAAAATAATAATTCATTAATTAATTTAAAATTATTAACTTATTATTTCTTAGTAAGTATTAAAAAAAAATTAAAATATATTATGTAAAAATGACCAAATACGTACCGTCACAAGGTCTGGAGGTTATCGCATTTAGCTCTCACTGGTACCGGGACCAAATCCGGGGTCTGAAAAAGAAATTTTTCTAGCTGGAATGATGAAATTAAGTCAACCATGCTTGCGGGATCAAAATTGTGAAGTCTTAATAAAAAGTAGTGCCTCCAGTCAGGAAAATCAAGATAGGGGTTGAGAGAATCCGTTTTACTGATCATAGAACACCTTTACTCCACTTAATCAGCAATAGTTTTGATACGTGCTGTTTTTTGCTAAGATATACAAAAGTCAAAGGATTCTTATCTAAAAAAGACCTAATTGATTGATTATATTAGAGTTGTAAATTTATATTTTATAGTAAAAATAATTGTTTTCTTATTATCATACTTATTTCGTCATCTAAGTCGTTATTTTTTATTTATAATATTGTATAAGTATTCTTTTTATTTAATAGAAATATATATTTATATCATTTTCAAATTATTATTAATTATTTTAATATTTTATTAGAATTATTTCAATGAATTCACAGAATTTAGACATAGCGGAGTCTGCATTTTTCAGTAATTGGCCTGGAGCAACAAAATTTTTTCAAATTGGAATTTTATATATGATTTTCCGTGCTCAAAGGGCTAAACCTCTGAAATCAAAAAATTTGGTTATTTTAAATTTAGAAACATTCACCTCGGTAAGTGATTTATAATGTATTTAAATTTCTTATACACTTTGAAATCAAAATATTTTATTATATTGCAGGTGGTTAATACTTCCTTCTCTTATATTACGATTTTACGCAATATGAATAATATATAATTATATATCATAATAATTATACTCGTATAATAAAAATAGAAGAAAGTAGAAATTAAAATAATTTATAAAAATAAAGAAAATTATTTTAAATGGTTAAAAAATTTATAGTTTTATTTATTATAAATAATTTATTATGATTAGATGTTAGTTAACTTTTAATAGTATTAGAATATATAGTATATAAATGTATATTGTATCATAATATACAGTAATAAAAACACACACAAATAGTATAAAAAATTTTAAAATTAACTTATATCTATAATTATCTTGGATTTGTTCTATAATTCCTATGCTAAGGCACTTCAAATACGAATCCCTACCTATTTTTTCACACATATATGTTTATATATTTATTCCGTTACTCTATGTTTTCTTTTATCCCACAGGTCGTTTTCGCTCAGTTTCTATCGAAACTATTAAATAAATAAATAAAATTCAATTGTAGTAAACAGAATAAAAAAATAAAGGTGGGAAAATAGGTGTGTATTAATAATTTGTAGACTTTAGCAAAGTTTATGATTCAATGATTCGGGAACAAGTTTTTCAAATATTTATTTTAATTCCAAAAAAAAAAAAATCGTCCATATGATTCGAAATTATCTTGAGGGTTGTAAAGGGTTATGTACCATAACCTACTATTTGAAATTCCAAATAGTTACAAGACGACTAGTTAACATCAATAATATCAAAACATTAAAATGAAGAAATTAAATAGAAGTAATTCAAATGAGATCTAATAGGAGGAGGAATATATTTCCGTTCATCAAAGTAGACTTTAACTTTAATCGGGAAAACTCTTAAAAATTTTAATTTTATTGGGAATTCCAAAAAAAATTAGTACGTATGATTCGAATTTGTCTTGAAGGTATTAAAGGAAGGGTAAATGAAGGATTCAGAAATATTTGAAATTCGGAATGAGTTAAAACAAAGAGACCCTCTTTCACCAATTTTATTTAATTTAAAATTAGAATATGTGATTAGACAAATTGGGGAGATATCGAACGAAATCGAATTAGACAAAAATATTCGAGTATTAGGTTATGCGGACGATTTAGAATTAATAGGAGACTCAATAAACTCAATTAAAGATTCGGTAAAAAAATTAATATAAGCTGAAAATGAGGTAGGGCATAGGTTCTTAAACTTATGTACTCCACGGACCCCCACTTGAAAAAATTTTTTTTGACGGACCCCCATCACAACTTTAGGTACTTTACGTCATTTTATTAATTAATTTCTGGCTTACGATCTCATAAGGACAAGGATATATGATGAATATTTCTAACAGTGATTGGTGAATAACGATTTTTTTGCATATTGTAGAACACATTTTATTAGAAATTATAATATTGAAGAAAGAAAATACAAACATTGTCATAGCAACAAATCTCACAAATTATAATGGGTACTTACATTAAATTCATATAAATATTTTATAATTTTTTTCAGAAAATATTAAATAAGAAATATTTTAAAAAATAACTGCATCTATCTCATTAAATATAACTTGTAAGAATGACTAATCGAGCCAAACGTTGGGCTGCCACTTTGTAAGGAGGACCGTTTCAAGTTGGGGTCACTTTGTAGACGATCCTCTTACGTTGGGTGCCACTTTGTAAGGAGGCTTCACGTTGGGGTCACTTTGTAGACGATCCTCTTACGTTGCGTGCCAATTTATAAGGGGATCTAAGTATTGGGCACTTGTAATGATCCACGATGACCGTGAATTGTTAATTATGTTAAGTTAATGATGGGCGCCAACTTTGGATATCCCAAAGTATAAAATAGTGTTGAAAAATTAAGGGAAAAGGGAAAACACAATAATAATGTTCACATTAATTTACTTTAATTAAATAGATAAAAAAATTAACAAATTAAATATACAAATTTTAAATAGAAAAAAATAAGAAAATGTAATTCACTATTGTCACTGGAATTAGCAGAAATAATTATCACAGGGGGTGATGATAAGGATTATACACAAATAATTATATCACGGGACGTGATAAGTATAGGTTATATCAGGATGATATCACTTGTTCGACTGTATCACAGGGTGTGATAAAAATGATTATATACAAAATAATTATATCACGGGACGTGATAAATACCAGGTCATATCGGGATGATATCACTAGTTAAACTGTATCACAGGGTGTGATAATAAAAATGATTATATACAAAATAATTATATCACGGGACGTGATAAATACAGGTGATATCAGGATGATATCTCACTAGTTCCACTGTCCATTCTCAACTGTCTAAAAATATAACAACTTGGAGGGATGATTCCTCCCCTTATGTGAAATATAATATCTATATATATATTACATTTTAAGAATAATGCGACCAAATAACTTTGTTAATAAAATAGGGGAATAGAAAAACAAAATAAACTAAAAAATAGATAAACAAAACAAAATGTATAATAAAAAAAAATAACTAAGAATATAAATACTTTGTCCGTTACATCCTCCCCCTCTGATTCCGAGGTCTTTTGATTGAGGGATCAGCCCTAGGAACGGACAATTTTTGGCCTTCCTCGCTTACGTAGAGGAACTACTGGAGTAGAACGCGTGTCGCGGCTTAGACGCAATGCTGATGTATGAGGGGGAACAAGTCCTTGAGTAAATAAATGTTTTTGAGTTTGTGGTGGCTCCATAACTCCTGGTGGGCCCCGATGGGATGTCGGAGACCCCACCAGCTGTCTATATCGGACAGCAGGATCTTCTTTGCTGACTTTGGTACCGTCCATGGAATCGACGGCCCTTTGCAGCGCATTCAAACAACCGACTGTGTTTATATGATGTTCAGCGTAAGGAGTTGGCTCTCCCCCTGGTTGAAAGACAGTTTCATGTTCTTTTAATAAATGGGCAAGTTTTATGTTCTGTACCGCAGTTAGCTGAATAGTGTTTTCAACAACAGTATTATTTTCATCAGTGGTGCAGAGATTTTCTTGAATAAATTTGTATTTTCTCTTAGGATAATTATGAAAATACCAGCGATTGTTTCGCATATCTAATACTAAACCTGCTTTTCTGAGGAAGTCAAGACCTAATAGTGATCTATTTCCACTAACATTGGGTAGGAATATCATTTCTATATGTATTATTTGATTTTTGATTTTTACAGGAACTGTAGCTAATAACACGGAATGTATACGCTTTTTCCCGTCAGCTAGAGTTAAGGAAAGTTTTTCTACTTTAAAATGTTCTCCTCGTTGTCTTAAATAGCTGAGAAGACGCTGACCGCCAATAGAGCGAGTGGCCCCGCTGTCAACACAAATAGAACCAGAAGCTTCATAGATGGAGGCTTCTATTAGAGCGAGTTTAGAATCTCTATCTGTAGTAACGTCACACTGTAAGGCGTGTGCCTTGGTAATTTCCTGCTTTGGATTGCAAGTTGGACACCTAGGTTTGGTGACTCCTGGAGTTCCGCAGCCGTAGCAACGAAGTGTTGAAGAGTCAGTCTCTTCTTTTTGTTTTTCACGAGGTTGTGAGTTTCTAAAGGGTTTCCGATCATAATATTTCGATTTAGGGGGTTCGATAGATTTATTTGAAGGGATTGTTTTTGAAAATGGGGCCCTTAAGTTTTCATAGGAGTCGAATTTTCCTGCCAGATCGAGGGGATCTATCAGTGTTTCCCAAGAGTCGAGGAAGTGATCTTTGCATTCGGATGAACACTTTCTCTTCATTTGATCAGCTAGGATCAAATTTTTAAGTTGATCAAAATTTTCAATTTTTAGATCGGATAGCCAGGCTTCTAGATAACCGCGTAGATTGAAGTAAAAATCTTTCCAAGTGTTTTCCGATGTCTTCTTGGAGGTGGAGAAAAGTTTTCTTATTTTATCCGTAGTTAATTTAAATCGGTGAAGTAGGAGCTTCTTAATATGTTGATAGTCTTGGGCGACTTCATTTGGTTCTCTAATTATTAGAGTGGTAATATCTGTGGGTAAGACCGAAATAAGATAAGTGACCCATGCATCCTCAGATATACCAAGAAAATTCATTTGTCTTTCGAAAAGACGCAGATACGTATTAATATCGTCATCGTTAATTTTAAATAGAGGTAAGAATTTCAATATATCTACTTTCGGTTGAAGTGGGGTTGGTGATTCTACCTGGTTCACTACGGTTTGAATTCGGAGTTTCTCTAGTTCAAATTGTCTTTCCTTCTCCTTTTCTTCTCTTTCATCTTTCTCCCTTTCCCTCTCTCTTTCTTCTTTCTCCCTTTCCCTCTCTCTTTCTTCTTTTTCCTTCCTATCCTCTATGATGGTCATAAGTAATTCCCGTGTAAGGTCTTCATCATAATCAGGCAATGACGTGATGTCATTTTTTATATCGATCCTACGAGAATCTAAATTCATAACTATTCCTAATTCCTGTGCTAAAAGGATAAGATCCTCCTTTTTCCCTTTGCCGAAAAATGACATTTTTAATAGGATAATTAAATTTAATGTTAACCAAAGAGAAAAAAAAATTAATTAATTAATCAAAATTAAAAGTTATTTAGTCGCGTACAATTGAATTATACAATGTTTAATTATAAAATAAGATAATTGAAATATAATTTAAAATATGTAAGAGTATTTAAATATTTGAAAATATAGTGATATTTTAACAATTTTATTAATTCATTAATTTAAATATAATGTAGTAGAATAAAATTTAAAGTTTAAAAAAAAAATTTTTTTTTTTTCAAATTAAACATATAAATTGATTAATTATAATTAATTATAATATTAATATATTCAAACTATTTTTATTGAATTAGAATTAAATAGATAAATATTCTATTTGTTAGATAAATGTGAAAATTAAAAATAAAAAAAATAATTAACAAGTGTTAAATATATTATTATATTAGACAAGGAGATATAATTTATTTAAATTTAAAGTATAAAAGTAAAAGTTTTAAATTTCTATTTAATTAATTAAATATTAAATTGTAGTATAAGTCCGTTGAGATGAA
The DNA here is from genome assembly GCA_963082975.1 of Labia minor. NCBI lineage: Eukaryota > Metazoa > Arthropoda > Insecta > Dermaptera > Spongiphoridae > Labia > Labia minor. Next base: position 66,702,252 of record OY720345.1, read on the forward strand.
AAAGTGATGATACTGCTCACCAAAGATGAATAATGTACTTTTCTCAGGAGCCGTGGTGTACTAATCGGGCCTCAGGTTGGGCTGCCACTTTGTAAGAATGACTAATCGAGCCAAACGTTGGGCTGCCACTTTGTAAGGAGGACCGTTTCAAGTTGGGGTCACTTTGTAGACGATCCTCTTACGTTGGGTGCCACTTTGTAAGGAGGCTTCACGTTGGGGTCACTTTGTAGACGATCCTCTTACGTTGCGTGCCAATTTATAAGGGGATCTAAGTATTGGGCACTTGTAATGATCCACGATGACCGTGAATTGTTAATTATGTTAAGTTAATGATGGGCGCCAACTTTGGATATCCCAAAGTATAAAATAGTGTTGAAAAATTAAGGGAAAAGGGAAAACACAATAATAATGTTCACATTAATTTACTTTAATTAAATAGATAAAAAAATTAACAAATTAAATATACAAATTTTAAATAGAAAAAAATAAGAAAATGTAATTCACTATTGTCACTGGAATTAGCAGAAATAATTATCACAGGGGGTGATGATAAGGATTATACACAAATAATTATATCACGGGACGTGATAAGTATAGGTTATATCAGGATGATATCACTTGTTCGACTGTATCACAGGGTGTGATAAAAATGATTATATACAAAATAATTATATCACGGGACGTGATAAATACCAGGTCATATCGGGATGATATCACTAGTTAAACTGTATCACAGGGTGTGATAATAAAAATGATTATATACAAAATAATTATATCACGGGACGTGATAAATACAGGTGATATCAGGATGATATCTCACTAGTTCCACTGTCCATTCTCAACTGTCTAAAAATATAACAACTTGGAGGGATGATTCCTCCCCTTATGTGAAATATAATATCTATATATATATTACATTTTAAGAATAATGCGACCAAATAACTTTGTTAATAAAATAGGGGAATAGAAAAACAAAATAAACTAAAAAATAGATAAACAAAACAAAATGTATAATAAAAAAAAATAACTAAGAATATAAATACTTTGTCCGTTACAAACTTACATATTTAATGAGATGTATGCAGTTGTTTTCTTGAAACAAGAATCTCAATATCTGGCTTAATATTGGAAACTTTTAATCTAAGATCCGGCTCTACATTTAATTTGTTTCTATATTTAGACTTAATATAAAATAGTACCGAAAAAGCTTGTTCGCATAAATATGTTGTGCAGAATGGAATCAAGTGTTGAAGTGCTTTATTTGCAAGCGCAGGATAATCTGACCTGAGAAGTAACCAAAAGTTGCTCAATTCAGTTTTGTTAAATTTTAGTTTATAAGTTGTATCACATGATAATTCCACGAGAATATCTTGTTCAGGTGCAGATAAATGTTTAGTATTTGTAATTTCCATATTAAATGGATCTCTGATCCAGTTATTGCAAGGATCAGGAGTAGAAAAATACTTCCTGAAGTTGCTTTTCAAAGTAATTAAATGTTCAACAAATAATTGACGCGTTTGATTAAGCAATTTTTCACTGGAGCTTTCTATGAAATCATTGAGAGTTGGAAAAGACTCATATACACCGTTCTGGATGCGTTTCGACCACAAGTCGATTTTTTTAATCATTGCTTCTATTTTATCTTCAACTTTAAATATATTTACAACAGTACCTTGCAGGCTCAAATTAAGTTCGTTCAATTTTGTAAAAATATCAGTCAAGTAAGCCACCTTAGCTAACCAGATAAAATCATTGAAACATTCGGTCAGTTCAAAATGCGCATCTATTAAAAACAATCGTATTTCATCTCGAAGCTCAAAAAGGCGAATGAGTACTTTCCCGCGGGACAACCAACGTACATCTGTATGTAATAATAAATGTGTATGTTGACTACCCATTTCCTCACACAAAATTTTAAAAACTCTGGAATTAAGTGGACGAGCCTTAATGAAATTGACAATTTTAACTACTTCGTCTAATGTTCTTTTCAAATCTGGTGACATATTTTTGGCTGCTAATGATTCTCTGTGAATGCAGCAATGATTCCAAACAACCTGAGGCGCAACATTTTTAATAAGAGCAATCAATCCAGTTCTTGTACCTGACATTGCACGAGCACCATCAGTGCAAATTCCAACACATTTTGGCCACTCTATTTCATTTTCGGTTATAAAATTATTCAAACTGTTAAATATGTCATTAGCTGTCGTTCGTGAAGGTAGTGAATCACAAAACAATACATCTTCTTGTATTTGATTTTCAAACTCATATCTAATGAAAGCTAACAAATTGGCATTATTAGTGACATCAGTACTTTCATCCAATTGTAATGAGTAATAGTGACTTTTGCGCACTCTCGATATTAATTCTTCTTTTATATTACATGACATGTCTTCAATCCTATTCTTAACCGTATCATTTGATAATGAAATCAAATTTATATCGTTTGCTGCTTTAGTTCCTAACATTATATTTGTAATTACTTTTGTAGCAGGAAGAATTAATTGCTCTGCTATATTATGCGGCTTTCCTGCTTTAGCAATAAGTAGAGCTACTTCATATGATGCCATTACTGCTTTCTTACTCATACCACCAGATCCCGTCTTTACCATCAATTTCTGACTTGAATTAAGTTCTTCTTTTTTCATTTTAAAAAATTCGATAGACTTACTAACATGCTCGCTGTGCTTTGTTTGTAAATGACGTCTGAGATTAGCAGGTTTCATACTTTCATTGGATAAACTTTCCTGACATAGAACGCAGACTGGTCTTTCCACATCATTGTTGCAAATATAAGTAAATCCAAATGATAAATAATCATCCGAATATTTTCTAGTTTTGCGTTTCTTGGTAGAGTTTGCTGTTGATGCCTCATCATCTGATTCTTTCCGTTTCTGTGTTGAACCAGTTTGTAGCCAACGATCCATTTTATGGAGTAATTTATTAACATTGAACTACAATAATATAAATATAATATAAATATAATATAAATATAACGAATTATTATTTACTAGCTATGTTTTAATATGATTTTAAATGAATGTTTTAATATCATTTTAAATGAATGTTTTAAATCATTTTAATAAATGTTTTAAATCATTTTAAATAAATGATTTAATATCATTTTAAATGAATATTAATTTATATAATAAATATATTTCGTAATTTGATTCTAAAATATTATTAATTTCGTAATTTGATTCTAAAATATTATTAAAATAAATATTTTTTATTCATAAAACTAACTTATACTTACTCTCAAAAACAGCCTTTCTGGGAAATTGCAAAATGTGTTTAGTGTTTTTATAAAATAATGATCATGCAAATTACACTAAAAATTAAAAAAAATTATTAGCTATAATAAACTATTATTAGCTATAATTTAATTATAATTAATTAAATTAATAAAAATAATTTAAAGATACAACTCGTTGAGAAATGAACTTATAATTAACATTAATAAAAATAATTTAAAGATACAACTCGTTGAGAAATGAACTTATAATTAACATTTGCTTTAAAACTGTTTAAAACCCCAGAGTGGACGCTGACAATTTGGGTTTTTCCGGGTAAGACTGTCCCCTCCCCTGGTTTTCCCCAATAACAAAGTGAAAGAAAATTCCCTTATATGCCTCCCCTTCCGAGCCCCTAAGAGGGGTTATTTTAAAGGAACAATCGAAAAATGATTTTAAATGAATGAATGGATGAAAATTCAAATTTTATATATAGTTTTTTATATATGTTTATTTATTCACAAAAAATTAATTGACATAATTATCAATTTAATAAAATAAAATAGTATTATTAATAGTATTAAATTATAGCCGTAATTCTCTAGGAGGATATAGTTAAACAATGAACTTTAAATATTTATATATGTATATATTTTTACGATGATTTTTTTCCGAGGACCGCGGACCCCCAGTAAAGGCTTCGCGGACCCCCAGGGGTCCGCGGACCACAGTTTAAGAACCACTGTTCTAGATTATTCTATCTTTATTTTTACCAATAATAATTAATAATTAAATTAAATATTATTTGGATAATATAGTAAGTATTATAATATCAATTCATTGTTTTCATAATAAATTAATTTAATGCTGAAATTTATAACAAATAAACAAAAGAAAATCATACTAGGAATGGAAAGAGAATTTATGTCACTTGGAAACTTTTTATACATTTTCTTTTTAATAATATGTAGTATTATTTTAAAAATTAAATTTGTCATGGTCATCATAATTTAAATAAATTATCTCTTTAAATTAGATCCCAAAAAAATATAATATTAGATAAAATTATTTTAAACTTTTTTACATATTAAAAATGAATAGAAGTTTTAGAAAATAATTAAAAATTCGTTGTGAAATTTTAAATCCTCTTTTGAAAAAACATCGAAATCATATATTATTTAATATGTAAAAAGTAGTGAATTAATTAATGAAATATTTTAAAACCGAATTTATTATTGTTGATAATTTCCATTTAACATTTGTGCATCGAAAGTATCTCATCATGGAAGAATATAAACCATTTGATATCAATTTAAAACTTTTTCATTATTTTGGATTAAGGCAGCAAGGAAATGAAAATTATTAATTATTAATTATTAATTACATATGTACAAAATATGAGAAATCATACATATATATAAACATTAAAATTTTTTCATCTAGATATTCTCAATGTCCTTTCTTGGATCAATTAATAAAGGATGTGTTATATTTTTGTATGTCCATAACCTGGAAGTAATCAATGTGGCTTTTGCTATATCGATTGCTCATGCTATATTAAAGGTATTCAGATAATTAAAATAAAAATCTACATCCATATTGACAATCTAAACAATAAATATAAATTAATTTATTTTACAGGGAAATCTCATAATAAAGAATAGGCGACCAATAAAACCAATTGTTTTTCACTTTCTAAAACTTTCTAAAATGGTCAAATTTATGGATAAAGAAAAAATGGATACCCTTAAAACTTTGGATATATGTATTCTTAAAAATACGCTCTAAAGTATTTTTATTACTTTGCCTGGCAGCAGTGTTTACATGGAATTTAAAAAATGTTTTTTTTTTGTTAGAATTTATATATGATTCTATTTAAGACAATCTTTTTTGAAATTATATAAATATTATACTTTCTTAGATATTATATTTAATATTAGATTAATTAATATATTAATGTAGAGTGTAGTGTCAGATATATACACACATTAATAGGAAAATTTATATACGAGAGTTGTCTAATAAGTTAGTCAAGTACTCTGAGTTAGTAATTGTACTAGGGGTAATACACATCTCCCTCCCATCCATTTATTACCAAAAATGAATCTCTGTGACAGTTGTCAAAGTGTAATTTCAATATTTTTGTTCTTTTATATTTCAAAACTTATTTCAGTTGCCAACAAAGAAATTTGTATACATAAATTGTTACCAAATTTTCTATAAAACTAAATAAAAAAAATAATAATATAATAATTGAATTGAGTTGTATAATAAACGACCGTATCATATCATAAATCAGAGGGTTAATGATAAATGATGACCGTATAAATAAATAAAACAAAACAGGAAAATCTCATAAGAAAATTTTTGTTTATTTAAGTAGAAATGAGGTTTAGTTAGTTCGGATTTAAATAGTTAATGGATAGTGTTAGAATAAAGTTAAAGTAATGAAGTGCACTTTCACAGATCAACTTTGTTATTTTTCTTTCCCTGATTTTGGTGATTTTTGTGAATTCTACATGATGATATTATTTTAGATAGAAATCAACATGAAAATTTCATAAGAAATTTTTTGTTTATTTAAGTAGAATTGTGGTTTAGTTAGTTTGGATTTAAATGGATAGTTAGAATAAAGTTAAAGTAATGAAGTGCACTTTCACAGATCAACTTTGTTATTTTTCTTTCCCTGAATTTGGTAAGACCTCTTGTGAATTTTGCATGATGATATTATGTTAGATGAATCGATAGTTGTTAAATAAAAATCGTTGTGGAAAAATTAAATAATAATTAATATCGTGCGATTATTATTTGTTTCTTTGTATAAAAATATGGAATGTCTATTTGTGGATAATTTATAATTACATTTATAAAATTAATGAAGAGTTTATTTCATTAGTGTATGTTAGCAAAAGTTATTTTATTAAGAGATATAGTGCAGGAACATACACCTAGTGTCAAAACTTGGGTGGAACAGTCCTAGCTCTAGCTTTAGCTTGTAACTTTTAAGAACGACAAAAGGGAATAAAACCAAAATTTTAAGTTAATTTAATTTAATAATTTATTTAAAAAAAACAGGGATGTATTTGTATAAGAGAATTTAATTTATCACATTATAACCATTTAATTATTATCATTTTTGATTCTAAAGGAGAGAAATTGGGGAGGGGGGGGTAACACCTGTGCACTTCGTTCTAATTCTTTTGTATTTTTTTTTAACTTATATAGTAATTAATTAATTAATTACTATATAATTAGTATATAACTATTACTATATAATTAATTAATTACAATATAAGTTTAAAAAAATACAAAAGAATTAGATAAAAACATTGTAATAAATATTTTTTAATAAAGAATATTTAAATTTGGAATAAATAAGAAAATATTTTTATCAAAGTATATTAATAAACAATAATTAATTATTTTATAAGATTTTTGAAAAAAATCTAAAAGTATTTCAATATGATAATTATATATTAAATTAAAAATATTTCTAATATATAATTTGATTTATAAGGAACGAGATGAAGAATTGATAAAAATGCAAAAGATAAAAATTTCAGGATGGAATAAAGAATTGGGAATTAATGTTTGGTATCCGTTTGATATCACAAATCTATTACAATTTTATACAATTACAATATTTCAGGTAGGTAATGAAAATATATATATATTCTTTTGCAGATTTTTTTTTTTTATAAATTATGTTACAGACATTTTGCGGAGTGATTTTATCTGGAATTTATGCTGGAGTCGATACTTTTATTGTATCATTAAATAAAACTTTAGGTGCTCATTTGAAAATTCTTGGAAAGGCTTTAATAAAAATTCAATCCGAATCGGATAAAGAAATGTCTGAACAGTTGATTAAATGTATTAAATATCACAAGGAAATTTTTAAGTAAGTATACAAAAATTGACAATTAAATGAAATGTTAATATTTTTTTTTTTAGAATATCGAAAATAGTACATGAATTTATGGAATGGGAATCTTTTTTTCATTTGTTTAGTTTTTCATTTATATTTTCTTTTTTGGGATACACAGCAATTCTGGTAAAAATTAATTCCATTTAATTTATGAATTTTTAAAAATTTTATATACGAGTATGTATGCACAATATTTCTGTACTCAAATATTTTTAAATGAAATTTAAAAAAAATTTAATTTTTTTATATTATAAAATATATTTTAAATTTTTTAACTCAAATTATTATACTACATATTAAATATTTATGAAAAATTAAGCAGTAATTATTTTTTAAATATATTCATAATTGAAATATTTTCATATTATAAAAAATATAAATGAACATAAAATATATTATATAAGAAATGAAAAAAAACAAGATTAACTATAATGAATTTTACTAATCGAGTTTGGGAGATAAATTTTTTATTAATTATTAATTATTAATTATTAAAAGTAGAAAAAAATAGAAACTATTTTGTTCATTAAATGAACTCTTAACTTATATTTTATATTGTACAGCATAGGTTCTTAAACTTATGTACTCCGCGGACCCCCACTTGAAAAAATTTTTTTTGACGGACCCCCATCACAACTTTAGGTACTTTTCGTCATTTTATTAATTAATTTCTGGCTTACGATCTCATAAGGACAAGGATATATGATGAATATTTCTAACAGTGATTGGTGAATAACGATTTTTTTGCATATTGTAGAACACATTTTATTAGAAATTATAATATTGAAGAAAGAAAATACAAACATTGTCATAGCAACAAATCTCACAAATTATAATGGGTACTTACATTAAATTCATATAAATATTTTATAATTTTTTTCACAAAATATTAAATAAGAAATATTTTAAAAAATAACTGCATCTATCTCATTAAATATAACTTACATATTTAATGAGATGTATGCAGTTGTTTTCTTGAAACAAGAATCTCAATATCTGGCTTAATATTGGAAACTTTTAATCTAAGATCCGGCTCTACATTTAATTTGTTTCTATATTTAGACTTAATATAAAATAGTACCGAAAAAGCTTGTTCGCATAAATATGTTGTGCAGAATGGAATCAAGTGTTGAAGTGCTTTATTTGCAAGCGCAGGATAATCTGACCTGAGAAGTAACCAAAAGTTGCTCAATTCAGTTTTGTTAAATTTTAGTTTATAAGTTGTATCACATGATAATTCCACGAGAATATCTTGTTCAGGTGCAGATAAATGTTTAGCATTTGTAATTTCCATATTAAATGGATCTCTGATCCAGTTATTGCAAGGATCAGGAGTAGAAAAATACTTCCTGAAGTTGCTTTTCAAAGTAATTAAATGTTCAACAAATAATTGACGCGTTTGATTAAGCAATTTTTCACTGGAGCTTTCTATGAAATCATTGAGAGTTGGAAAAGACTCATATACACCGTTCTGGATGCGTTTCGACCACAAGTCGATTTTTTTAATCATTGCTTCTATTTTATCTTCAACTTTAAATATATTTACAACAGTACCTTGCAGGCTCAAATTAAGTTCGTTCAATTTTGTAAAAATATCAGTCAAGTAAGCCACCTTAGCTAACCAGATAAAATCATTGAAACATTCGGTCAGTTCAAAATGCGCATCTATTAAAAACAATCGTATTTCATCTCGAAGCTCAAAAAGGCGAATGAGTACTTTCCCGCGGGACAACCAACGTACATCTGTATGTAATAATAAATGTGTATGTTGACTACCCATTTCCTCACACAAAATTTTAAAAACTCTGGAATTAAGTGGACGAGCCTTAATGAAATTGACAATTTTAACTACTTCGTCTAATGTTCTTTTCAAATCTGGTGACATATTTTTGGCTGCTAATGATTCTCTGTGAATGCAGCAATGATTCCAAACAACCTGAGGCGCAACATTTTTAATAAGAGCAATCAATCCAGTTCTTGTACCTGACATTGCACGAGCACCATCAGTGCAAATTCCAACACATTTTGGCCACTCTATTTCATTTTCGGTTATAAAATTATTCAAACTGTTAAATATGTCATTAGCTGTCGTTCGTGAAGGTAGTGAATCACAAAACAATACATCTTCTTGTATTTGATTTTCAAACTCATATCTAATGAAAGCTAACAAATTGGCATTATTAGTGACATCAGTACTTTCATCCAATTGTAATGAGTAATAGTGACTTTTGCGCACTCTCGATATTAATTCTTCTTTTATATTACATGACATGTCTTCAATCCTATTCTTAACCGTATCATTTGATAATGAAATCAAATTTATATCGTTTGCTGCTTTAGTTCCTAACATTATATTTGTAATTACTTTTGTAGCAGGAAGAATTAATTGCTCTGCTATATTATGCGGCTTTCCTGCTTTAGCAATAAGTAGAGCTACTTCATATGATGCCATTACTGCTTTCTTACTCATACCACCAGATCCCGTCTTTACCATCAATTTCTGACTTGAATTAAGTTCTTCTTTTTTCATTTTAAAAAATTCGATAGACTTACTAACATGCTCGCTGTGCTTTGTTTGTAAATGACGTCTGAGATTAGCAGGTTTCATACTTTCATTGGATAAACTTTCCTGACATAGAACGCAGACTGGTCTTTCCACATCATTGTTGCAAATATAAGTAAATCCAAATGATAAATAATCATCCGAATATTTTCTAGTTTTGCGTTTCTTGGTAGAGTTTGCTGTTGATGCCTCATCATCTGATTCTTTCCGTTTCTGTGTTGAACCAGTTTGTAGCCAACGATCCATTTTATGGAGTAATTTATTAACATTGAACTACAATAATATAAATATAATATAAATATAATATAAATATAACGAATTATTATTTACTAGCTATGTTTTAATATGATTTTAAATGAATGTTTTAATATCATTTTAAATGAATGTTTTAAATCATTTTAATAAATGTTTTAAATCATTTTAAATAAATGATTTAATATCATTTTAAATGAATATTAATTTATATAATAAATATATTTCGTAATTTGATTCTAAAATATTATTAATTTCGTAATTTGATTCTAAAATATTATTAATTTCGTAATTTGATTCTAAAATATTATTAAAATAAATATTTTTTATTCATAAAACTAACTTATACTTACTCTCAAAAACAGCCTTTCTGGGAAATTGCAAAATGTGTTTAGTGTTTTTATAAAATAATGATCATGCAAATTACACTAAAAATTAAAAAAATTATTAGCTATAATAAACTATTATTAGCTATAATTTAATTATAATTAATTAAATTAATAAAAATAATTTAAAGATACAACTCGTTGAGAAATGAACTTATAATTAACATTAATAAAAATAATTTAAAGATACAACTCGTTGAGAAATGAACTTATAATTAACATTTGCTTTAAAACTGTTTAAAACCCCAGAGTGGACGCTGACAATTTGGGTTTTTCCGGGTAAGACTGTCCCCTCCCCTGGTTTTCCCCAATAACAAAGTGAAAGAAAATTCCCTTATATGCCTCCCCTTCCGAGCCCCTAAGAGGGGTTATTTTAAAGGAACAATCGAAAAATGATTTTAAATGAATGAATGGATGAAAATTCAAATTTTATATATAGTTTTTTATATATGTTTATTTATTCACAAAAAATTAATTGACATAATTATCAATTTAATAAAATAAAATAGTATTATTAATAGTATTAAATTATAGCCGTAATTCTCTAGGAGGATATAGTTAAACAATGAACTTTAAATATTTATATATGTATATATTTTTACGATGATTTTTTTCCGAGGACCGCGGACCCCCAGTAAAGGCTTCGCGGACCCCCAGGGGTCCGCGGACCACAGTTTAAGAACCACTGTTGTACAGTATATATATATATATATATATATAATTTTATTATTATAATAATTCGTTTATTAATTTTATGAACAATTTTTGATGGTTCTAGCAAAATTTATCTATTTTTAAACTTTTGGAAATTTATATTATTATATATATATAAATAGTGTGTGCAAATAAATCAAATGATTAATAATTAATTATATTCTAGGTGGAAACAATGAATCAAGTATATGCTATAATTTTATATGGAGGGGTGATTTTTGTTCAGTTATTCTTTCTTACTCGATCAGGAGACATTCTATATAACAGTGTGAGTTGTAATTACCCCTTTTTTTTATGCTAATAATTAATCATCAATTGATTAATATAAAATTATATTAATAGAATGATAATTTTGATTAATAATATAATTTTTACCGACCGACGATAGTAAGGGAGGTATTGTTTTCACACCAAATTTCACATGTGGAGATTTTTACATATCTCCACGAATCATGCATTTTCTTAACAGAAAAAAGTATTTTTAGCATGATGTCTGTCCGTCCGTCCGTCCGTCCATCCGTCTGTCCGTCCGTATAGATGTGTACAGCCTGAACGGCTCAACGGATTTTGATGAAATTTGGTATATTTACTTAATGCATCAGTGGGATGAATTGAACAACTTTTGGTACAAATCCGGAAACCGGAAGTGGTAGTATTAGCGATCGACGATAGGAAGGGAAGGGTTATTTTCACACCAAATTTCACACGAGGAGATTTTTTTACATATCACCACGAATGTATTGGTTTTATCCTCGGGAAAAATCATCTTCATTATGTTTTTCTTAATTTAAAATTATATGACGTCACCCAGCCCTTCATGACGTCACAGTCTCGGGTAACGCCGGGTAACGCCGGCTACTTCAGCTATATATTATAAATAAAATAAAATTAAAAATATTTATGTTATATGCATATCTGTTTTTTATTACATTAATAGATATATTAAAATTATTTGAAATTGTTTCTGTAGCTGGAAATTAATTTACTTCAAACCGTCGGTCGGTTCGGACCTGGCCACAGGTCAACTTATTAATATTATAGATATAAATGATTATAGCAGGGATTCCCAACGGGATCCAAGTGGACCCTTTGTGGTCTATGGACCTTTGAAAAAGGCCTACAGAAACCAGTGATGTATTGTTAAAATAAGAAGTAAGGGAACGCATAGTGGGAGCAAAAAAGTCCTATTTTCGGCAAACTATTTTTTTCCATATAAGTTTTTATTTTTTCTTATTCTTACTCGAACACAAAAAAAGATGAAAATCAGAAAGATATTATTATTATTATGGTGTACAACAAAAATTCTCAAATAGGATCACACACATTTTTATCATATGCGTTCCTGTTCTGAAAAAGGTAAGGGAACGACGTTTCACCGCATTCCCCTCCCAATACACCACTGTCAGAAACTGAGAGAGCTATTATTGTAGGCCGATGACATTTTGCTATTTCAATTAGTAAAAAAAAATGTGAATGATTTCTTTACAAAATTAAAACAAATACAAACAATTGTCAACGAAGTTCCTATATTAGCAATACGATGTTTGTTCAAAAGAAAAGGTGAATTTTGAATTATTTCTAAAAGTATTTATATATTCATCAATATCCATTTTGTCCCCTTCAAAGTAATTCCCCTCAGGAATAATTCACTTATGCCAACGCTTCTTTCAATCGTTGAAGCACTTTTGAAATGCGCTTTTCAGTATGGCCATCAGCTCGTTGATCGATTCCGTCTTTATCTCATTGTAATCGATGAAATCTTAAATAGATTTTACGATTGAGTATGAATTTTATAATATTTATTAAGTGTATTATCATATATGAAAGTTGTGAAATTTATTATTTCAATCTGATATCAAAAATATTATAAAATTAGCTGGAGTGTCTCCACTCGACTATCTCGCAATTTGAATTAGATTAAATAACATAATATATTATATTTAAATTAAATTTAATTAATTATCAATTATAAATAATAAATATTAAACCAGCGCATGTTTGGCTTTTTATTGATGGCACCATTGGCGCGTGAGATTTGCAGTGTTAAAAAATTAATTCTGGTACTTTCAGCAATTCAATCAAGCTGAAATTCTATATATAGCAGTTTTATACAATTATTAATCATGTGAAAAATTATCAAACATATATTTTTATTTTTACGGTCACTTTAGAGGAAAAAAATCAAAACGTTGTAGGTAATGACCCTCTTCCGGTTGAACTACATTTCTCAAAAGTTGATAGAAAACTATGAATTTTGAATAATGTCCATGTACCAAATTTCATCATTCTAGCTCAAACCGTTTTTGCGTAATCTTGTCTACATACATACACACACACACACACACACACACATACACACACACACAGACATTTTTCTCAACCTTAGTGAAAATGATTCAGGAACCTTCAAAACGTATAAAAACATCAAAATCTCAACATCGAAAATTTTCATGATCGCAATACTATCTCTGGCGAGATAGTAAAAATAACGCCTTCAATCTTCATATTAATTTTTTCTATTAAACGAGAATAAATTTCAAAAGGAGTCGATGTAAAAAAAAAAGTTGGAAATCCCTAGATTATAGAATTAATTAGGCTTTCAATGTAAGGAGGAATTTGAGGAAGTTGGGAGAAAGTGGGAATTACAAAGAATTAGTTTGGGATGAGGATGTTTGGAGAAGCGTGGTTGCTGCGGCGTTTAATTTAAAATTGGAAATCAATAATTATTTGTCATTTTTTAAGCCAAATAGTATCGTCTGCTTCAATTGATTGATTGCCTGAATTGTAAAAATTGAACTTGCTGAGCTTGTTGCGCGTATTAAGGAAATATTTAATGTATTACATAAATAGACTATTAAAAATAATAGAATAAATTTAATAGTAAATATTAATTTGTTTAATTGAACTAAATATCCCACTTGGACTCTATTACATCTAGCATTTTTGTTTAATAACAATTTATATTTTTTAGAAACAATAAATATAAAAAGAGATTATAATTATTATTAAAGATGGATTAATGAAATTTTCTTAGTATAAATTATTTGACTATTAATAAATGTTTTAGTATTTAAAATGTTTGAAATCAAACTTTTTAAGTTAGTAAACCTAATAACGGTAAAATAATTACAAAATAATTTATTTAATAATATACATATGTGAATATGAACTGAAAGGCAAACACAAATATTATTATTTCCTACATTTGTTTACTAGTCATTGTTTTTGTTGTTGAAGTATACAAAACAACTATCTAGAATCTTATAAGAGAAAGCATTGTTTATATTTACCTTTGGTATTTAGGTAGGAAAAATTACAGGATGGTGTCCATGAAACGTTGCTGAGATAAGGTGAGACAATGAATTTTCTCAATACCTGGGACTGATTTTAAAATTTTTACGACCCAATTAATTAAACAATTGTTTAATAAAAATGACTTTAAATTAGTAAAAAGCCCAAATTTTTTTAATCATATTTTACACAATTGGTAAATCTACTTTTTTTCTTGCCTACCAATGACACGATGTTTTCTTCTATTAAAGCTTTTTTTTTATCAAAGAAAAGATGATAATATACATAATTTAATAATTTTCAAATTTATAAATACATTTTAAATTTACAGAATTTAGATATAGCAGAATCTGCATTTTGTAGTAATTGGCCTGAGATATCGAAATTTTTTCAAACTGGAATTCTATTTATGATTTTTCCTACACAAGCCAAGCCAATGAAAAGAATGAATTTGATTACTTTGAATTTGGAAACGTTCACTTCGGTAAGTAATAAATTCGTATAATTATGATAATGAGATAAATAACTACACTATCAACTATACCAGATGAAGATATTTTTTATTATTTATTTAAAATACTAAATATATATTTTCCTTTTTTATGTGGTTAATACTTCTTTCTCCTATATAACAATTTTACGAAATATGAATAAGTAATTCTTATAGAAACAAATACAGAGTAGATATTCGTTGGATAGATAAATAGATAAAAATTAAAAATTAGAATAGTAGAAATTCAATGATTATAATCATTATATTTTTGTAATTAAAAAAATTAAAATACACATAATCATTGAAGAGTTTTCTTGTTCATAATTGCCAAAGTTTACACCTGTCTATACTCCAAGATTTTCTATTTAATAATAAAAAAAACTCTAACATATGTTAATTAACAATGTTTTAAGGAAAAAATTACAAAAACAAATTAATTATTACGTTCATTAGGGTCATAAAGTAACAAGAATATTGAATAATGCATTGCAATGTTCTAATTGAGTGATATTTTTGTTGTTGTGTTGGTAAATATGTCTGAAAAATATATCTATATTTTAGACATTTTGAATATTTAGTTTCTTATAATAATATTGACATTGGATCTTTTTTAACTTTTGAACCATATATTTACATAAAATTATATAATTATAGAAATACTCAAAAGAATCGCATAAGATAAAGATCTGAAAATATATCGACCATGAATACAATAAGTTCCTTTATTATTAGAAGAAATTATATTGGGATAAAGGTAAAAGGAGTATACAAAATTAAATTTTGTTTTATTTTTCATATGCATTTATTTATACACTAGTAATTTCTAATCTATATCCTAATTATAACTAAAAGTATTATTTATAATACCATATAATGTATTTTAAAGTATTTTATGAATATATTTCACGAAGAATTGTAACATAGGAAAATGAAGTGTTTAAAACCTAAAATAAAAATAGAATTACAATAAAAAATAGAAATGTTTATGTAAAATGGAAAAAATCTGGAGCGTCTCCACTCGACTATCTCGAAAATTTGAATTGGATTAATTATATAATATATTTTATTTAAATTAACTTAAAAATTTGAAAATTAATAAATAATATTTATTAAACCAGCGCGTGTTTGGCTCTTTGTTGATAGGATCACGTCACGTGCTGGCGCGTGATTTGGAGAGTTAAAAAATTAATTCCGGTACTTTCAACGATTCAATCAATCTGAAATTCTATAAATAGCAGTTTTATACAATTTTTAATCATGTGAAAAGGTCAGTTTAGAGGAAAAAAAATGAAAAAATGACTCTTTTTCCGGATGAGCTACATTTCTCAAAAGTTGATAGAAAACTACGAATTTTGAATTATGTCCATGTACCAAATTTCATTATTCTATCTAAAACCGTTTACTGGCGAGATAGTAAAAAAATTATTTTAATAATAAATGTGAACAGGTTATGGTTTTTCACATCTTCATGGTTATTAACATTTATATTAACTATTATGTATTATTTATGACTATTGATCCAATTGATTTTTTGTGAACTTATTTTGCTTCATTTGACGACTTTTTATCAAGGGAACACTTTGTATTTTTGTGGCACTTCTGTACTCGGAAGTTTGGCTGCAATAACCTCATTCGTCTAGATATCTCTTTTCTGAGCTCCCTCCTTCATATTCCTATTATCTTCTATTTCATACTCCCCTTGTCTAACGCGTCTTTGATCTATCAACCGATCCTTCTTAATTGGAATTTCCACAAAGAAACTTCTCACCACTCTTTCTTCACCCATTTTAGCCACAGATTCCCGAAAACTCTTTGATTTGTAACTCTAACCATGCTTAGAGATAAATATCATACAATTCGCGCGTCGCCTGTTTTCCAATATTTTAATGTTAAAGTCAAAATTTAAAATTATTATTTTTACCAAAAGAATTAACCACATTTGATTTATAAAAAGATATTTTTTTTTTATATTATTTATTATTTTTATTATTATATAGAATATTAAAGATTTTCTTACAGATGTAAATGTCTCTAGATTCAAGGTAATAAAGTGAACAGCCATCAGTGTTAATTTCCTTTGTGATCTTATTATTGTCATAAGCACTCCTAATTTATAGAGATTTGAAGAATTCGTCCAATCACTAAAATATACTGAATGTGAAATCTTCTGGCTCTAAAATAAAAGAAAAAACAATTCAAATTCTACATTTTCTATTTAAATAACTAACTTATTATTTATTAAAATTATTAAATGTTAAATCATTGCAACAATCGTATTAAAAGAATGGAACTTGGGGTTCTCAATAATAATAAATAATATTAAATAATATTTTAGTGAAAAAATATTAAAAATTATAAAACTATCTAAAAATTAATTAATAAAAGAACAGTGAATAAATATATATAAATTAGTAATTTAATAAAAAATACACGAAAATAGATTTAAAAAAAACATAAAATTAACGAATAAAAATTCATAAGAATTAACAAAAAATTAGACGACAAAACATTAAAAATTTTCAAATATTTTAAAGAAAAAATATAACAATTCTTACAATGTTTGCAAGACATATAAATTACCAAGCCATATTTGTTTTTTTTAACAGTATAACTTCATTTGTCACGATATATAAATTTAAATTAAGATAAAACTAATGAAGATGATTTTTCTCCAGGCTGAAACCAGTAAAGATTTGTCTTTATAAATATTATCTATGGTGTGAATTTCAAAAAAATCCTTCACCCGGTTAATTAATAAATTAATTCAAATATATACAATTATTTATACACATATATACAATTTTTGCTAGTATAATAAGTAGGGCTTACAATACCGAACTAAAATCTGAATACCGGTATTTGGTATTTGAAATTTGAAATACCGGGATACCGGTATTAATACCGGTATTATTAATAATAAATTTACTAGCTATATTTCTTCTTACCTCAGTTGTTATATTGACTTTTTAACAAATAATATATGAAATCCAATAAATATTGTTTTGAGTAAGTAGATATTATTTATTTTATTACATAGAGAGAGAGTAGGAGTAGATACAAAAAAACGTACAAGTAAAATAAAGTAAATATTAAATTCTATGTTACATTTAACATAAATAGGTTCGTATGGTATTATATAATTAAAGAATTAAATATAATTAAAGAAGTAAAAAATATAAAAATATAAATTGAATGAATGAATTTAATATTAACAATTTGCGTTTTGTTTATTAAAGTTTACTCTTAAAAAACACAACGAATCAAGCGTTTCATCATCAAGCGAGGACCGAATTTTCGTACAAATATAACCAGCGGCCGAAAAAGCTCTTTCTGATTCTACACTTGTCGGCACTATTGTCATTAAAAAATCATACACATTTTGTAAATTCGTAAATTCGTAATACCAAAATACCGGTATTTTTACATAAATACCGGTTTTTAATACCGGACAAAAATCGTCCGGGATCCCGGTATTCGGGATCCCGAGATCCCGGTATTGAAAGCCCTAATAATAAGATAAGAAATAATAAACTAATGAAATTTAGTTTGTGGGATTTAATTCATAATATAAAAGTAAATAGTTGCTAATAAATTAACTTATATATATTAACTTATATTATTATAATTACTTTGTGGAAAATCATATCCCCTGATCTTGTAAGAAAGAAGATTTGCATTAAAAGTAGTATGGAATAAAATAACATTCCTCCAAGTTCTAATGAAAGTGTTTCCGTCTGAAAAAAAGAAATAATTATATTATAATGTATATATTTATATGTATAATAAATAAGTAATAAAAAAATGTTTAATATATGATCAAAAAGAAAATAAAAATAAACAATTAAATTTGATAATTAAATAATTTATTTCAAATTTTGTATTTGAGTTAAATATTTAGTTTATTTATTTAAGAAAGATTCATTCTAATAAATAAATTATAGAATTATTGTTGAAAATATTAATAATAAATATAAAATTACCGTAATGACCGAAAATGACATAAAACAAAAAGTTATTGTAAAACATAAACACTGAAGAAATCCTTCAAAACTTATCAGGTCTTCCACCTTTTCAGTGACTCTGAAATAAAAATAAAAGTGTACATTTTATGGTAATTCAATAAAACGTTATTAATAGCTGATAGTATGATTTTTTTTATATTGTAAATGTTGTAAATTATTTTCATACTTAAATATATGTTTATGATATTTAATACATTCATTTAATTTTGATTCCATCTCTTCTTTTGAGGATAATTTAATATCTTCAAGTGCGAAAGATAAAACGTCGAAATGTGCACTTACAAATTCATTTATTCCAAATTTGAAAAAATCACTACTGCCAATATACCCTCCTAAATTGAATCCGAGGATAATCTAAAAAAAAATTTAATTTCTCTATTAATGTAAATTAAATATTATTATATAATAATCACAAATTGAAAATAGAATTTATATTTAAACTATTTATTTTATTATTAAATAGTTTTTCGACAAAATTTATATAATTATATAATATATGATTAGAAAAATAAATATTAACAAAAATTTATAATGAAAGGGCAGCACCTATCAAACCGATTGTCGCTTAAAAGATTTAAAGGTGATGTTTTACCTGTACAACGAATCCTCTCAACCTTAATCTTGATTTTATTGATTAAAGAGCTCTACTTTTTATTTCAAGTAACTTTCCATTTTTGATCACGTAGGGTGGGTGGGCCTTGTTCCCATAGACCCCAGCCACCGGGAGATGAAAGTTGGTGCGTGAGGGGTGGCGGCCAGGAGAGGTGGGGCTACCCCTCCTAGAGTGATTTCCCCTCCACCACAGTCTTCTACTCTCTCAAACTAAACTATAAAAAATGTGATATGCGCAACAGAGTTGCGCGGTGTGGTTTTATTGGAATATGGAGGAAAGTGCGGGATTTAGTTGGCCGAGGGTGGGGGTCTTCTCGTGCACCAACTTTCATCTCCCGGACTATAGAAAGAAATTCCCTTGCCAGACTTGGGACTTGAACCCGAAGCCATGAGGTTGAGAGTCTAATAAATATTAAATAAGAAAAATTTTAATTTAATGTAATTAAATCGCTTACCTGAAAAATACTAACTGCATAAAATTTAAAATAATTATCAATTACAAAAGGATACCATATATCTAACGTTACAAGTCTCCTGAAATTTGGTATCACAATTTGTTGCCTAGCTAATTCATTATCAGTTGCTTCCTATTAAAAATATTTATATTAATAATAATAATAATAATAATAAATCTAATTAATGAAGGAATAAAGACTATAAAATTGAAAACTAGTTATATTTTACCTTAAAGACATTTCTGGTGACCCATGTGAGTGAACTCATCATATTAACAAATAAATAACATAAAGTACGTCTTCTAAGTGACTTATTATAAGTTCCAAATATTTTTCTTTTCTCTTCATCTATATTTTTGACATAAGTATTAGCCATAGTTTCTAAATCATTGATAGCATCCTTTAGTTTTTTTCTTTGAATATGTATTTGTATACCCTAAGTGGGATATGAAAATTAATTTAAATTTATTTACATTTATTTTCTTTATAATTTTTACTGACCGACGATAGTAAGGGAGGTATTGTTTTCAAACCAAATTTAACATGTGAGGATTTTTATATATCTCCACGAATCATGCATTTTCTTAACAGAACAAAGTATTTTTAGCATGATGTCTGTGTGTCTGTCCGTCCATCTGTCTGTGTGTCCGTATAGATGTGTACAGCTTGAACGGTTCAACAGATTTTGATAAAATTTGGGATATAAATTATTATAAATTCCAAATATTACTTAATGCATCAGTATGATGAATTGATCAACTTTTGGTGTATATCCGGTACCGGAAATGGTATTTTACAAAGTATTAATTTTATATTCATTGTCCCAAAATATTTCACTTAAAATATAGTAATAATTATTAATTAATTAATTTTTTTTATTTTTTTTATACTATATATATACATATATAATGTTTGGAAATTAATTTGTTTCAAATCGTCGATCGGATCTGTGCCTGGCCACAGCTCAACTTATTTACTTATCAATCGGAAAAAAACTTTGTAAATTTTTTTGAGGTTAACCAAAAATGGCAAATTGTACATTTTGATTGTGGTAAACTAAAGTTTATTAGTAAGATATAAACCGAAATTTTGTATATATATATATATAATAGAATTAATTCACCTCCTTAATTAATTAATTAGGTCTGGGGAATTCAATTAAAATAGTTTAATAATAATAAGAATTTAAATGTAAATAAATAATAATTGAAATTGTTAATACTAATTATATAAAAGTAATTGTTAGAGAAACATTATAAATTGATCAAATTGTGGATTTAAGATTTCTTACAATGTTTGCAATCGATTTATTTTACAGGTAAAGATCTTGTAAAATTGTAAATGAATATGTAATTAATTTATATTAAAAATGTAAATAAAATTATTTTACTGAAAAAGGAAATTGATTTAAATAATACTCAATCCTAAACATTCTTATATATATATATTTTCAAATTTTCAAATTTTTTGTATGAGTCATATCTTCATAATTTTTTGGAGTCAAGCAACACATAATATTATATATTATAAATTATATATAAAAAATCTGCAGTGTCTCCACTCGACTATCTCATCTCGCATATTTGAATTGCATTAATTAACACATAAATTAAATTTAATTAAAATTATAAATTATAAATTAAAATTAATAAATAATATTTCTTAAACCCGCGCGTGTTTGGCTCTTTGTTGATTATAAATTACTTACTTTATATACACCATGCAAGAAGATAAAAATCAGAGTGAATTCAATTATATTAAATTTAGAATGTTCGTTTAAAAATTTATGAAGGAGTTGTCCTATTATATAAAGAAGGAATCCAATCACAATCATTATCTAAAAATAAATTACATGTTAAGTTATATTATGTCTATATTTTCAGAAAAAAATCTAATTTTCCAAGATTATTATCTTATTTCGAAAATTATTCTTGATTCAAAATACTTCAATGAATAGTTGAGTCTAATTGGCTTATTTGGTTGCAGGCCTTTAAGGAGTATAACAGAGAATATAATCTAGTTAAACAAATTTATATGTATTACATACCCAGTTAAAGGAAATGAATGTATACCTCAATTATTACACAAACCTATTTTGGTATTTTATATATATTTATTATTATATAATCAATTTTTTTTTTTTTTGTTATTTGGTTAATTAAGGAATTTAACTTTGTTCATTTATTCATTCAACAACCATGATAATATTTTCATATGCATACAATTGATTTTTATATTAAATTAATTATAATTATTATTTTAACGTGATTTAAAAATTGAGTATCGTACTATCGTTTTTTGAGTTTTTATTTATTGAAAAAGAGACTTACGAGTATTATTTAAATTTTTTTAAAGTCAAAAGTAATTCTTTGTCCACGCTGAACTCGCAATGTAATTATGAACAATTACTTATGATATCAATAATAAATTAATTATATAGAAAAATAATTCAATAATCTTAAAAAAATGCATCAATTATAAAAATTAATTTCTTTCTTAATTTATTTTGTTTTCTTTTTGTTTGTAATATATTTATTAGTGATCATCACACACATACATTTATGTTTTAACCTCTTATAAATTTTTTATTTATTTATAAAAAAAATATTGATACAATATAAGACAAATAATATATTTCTTAGAATAATATAATAATATGTTATAAATAAATAATTATTATAATTTATTTTATAAATATTGGGTATGAAATTGAAAAATATAAGCGTGAAAATTATAAAAATTTTTTTTTTTAATTTCGAATTAAATATCTTACCATATAAGACCAGTAGAAAAATCCACTTGTTTCTTTAGGCCAAAGTCCAGCAAAATATAAGATTTTGTAATTAGCTCTAAAATCCAAAAATTCTCCCATTTTAAGTGAATTAAAGTAAATGATCATTACATTTTATAGATAATATATTTATATATATTCTTTAAATACAAAGGGCATATCTAATTAGCCTTAACCATATTCATATCGAATATTTAACAGTGGATTTTGTGGAACCATTATTATAAATTTGTAATTTGTGAATTCATATTCAAATGATGGTTAGAATTTTTAATATTGATAAAAAATGTTTTTCATAATTTATTATTTTCAAAAAAAATATTCTATTAATTAATTTTTAGACTAATTAATTTTGAAATTTAATTAAGATATCTCAAACATAAAACCAATTTAAACCTATTTCAAATGAAGAGATAATCCTTGTTATTAAACATAATAATTATTATTATATTTTTATTGGATAACATAATACAAAATGTCTGTAATCCAATTAAAAAAAAGTTCTCTGATTAAAAGTTTATGAAGTTATTTATATGTGAAATTCATAGACCCCCTGTAACATTTTATTATATAAAGTAAAATCAAATAAGAATATTTTTTTAAATTAAAAATGCTCTCGGTGAAGTTTCAACTTGTTTGATAATTTACTTTAAGCACATTTCGGTTGTTACACCATCATTAGAAATTCTCTCTCTCTCTATATATATATATATTCTAAAAATTAAAGAAAAATAAATCAATAGGAAAATTGGTCAGTTTTAGTAATTGTGTTTCCTAATAATTTTTAAGAAAATACCTAGAAAATATTTACATATAAACTATCATTAAAAATCTTTCTAATACATTAATTAATAATTTCTTATTATTTTATATTATTAAATCCAATATGTTATGGTATATAAAAATATTACATTAAAAAAATTTCATAGATATTTATATATTTTAAATAAAATTTAATCCAAAAATAAAAAACAAAATAAAACATTATAATATAATTGTGGCAAAAATATTGATTTTACTATTTAAATGATAACTAAGACTGATATTTTCTTTGAAACTCTTTCACTTGCACTCACTTCAAGTGAGTGTTTGTGTGATGTTTTCTAGTAGTGAACTTTTATTGTTTGTCTCTTTTTTTTAACAAAGAAATTGACCAAACTTCTCTTGAAAAGGAGACCCTAGAGTCTAATAAAGGCCCTAAGCAATATACAGAACTTTTATAGTATATGTACTTATATATATATATGTATATAAATATTTTTAAAAAAGACATGGTTTATTTTTAAAAATACATCAGACACTTTAGAATAGAAAATATATTTTGTGAAATTTCAAAATATTATCATACAAAATACATAGATTCTATTTAGGCATATACAATATATGTATTTATATTATAACAAATGAATATGTACAGATTTTCAAAAGAAGCTAATTTTATATAAACGTATTATGTTGGATTTAATTTGATTTATATGAAATCAATTTAGGTATTGTTTAAAAAAACTATTATCTATGTAAAATAAATTGAATTTAGTATAAAACTTAGAAATAAATGTTAAATTTTCTCAATTTCAGCTGTTCCTCCAATTGGAGGTTGGAAGAAGAGGTGATTTCTCTTCTCTACAAAAAATTAAATGATGAAAAATCAACCACATTACAGAGAGATCAGGGCTAGTAAAATGAGGGAATTAAAATTAGGAACATTAAATCTATGTAGCTTATATAAACCAGGGGCATTCCAAAACTTAGTAATGGAAATTAAAAAAACAATGGTTTAGACCAGGGATGTTCAACTCGCGGCCCGCGGGCCGCTTTGCGGCCCACTCAAAGTTTTGATGCGGCCCACCAGGAAATGCCAAGTTACCGAAAAAATCGACGTTTTTAAAGAATTCACAGTCCGGCAAGCGACCTATAACTTCGAGGCTATAAAAAAAATGCTGCAACATTCAAAAACAAAAAAACCACCTCTATCCCCAAAAATCTCCATAAGTTTTGAGACATTCACTAGCTAGGCTTAACATATTCTGGTAATTTTGCGGCTCAGTTAAATATTTAAGTTTGCGATGTGGCCCATTGAATTAAAAGGTTGGACATCCCTGGTTTAGACTATAGGTTCCCAAAAAGGTCTATTTGGACCCCTTGGGATCTATTTTAGCCCCCAGGGGGTCCACGGTAGCGAATAACAAATTTGGGGGTCCATGCAATGAAAATGGGGGCCTTCGGAGGTCTAAGGTGCCAACGGAGGTCCACATGTTTCCCGACAAAAAAAAACTTTGGGAACCTATGATTTAGACATAATTGCCTTACAGAGGGAATGAGGTGGCTACCGCAATTAAAAATATAAAATTCATAAATGATAGGATATCTATTTTAATAGTCAAGGGCAAAATTTAGAATATAATTTATTAATAAATGTGCGTCACCTACAGAGGATAAAGAGAGAAATTCAAGATATATTTTATGAGGATATTAGAAGCCATAATATGTAGATCAGGTCCCAAATTATAACAGTAAAATAATATTAGGTGATTTTAATGCCAAAATTGGGAAAGAGGAAATATCAAATATAGTGGACCTCCTTTAGTAGTGTTTACACAAATTACTTCTTTCGATCTGGCATAAGGAAATGATTCCTTTAGAATGGCAGGAGGCAGTTATTATCCCACTCTTTAAGAAGGGTAATAGAACCAACTACAATAACTACAGGGGAATATCTCTTTTGACGACATCGTATAAGATTCTCGCGAATCTTATTTTAATAAAATTACGACCATATGCAGAGGAAATATTAGGAGAATATCAATGCGGGTTGAGGCCTAATCGATCAAATTTAGATCAGATATTTTCATTAAGGCAAATATTAGAAAAAAAACGCGAATTCAATATTTCTGATCACCAATTTTTTGTAGATTTTAGAAAAGCATTTGACTCAATAAACCGGGAAAAACATTTTCAAATTTTGATCTTAATGGGAATTCCCAAAAAAACTAGTAAGTGGTTCCATCAACAAAGAGCCAACCACGCGCTGGTTTAATAAATATTATTTATTAATTTTAAATTATAATTTAATAAATAAAATTTAATTTAAATATAACATATGTTATTCAATCCAATTCAAATTGCGAGATAGTCGGGTGTAGACACTCCAGCTTACTATAGAATAACTACATATATTTCTCACATTTTTTCCGTTCTGATTAGATATTTTTTTTCATTATAAGTTGAGAATTTTAGTTTATTTCCTCAAATCTGTAATTATAAATTTTTATTTTATAAAATATGGATATTTTTAATATAAATGCAAAATTTTTAATTATTCTCTGCATTGTTTATTTATTTAACTACAATATTATCAAAATTGTAAATATGATTCAATAGGATAGATTTTCAATAAATATTTAAAGAAGATTATTACAAATTATATTATATTGTTACTAAGTAAGTTTATTTTCAATATTGAAATAATATTATTTTGTCTTTCTCTCCCATTTTTTAGAAACAAAATATTTGAATTATTTTCATTTAAAAAAAATATTAATATATAATATATTATTTGACATGAATTTTGGCATAAATAAAATTGATATAATTGATATCACTATGAAATATATAAGGTAAATTTTATTTTTCTTTATATCATATTCAATGAATCAGGAAGTACTTATTCATAGACACTTGTGTTTATTTTTTATTTTTCATTGATTTTAATAAATATTTTGTTCAGAAAATTGACAGTTCAGTATACAATAGAACATGAAATCAAATAGTAATTTTTAATTTCGAAATAAAGTAATATTTATAATTCATTGAAACTTTATTTAAAATGTATTTTCTGATAATCAAAATGGCGATTCAAAGAATTACTTATTTAGATCATAAATGTATAAATTTTTTTATTTTATTTATTTTTTATTGCTATTGTTTTATTGAAGAAATGATGTTTGGTTAATATTGAAGTTAACAGAGTGATTAATATATATATATATTAATATTAAGATAATACTAATAATAATATATATCTACTAGATACTAGACGAACGTTGCAAACGGTGTTAGCAATTTAAGTTGAAACTGAATTTGTAACTAACTTCATAATGTTACAGACATCACATACATACAACGGAAATTATATATATTGATAGATATATCTTGTTTTTTGTGATCATAACAACAGACGACCAGTAATTATAATCGGTCTATTAAATTTTTAACTCTTTTAGTTAGATTTAACTTATTATACTTTTTTAAAATTAAAAAAATAATTGCTAAAAAAAAGTTCACCATTTTCAAAATAAAATTTTTTTATCGAAATGTAAATACAGTGGATACTGGGAAGTCGTCGCATTTCAATACTCGTCAAAAATTTCTTAGGGCGGTACAAGATTTTGTCCTTACGCGTCGTATTATCCCGGTAGATTGTCGCAAATGAATATAATAATGATAGATAAGTGACATAAAAAATATTTATAAATATTTATTAAAGGGATTTTTATTAATACACCAGATATTTGAATAATTTATTTATTTAGTTAAATAAATGTACAACGTTTTGACTGCTTATTGATCAGTCGTTATTAAGTACCGTACGCTTACTCCGACTCAAGCAGACTGACTGTAATGTAATATATTAGTTATATTATAATTATATTTTATGTAACTCTTGAAATTTTGTAATAGATACTAATAAAATGAATAAAAGCGTATATTTTAAAATCTTTATTTAATTTAACTATTACGCTATGTGATAAATTAAGTTGACTCATGAAAATTTCATTAAAACCCCTGAAATTTTTGGCAAAATAGTCATTGACCCTTGGGTTTTTAAGATTAATGAACACCCTGTAGTGTAATAAATGGATAAATTTTCTTTGACTTTTCATTTTATCTATTGTTTATTTTATACTGTACTGTATTTTACTCCTTTTCCTAAATTTCTTTTGATAAACTAAATCAACTGTACTTCAAGTTTATTTTACAATAAAACTGTTGAAAAATGTACAAAAATAATATAGAATATCGTGGGACAGAAAGAAAACGGCAGTGGCTCTGTTACATTCAGAGAAAACGCGGACATGTACGTTGGTTCATCAAATTTCATAAAAGTTCTAATCAGATTTAGCCCAAATATATATAAATATATTCGGTTAATGTGAACGTTAAGATATATAAAACAAAAACTATATACAAAAAATAACAATTTAACAAAGGTAATTTCAATTGGATAAAAATTGTAATAATTATTTAAGTAAAAGAATTTTTAGTCCAGTAAATTCGGAATTCGTATGTTTAATGGTAGACTTTATTGTAAAAGCTTATTTTTTAATACATTAACAAAATTTCATAAATAATAATTTTTAATAAATCAATAAAAAAGTTGTTAAGTTTGTTTATATAATAATTTCAAAATTTCATCTCTTTCTTAATTTTTGTATTATAATTTTCCAAATTTCATTTACAATTGTCAATTTTTTGCCAATAAGTAATTTGATTAATTAACATTATACAGTATTTATAATAAAAGTATTTAAATCTAATAAATATCATAAAGTCTTTTAAATGAATGAATGGTGTTTAATTATATAGGTATAATAACTATTTTCTCCATTCTTATAATTTATTACTATTATAATAATATTACAAAATTTATTTTATTTTCATATAACAATTATTTAAAAAATCAATTTTATTTTTAATTTATATTTATGCATATTATATTTATATTGAAAATAGTTATCATGTCTAAATATTTTTTGTTTATTTTTGAATCCAAAATATGTAATTTTATTTAAACATTGAATTCATTTTAATTAATTTTTATCATTTCTCATAATTTACCATAAACTTTTTTTATCAACAACAATTTTATTATATAATAATAGATTGTTATATATTATCGTTATTCATGAATATCCATATTGTATACTCATTCACAATTAAATTATTTGAATTTTTAATGAAAAAGAATGTTTCTATAAATTACTATCCTGTAAATTTTAGTTATTGATTATGCTATTATATAATATATAATATATAATTGAATTTAAATTAGATATATTTTTTTAATTTTTATATACATATTGAAATTCTAGAAGTTTTTTTTTCACCTTTTAGCTTATGACTATTTTGGATAAATTCCCTTTAAAATATTACGAACCTCCAGATGAGTACACCTTCAATCCATTCTTTGGAATGGCGACAATTGTGTACTGATCGACTTCTTGAAGTGAGTGAAAAATTAAGAGAAAAAGATATCGAAGCAAACCAATTAAGATGTCAATTAGTTGATCTAGAAACTGATTTTATTTTCAATTTGGGTCTTATTAAAGAAAGAGATGAAGAATTGGACCGATTGGAATCAAATCTATCATGTAAATATGTTATATATATATATACAAATAATCAATTATAAAAATAATAATTAATTAAACTGTTTCATTTACTATATTATATAATAAAAAAAACTCAGACTATTGTACATCCTACGAAAGAATTGTATTCAATGGGGTAACAGTTTTGTATGATCAGTACAACGGGTACTCTAAACCACTATCTTAATTTTTTTTGATCGAAGCCACTACTTTTTATTTCAAGTAGCTTTCTAATTCTAATCGGGAGACTGGGTGGAACGGTCCCATAAACCCCAACTAGAGAAATTTTCTTGCCAAAAAACGAATCTTGAACCCGGACCACAAGGTTAATTTATATATACATATATAATAAATACAAATTAGATATATATATATATATATATATATATATATAAACATAAACGTAATTTTTGCAATAAAAACCGATTGCTCAGGCTAAAACAAAAATCAATTCGTCAAATTAAAGAATTATTTAAAAAATTCTATTTTTGGTGACTTAAGTTCCAATATCAGCAACGGATATCAGAAACGGGTTAGAAATTCCACTTATTCTAAAGCCAAACCATCAGAAGCGGGGATTTTTGCTTTAAGGTGATCACTTTCCGACTGAAGAATATAACATTGCAAATCTCTATCGTTAGACGTCAGCTAGTATAAGCTTCACATGTTAATTGAGGAAAATGAAGAGTAATAGTTCAGAGATGTATATCAAAATGGGGACAATGTTTTTTTTGCTCCTATTAATATTATAAATATTTAACTAATTTGTAATCCATATTTTAATTGTTTTTAATTCTGATTTGACAAATAAACAGCCATTAGACTGACATTTTTATCAATTAAAAATTAAATTCTTTAAATAAATCTTTCTAAAAAAAATAAATAATATAAAATTTAAATGCGTCATAAAGTTATATCTCGGTTACTATGTATATATCTTTCGAAAACGAAAGTTAATTAAAAGGGAGAAAGGTTGATTAATGGTCATTCTCTTTTAAACTAAATTAATTGGGAAATACTTTTATCTCCACTCTGCTAATATCTATGCACACATATACATCTTTACCCAAAATGTAGATGTTCACATAAATTGATATTAAAAATTTTTTCTATTTATCGTCTGATAGAATTTAAATTAATTTTGTATTTAAGAGAAATCACATATACTAAGTAGAGAGATATCAAAAATCTTATTGAAAAATAATAAAGTAAATAAATAACCACTGTCATTTGGACATCCTATGAAAGAACAGCGCTTTTGAAATTAGTTGCCGTGGGCGAAAGGTTTTATATGATCAGTACAACGGATATTCTACATTTTTATCTTGATTTTCTAGATCGAATGCCGTTCTTAATACAAGTAGCTTCTCAATTTTGAACACGTAAACAGGGTGGACCTCGTTTTCGTAAATTTTAGCAAGAGAAAAATTCCCATATAACTCCCGGAACTTTACCTGGGGCCACAACCTTGGAAGTCAGACATGTTGTCTCCCAGAATACAGTGAAGCTTTATTGTAAAATAATTATTTTTGTAATTGTTTAAAAAAAAATGTTACTTATTAAAAAAATGATTATTGACCGTTAGGCTGTATAAAATCATTTAAATCTACTTATGATATTAATCTAATAATACGAGGGTCGGGTGAAAAGTTTCCGGCCTGACCAAGAAAAACGATGTTTTTAAAATTTTTTTTTTGCTATATTTTTCAACATAATCTCCATCAATACAGATACATTTCTCATAAAGGTGTTCTAATTTAATTTAATTAATTAATTAATTTTGATTTAATTTAATTTTAGTCTCATCAACAGTTATGAATCGACGCAAAAATTCGTTTGGATTACGCCTACAGCTCCAAATTGTCGGTAGAAATGGTTTTTCGAAGCAGTTTTTGGTCTAACGTTAGGAAATGAAGCACCCACCTTACACACCGCTTTCCATATTCAAATGGATGTGCAAAATATTTCGCACACGTTCAGCTGACATCGTACAGGTCTCAGCTATCTTGAATGTTGAAAAATAAAACAAAATAAAAGAATTTAAAAACATCGTTTTTCTTGGTCAGGCCGGAAACTTTTCACCCCACCCTCTTATACGTATAACTATAGCCATACTATTAAAAACAATCAATCAAGATGTTTAATAATACAATTGTTAATATTGTATCAAAGAATAAACATTACAAGTACTTTAACGATTAACAAAATGTTTGGAGACTAATGATTATGTAATTGCCATTTGATTATTATGTTTATATTGAATATCAATAATGACCAGCTATATAAACAATCTGGTCTAATTTGTTGAAATAAACAGACAATTTCTATATAAATAGAAAGTGTCAATTACAATAACCCTGTTATATGGATATATCATTTAACATATGAAGTAACAATAATAGATAGATGTTGATATTATTATATATATATATATAAATAAAATGAACTATATATTAGTAAAATTTACATAAACCTATTCAAAAACTAATTCATTTTCTTAGTTTTTGAATCGTTTTGATTTATAGCAAAAAGAATGAAGTAAAATAATTACTGAATTGTCTAAGACAGTGATCCCAAACTGTGAGTTAGGTCAAGAATTTGAAAATGTAGAAAAATATAAATACTTAGGTACTGTAATTACAAAGGATAATAATATTGAAGAAGAATTTAAAGCGAGGTTACAATCGGGTAACGTCTGTTATCATACACACAGTAAAGGAGCTTATCTCATCAGAACTATTATCAAAGGGGATAAAACTTAAAATATATAAAACATTAATTTTGCCGATTGTATTATTTGGGTGTGAGGCATGGTCTATGACCTTAGGAGACGAGAGTAGTTTTAGAGTATTTGAGAATATGATTCTGAGAAGCATTTATGGGCCAAAGAAAGATGAGGATACCCGATGTGATCAATAAAACTCGATTTTTATTTAGAGATAATATCTATGGTGTGAATTTCAAAAAAATCGATCAATCAGTTTTTGAGAACCCATTTATAAATATATATACATACATATATATACAATTTTAGCTAGCATAATATTAGATATTTTGATAAGTTTATACTGAAGAAGTATCCATATTGGAATTTTTATTAGTCAAATATTAGCAATTCTTATAAAAAATAGGTTCATCGAAAAAAGTGGACAAGATTTTGTTGTACAACTATTCGATATATAAACACGTTATCAACTTGAAATTAACGAGAGATTGAATAGAATTATAAATATTTTGAGTAGCATTTACTCGATCGAAACTATCTGAACAAAATCTTATTCAGTGATAAGGCAACATTGTGTAAACGTTGTGTAAACCGCCATAACTGTCTTATATGGGGAGATCAGCAACCAAAGGAAGTTTTCCAGTACATACGTGATTCACCAAAAGTATAAGAAAAAAATCTAGTGTCACCACTCGACTATCTCGCAAATTTGAATTGAATTAATATACTTTTCAAAAAAATTAAGTAAAACTTATTTAACACAAGTCCCCATAAAGGTTTCATTTCTTCCATCTTGACTTATTAAGATAATTTTTTTTATAAATATGAAATTAAAATTAATTTTGAATCATCTTAGCCTACTTTTATAACAATAAGTAATAAGCAGTGGCGTCGGCCCGGGGGGAGCACGTGCCCTCCAAACATTGTGCAAAAAATAAATTAAAAGTTATTAGTTTTGTAACTGAGAACCCAAAAGTAAAAAACATCTTTAAATTACGTATAAGTATAGTCTAAACGTTATAAATAAATAAATAATTTATTTTGTCAAAATTTTTTTCGAGGGAGACCCCTCCCCCCCAACATAATAGATCACGCTACGCCTCTGGTAATAAGTGTAATGAATATATTTTTTTAAAAAAAGAACAATTATTAATAAAATGTCAATTGTATATAAAATAGAAATAATTTTATTTTTTTTAAATATTTATTAAAACTATTTTTTTAGGCGTACAAAGGGAGTTAGACTTACAAGGAGATGCGCTCTTTGAAGCTTCCGAGCGTTTAATCGATGTTCAAAAAGTTGCTTCTCAACTAAGTCAAGAACTCCACGAAACTCAGTCAAAACTTAATATTTCTCAAGAGATTACCAGGTAGGTTGATTACAATTTTAACAAAATTATTTCTTAAAATAACCACCCATATTCAAATGATATTATTTTTGGGAAGTTGGAAAAAAATAATTTCATTTATAAATTGAAAGGTTTTTTTTAAAAAAAAAAAGTTTTTTATTAATATAAATATTTATGTTTATATTTACTTAATATTAAAGTAAGACTGAAAACGCATTTGAAAGAGAAAAATAAATAAACCATTACCAGCTACTGCTTTTAATAAAATATTCACTTTTTGTTTTTCTTTTTAAAATAAAAAAAAAAAAATAATAGGTCCAATCAATTCAATTTATATAAAAATAAAAAGTTGAAAATAACAGCTCAAATAACTCAAATTTCAATTAGATTAGGTTTATATGTATAATAACAATTATTCTCCTAATAAGAAAAGTGAATTTCTGTGTCACTTAGCCCAGGGGATTTTATGTTTCCTTCAGGGATTGTAATTTATATTCTTCAGTAGATGGAAAACAAAACAAAAAATACCTTTACTATATCTAAATTAAATATTATAATATTCAGTGTTCTTTTACATTAAAAAGAAAATATTAAAAAATTAGTTAAATATTCTTAGTTGTAATAATGTACTGTTTTATATTACAATAATCTAAAAAGAAAAATTTAACATATTGAGACTGGAAACTTAACTGAGAATTGTCTTTTCAAAAGGTTATAATACAATATTTTTGAGAAAGTTTAATTTTATTTTTTATTCTAATAGAAATTCATTAGATTGGGTGCTGATTCGTTTAGTCGTTTGTTTGTGGCGATTTTGTGGCTAATGTTAATAAATTTCTAAATAATGATTATAATAAAATTACTTATTGTGATATAGAAATTTGTTAAAAATATTTTTTCTACTTAAAAAATTAGTCTTTTAATAAGTTCAAAACCTCTTGAAATATGTTCAATTGAAAATGTAATTATGCTTTCAGTTTTCGAGTTTTCACAAAATGTAACACTATTCGTTCACGTCAGTAACTTGCATCTAAATTCTACGTTAAAATAAGTTGAAAAATAAAAAATAAACTTCTCAATAATCTTGTGCTATAATTGTCAGTCCGAGAACTTTTCGAACGACACATCTACTTGTTATAATTTTTTTAATGATTCTAATTTAAATAAAATTATAATTGTAATACTTTTTACTATCTCGTCCGGGATTTTCGATGTCGAAATTTTGATGTTGTTATACCTTTTGAAGTTCCCTGAGACATTTCCACTAAGGTTGAGAAAAATATATGTGTGTGTGTGTATGTAGATAAGATTACGAAAAAACGGTTTGAGCTAGAATAATGAAATTTGGTACACGGGAGGGCAAACCTATTGGTTCCTGAGGGGGACCATTTCTGCCACGTTGTTAAATGTATCAAGCGGATACAATCAGGATATAAAGAAAATGATTAAATTAATCGATTATAAAATTAATATAATTAATAAAATAATTTTCTAATTATTAATAATTTATCTATCTTTTTCTGTGAGTCTATTGAACTCGAAAGTTTATCAGCACAGCAACACATTTCTCCAAATGCCCCTAACCTGAGCTACACCAATCCTATTTCTATATCCTATTTTCTCTCATCTCTTTTACGTCCATTTTTACATGCAAAGTTCTATAGAAGTTGAACTCTGTATGAAACTAAGGGGTGTTAAAAAGCATTTTATAAAAATTCTGTGGAAAAATCTACACAAGACACACCCGAAACACCGCCCGCCAGATTTGATTACCGCTGCATAGGCAATAATTATTATTTTAAATACAAAATATTCATTACAATTTCAAAATTATACAAGACGGAGAAATTGCATAGTCTTCATTATATTTAAATGGCTACAAATGAAAGCAGAATAGGTAATTAAAGCACGTAGATGCGGTTCAAATGATGAAAGATATCGTTATATTTCAATTTTTCTAAACCAAAGTATAAATTTATGTCATCATATAATACAAAATAGGCATTCACTATAAAAGATAAGAACCCTTCAAATGAATCATTTGAAATTTATGAATCGAAAACGATTCAACAACCTCTTGCTGTCGGAAATGATCACTATTCTTGTCTCATTCCATTTCTCATATTGACGATTCCAAACACGATCATGACCCTACTCTTCTATAAATATCGCTTGAGAATGCAAATTTATCCAACAACGATTTGAAAAATTATTTAAATGCTTTGTCTTTAAAATTAAACTAATTTAAGTATGTAAGTTCATATATGTTTATTATTATATCGATTATTATTAATAGATTTAGCTTATATTATTTTTATTTTTTTTAAATAAAACATTGTATAAGTACTATAATCAATTCAAATTCAAAAATAATTTAATTTAATATTAAAATATCTGGAGTGTCGACTATCTCGCAATTTGAAATTGATTAATTAACATATATTATATTTAAATTTTATTTAATTAATTAAATTATAAATTAAAATTAATAAATAATAATTATTGAACCAGCGCGTGTTGGGCTCTTTGTTGATGGCACCACGTCACGTGCTGGCGCGTGATTGCCATTTAAACTGTTAAAAATTAATTCCGGTACTTTCAGCGATTCAAACAAGCTGTATATAGCAGTTTTATACAATTTTTAATCATGTGAAAAACTATCAAACATATCTCTTTATTTTTACGGTCAGTTTAGAGGAAAAAAAATGAAAACGTTGAAAGTAATGGTACTCTTCCCAATAAGCTACATTTCTCAAAAGTTGAGAGAAAACTACGAATTTTCAATAATACCCGTGTACCAAATTTCATATTTCATATCATATCATTATAGATAGCGTAGAAAAAGTAATTGAAGCAGGAAAAGAGGTGGCACTGGAAATTAATAATGCTAAGAGAAAGTATTTAGTAACAGAGAGGAATAGTATTAACATACAAAGCCTTAACATTCAAGATATAGAATTTGAAAATGTAGAAAAATTTAAATACTTAGGTTCTGTGATAACGAAAGATAATAATATTCGAGATGAGTTTAAAGCGAGGTTAAAATCGGTAAACGCCTGTTATCATGCACTAAAGGGGCTTGTCACGTCAAAATTATTATCAAACGGGATAAAAATTAAAATATATAAAACAATTATTTTACCGGTTGTATTATATGGGTGTGTGGCATGGTCTATGACCTTAGGTGACGAGAGTAGATTTAGAGTATTTGAGAATAGGATTCTGCGAAGCATTTATGGGCCAAACAAAGATGAGGTCACCGGGGAATAGTGAAGATTGAATAACGAGGAATTGCATGACCTCTATGTATCTCCAGATATAGTTAGAATTATAAAATCGAGAAGGCTACGGTGGACAGGACACGTGGCTAGAATGGGAGAAGATAGAATGGCAAAAAATATATTGGTGGGAAACGTCCACTTGGAAGACCAAGGACACGGTGGGTGGATAATGTGGGAAAGGACGTGAGAGAGTTGATATAGAATAGGGACTGGAAGGTTGTAGCTCAGAATAGGAATACTTGGAGAGGTGTGGTTGTTGAGGCTAAGAACTTCCGAGTTCCGTAGAGCCACAGAGATAGATAGATAGTACCAAATTTTAAAATTTTAGCTCAAAAAGTTTTTGCGTATTTTTGTCTACCCCCCCCCCCCCCCACACACACTTACCACAGAGAGATACATTTTTATCAACCTTAGTGAAAACGACTCAGGGACCTTCACAACGTATAAAAACATCAAAATCTCGACATCGAAAATTTTTGTGATCTCAATAGTATCACTGGCGAGAATAATTAGAATTCCAATTTCATTTCCACTTTATCATTGTCATTCAGTTAGGATATTCATTTATAATTTTATTTGATTCTATTGTATAAAAATAATAATATCAATTAACGCTTGATGAGTTTCAACACAATTTGCATTGGTATCTATTAATGCAATTTTATGTAATTAAAAACATATCATTCCTTTTCTAAAGGCTTAATTTTATATTATTTTAATTGTATATAATTACTAAACAAACAATTATATTTTAATTTTTTTCATCTATACATTTTTTAGAAACATTTATCACTCTCATTAAAGGAACTTAGGTTTTAGCCTTGTTTTCTTTAATCTTTCTCTTTGTCAGTTCTGTAATCTCATTCCTCCAACTGTTCCTATCCTCAGCTCCCTTCACCCAATCCCTAGTTTTGTTCCATTCCATTATATTGTCCTCCCTATGTCTCCTTTGTCTACCAACAAGTCGTTTTCAATTTTCCCGTAAACAATCATTTTAAATACCTCTGCCCATCCATCAAATCATGTATCCCGACAATTCCTAGTTAGGCATTCTACGCCATTTCTCTGTTATTTCATCATTTTTCAGGCTATAAATTCCATGAAACTTTCTATTTACAAATATCCTGAATTTATTGTCATCTCCTTAAGTCATGATCTACCCCCACATCCATATTATTCGATTGATAGGCGAAGTTTCTTTTATTTATTTATTTATTTTATCTATTTTAAGATAATATAAAAAAATCCTCTGTCTTTTGTACGTCCTACTCAAGGATAACGCCTATCAACTCGGATATATCAATGAGGTGTCCTATGATCAGTAGAACGGGCCCTCCAACCTCTACCTTGATTTTCTTGATCGGAGGCGCTATCAAGTAGCTTTTCCCCAATGTTGTTCCCGGAGGCTGGGTTGACTCCGTCCCATAGACCCCAGCTAGGGAAATTCCCTTGCGAGGCCCGGGACCATGTGAATGTCAGACAGGTTCGCTACCCACACACCCAATGGCGCCTTTTTTTAAGATAATATATATTACATAAATTGGTAATTACTAGCCGTAAGTATTTTTTCATTTAAGCACACCACTTTTATTATAGGAGATCATAATTTCCCTGGTAGGCAAGAAATCGACATGATTACCATTGTGTAGCGTATGGTTGTATATATTTTCTTCCGGAAAAAATTTGGGCTTTTTCGAATTTCAAGGCATTTCGACTAACCAATTATTTAAATTTGGTCTTAAAAATTTTAAAATCAGTCCTAGTTATTGAAAAAATTAATTTCCTCTCCTTATATCAGCACTGTTCCATTGACAACATTCTATGATTTTACCTACCAAAATACCGGATTTAAATATAAACAATGCTTATAGAAACAAACACTTAATTCTTCCCTTTGTTTCTATTTATTTAAACGCTTATTCGATAAATTTTAAAATTAATATAAAATAAAATCCAATTTTTGAATGTTTTATTTTATAATCCTATAATATACTCTTAAAATTACTTCACTTTACATAAATTTGTTATACAAAAAAAAAATCGGATTTGTTATACTTTAAATATACATACATGCAAATCCTAAAAGTGAAACTAACACACATTTCAATAATAATTGAATATTCCCAAAATCTTCAAATGAATTGCATTTCGTTTTCCAATTTGGGAGGGTTAAAATCACATTCCTTAATTATATGATATTCAGCATTCTCAATTTAAATACTAATTCTCATCCATATTACTCGTGCAAAGTTAAATCAATTGAAATGCAAATCATATTTTCCTGAAACCCGTGTGTCTTTCGGCATTAAAGGGAGAGAATTTATTTAAGAGAAGATGAGTTTAATTAAGTCAAATATTGTTGGAATTTGTTATTTAAATTAAAAAAAAATATTTGTAAACCAAACAATTTAAAAGGTTTTCAGATTAACTTTATACCTTTAAATAATTGTTCCAAAGTAATATAAGGAATTATTATAGTTATATATATATATAAATCTTATCTTATTACACTATATATATATTTGTATTTTTGAAATATTAAACCTCTCTAAGGATTTTTTGAAATTCGCACAATAGATATTATTTATAAAGAAAAATCGATCTGTATAGGTTTCAGCCTGGGGAAATATCATCTTTGTTAGTTTTTTCTTAATTTAAAATAGGAATTTTAATAAATTTTAAAAAGAATACCGCCGGGCAACGCCGGACAGCGCTTCCTTAAATACAAAATATTATAAATAAAATAAAATTAAAAATATTTATGTTATATCCACAGGCCATACTTTTCTGTCTTTCAGTGCATTAATAAGGACTGTATGTTTTATAACTTTTTTTTTAAATTTAGGTTCTTTTAAAATATTTGAAATTGTTTCATTTTTTTGTCGTTTATTTATTTTAAATATAATAATCTTAATCTTAAATATTCATAGTTAATAAGGAATCATTTTTTGAAAGTACCGAGCGGCGGCTCGGTGAACCAGGTACACTATATAATAACAATAGTTACAAGAGTTTCGACAACCTTATCTTCATCATCAATGAACAATTGTTTTGAAAGAATCGATTCGGACTGTCTAATTTTTCATCATTCTTTTTCTTCCGATGAAACAATTTATATATAAAATAATCAATAATTTATTTTTTAAATTTCATTGTTTATACTTCATCCTAGATTTTCTTTAACAAATTATTTTTAGTTTCTTATTAGATAAAAAAATAATTTTCAAAAAATTGTGAAAAATGATTGAAATCTAAGAGATCTATAAAACACAAAGTAGAAAATTTGGACTATTCGAGAAGATTCAAAATTTTGGATAATAACAATTGCATTTGATAAAAAATGATATTTTAAAAAATCATTGCCCTAAATTATTAACTAAAGCTGATAGAATTGTCACTTAATAGACATAATATAATATATATTAAAAACTACCTATATAGAAAAAAAATAAATATAATAATGGATTAGGAGTCAACAGGAAAACAGAAGGTAGGTGGAAATAAAGCTCTTTAATTGCTTTTTCAAACAAATCACCGACGTTTCGGTTCAGTATTAGGACCTTTTTCAGGGCTTTGATCTTGATATTTTTTGCATATGGAGAGTCATAATGAATAATATATCTACATAATATTTAAGTACCCCCTGACCAAAATCTTTCTCTCATTCAAGGGACATATATACATATAATTAATTAAAAAAGAAGTTAGGGAGTTTCCTTTTTAAACCTTCTGTTTCCTGATGACTAACCACTGACTCCTAATCTATTGTATCTTTTCTAAGAAGCCAATATAGCATTATAAAAATCAATAAAATTTCCTCTTCTAGAGTCATATTTCTTAGGTCTCTTCCTCTCTCTCTATATATAGGTCCATAGCATATATTTGTGCTTCGTGAAATTAGAGATTTCTTGGCCTCAGGATATTGAGTCAGGTGTCTTCCACTGTTATCTTATGATATAGGCATCAATTCAACTGGAGATGATATTATATTCATGAATATATATATATATATATATATATATAGAGAGAGAGAGAGAGAGAGAGTTATATATATATATATATATATATAGATAGAGAGAGAGAGAGAGTTATATATATATATATAAAATAATACAATTATAAAAAAATAATTGATACGAGGCTCAAATCAATTAACTGCGGTTCTCATCGAGAATTTCAATCCAATTATTTATTATTATTTCATTATATATATTATTTACTGTAATTTTCATTAAATTAACTAAATATAGGTAATTAAAATTTCGTTATATAAATTTCTTTTGTATCTAAGAAATATTTTTTGATATTTTTCCACCGTTCTTTTTTTATTATATCATATTTGATAAACCAAAATGTGGCTCTAATTGACTTTATCCTTGGCCAATAGGAAGAATAATACAACTAAAATTAAAATTCTTGAATCTGTGTGTGATATACATAAATTATAATATATAAAATAAAATCACTCTGGATTTAGTATTAATGATATAATTATAATATATTGATTAAATTTTTTACTATCTCGCCAGAGATAGTATTGCGATCACAAAAATTGTCGATGTCGAGATTTTGGTGTTTTTATACGTTTTGAAGGTCCCTGAGTCATTTTCACTAAGGTTGAGTGTCTGTGTGTGTGTATTTAGCTAAGATTACGAAAAAACGGTTTGAGCTAGAATAATGAAATTTGGTACACGGGCATTATTCAAAATCCATAGTTTTCTATCAACCTACCACGTTTTCATTTTTTTCCTCTAAACTGACCTTAAAAATAAAGAGATATGTTTGATAGTTTTTTACATGATTAAAAACTGTATAAAACTGCTAGGTATATATAGAATTTCAGCTTGAAAGTACCACGTGAGAAAGAGCCAAACACGCTCTGATTTAATAAATATTATTGATTAATTTTAATTTATAATTTAATTATTTAAATTTAATTTAAATATAATATATGTTTATTAATCCTATTCAAATTTTCGAGATAGTCGAGTGGAGATACTCCAGATTTTTTATATATGAATTGGAATAGTAAATAAATACAATACTTATGTATAATATATATTTCAATAAGAAATTGTTGCGTTAAACATTGTTCGGTTAAGCTTAAAATGTTGATAAGATAAAGGGAGCTTTCCTTCTGTTTATTGCAGCAGGTATTCTTGAGACTTGGCTGCTAACTAAATCCTTAACTGCTTAAACAAAACCCTTGTTGATATATATATGAGTCTACAAGGATTTTATCCAGACCGTCTATTTTAATTCAGGGGAAACATTTACCAAATATAGAAGAGCTTTTAAAAACAATTCATTTCTTAAAAATTATTTTTTTTTCACTTATTTAATTTAAAAATCCTTTTTTTTTAAAAAAATAACCTAAGAAAGTATATATATATATATATATATATATATATTATATTTTATTTATAATATTAGTTAAATATACTTATTCAACCTAATATTTATTTATTATTATTTTGTTACTTAATCTTTTATAAATAATATATATACGAGTATTAATTCTTTCCTGATTTCGGAAAAATAAAATTTTGCAA
This sequence comes from Labia minor, assembly GCA_963082975.1. Lineage (NCBI taxonomy): Eukaryota > Metazoa > Arthropoda > Insecta > Dermaptera > Spongiphoridae > Labia > Labia minor. The sequence goes on from OY720345.1 coordinate 66,744,270, forward strand.
TTCACTTAATAAAAGGTTTGTTTACGAAAATTAATTGAAAAAATAACTTAACTTCTAGAAAAATAATTTAAATTATTTTTTTACATTAAAGCAACTAATCAACAAGTGATAATAAATATCCAATGGTATTAAAATCAAAACTTTGAAAAAGATTTAAATAACAGATTATTTTGTAATATAATAGTAATAAAATAATAATAATAATAATATAATATTGGTATGTGTATACAGTGACTGCTCTATATAAGCAACTCATTTGAACCAATTTCAATAAAAAAGTTTCTTATTGGAAAAAGTTTCTTGTAAGGAAGAATTGAATTTAAAACACAAAATTATTAATTAATTAATTAACAGAGACTAACAGAAATTCTAGTAACTATTTTAATTAACAGAAATTAACTTAATACTGTCAGCACAAAACACAAACATATTCCAATAACAGAATTTTGTCAACTCAAATATTTATCTTTAAAAAAATAAGTTGCTTATTCAGAACAATTGAACTAAAAAAGGTTTCTTGTAAAGAGGTTGCTTATATAGAGCATTCATTGTATTATATATTATGTGTAAAGATTGCTCTACTAGAATTTTTATCCAAGTATTTATTTTATCACGGTCTCTATTTTTTGGTAAAAAGATTTAATTTACTAGTAATAATCAGTTGCTAAACGTAATAATAATTTCTAATAAATGTTTATTTCCCCCGCTTAGGTGATAAACAATTTGAAAAGCGCTTTACAAAAGTCTGAGGTTTAAATTTATTAATTTTTTTTTTAAATATCAAGCGGCTTACTTTAAATAGATACCATTATTAGAAATATGTTTTCAACTTATTAGGTACTTATTATTAGTGATTGTTTAGAAAAATTGAAGTCGAGAGAATATCTTGGATAAATGAAAAACAAAAATTTGAACGTGAAGTTTCCGAAACAAATATAAAGATAACTAAAATAGAAAAAATACATCAAGTGGAAGTCGCCCAATTAAAGCATACACAAGAAATTTTAGAGAATCAGGTGAGTATTTTAATTTTAATAGAATAAGAATCATGATAAATGTTCTACTTTAAAAAAAAGATTTTTCTCTAATTTAATTCTGACCAGAAAAAGAAATAGTATTAACGATACGGCAACTGTTCATACAAAATAAAATATGTAGGTATTTACTTTTTAGCAATTCGTTAGTTCAATATTGAAACTTTTACTTAAAAATGTTATTTTACATTAAAAGATTTATTGTGTTTTACACTCAACTAGAGAGTTACTTTCCCGGAGTAATTTCGTTCCCGGGAATCAGGAAATTATAAAAAATACTAAATTTGAAGTGGAAATTGTAAAAGTTTTACGAAAAAGTTAAATAAATGTTGTTTTTGCCAAAAAATAAAATAAATTTAATTCAAAAATAAAAAAAATTCAGAAAGATATAATATATAATCATCAAAATATAACATAAACATAATGATTTTCTTTTACTTGTTTAGAAAATAACATTTTAGAAACAAGAGGCAATCAAGGGAAATGTCGCCCTAAACTGAGATCCTTCATATTAGAGGAGTAACGATTAGTTATTCCTTATTATTTTTTTTTTTTGTTTCTTTGTGTTTTTTTGTTTTGCATTATTTTCGATTTATTTTTTTTTTGGCATTATTTTTGTATTTTGTTTTTCTTATTTTGGTTTTTCTTTACTGTATATAACTAAAAAGATGGAAAACTGAAACTCTGAGTCTGTGATTATGTGTGCCCTCAATTAAAGACATTTATGATTGTTGATTATAGAGTTTTAGTTATTATATAAATATGTAAATATGTTTTGCTTTTTTTGTGTTTTTGTTTGCTTTTTGGATGTTTTGCTATTTTTTTGTCACCACCCAAAAAGGTGGACAGATATAACATACAGAATAATTGTATATATATTTTTTGAATAAATAAATAATAATATTTATTTATTTATCAAAAAATATAATTATGTCTTTAGCGTACTCGCTCTCAACGACAGCTTATTTATATTAATTTAAGTTAAGGGGCAGGTGATGGAGAGGGTTTAATTTGAAGGATGTAAGGAAAATTACTAACTTTCCAAATGGTCAAGTGCAATAGTGTATTTTATTATTGTTACCTATTCAAGAACTATTTTATATAGAACCCTTACCAAGGTGTCAGGTATGGCAATTAAAACAGACACAAGCTTGTGAAATCGAATTTTAAGTATATAATTTTAAGTATATATATATATATATATCTTATATATAAAATTCTCGTGTCACAAAACTTTGAAATGATACTCCTCCGAAACGGCTGGAACGATTCTTATGAAATTTTTTATGCATATTCAGTAGGTCTCAGGGCATGTCAGACTTCTTTTATAAAACCGCTAATTGCTAAGGTGTGTCCAGGGGGTGCTAATTAATTAAAAATAGTTTAGTTACAATGCTAGATCATAGAGGCGCTGGTGGCGATAATTTGACTTCTATATAAATTCTAATAGGGGAATTGCAAACAAGAATGCTTCGTAGTCAAGTCAGCTAGGGCGTCATCTTATGACGTTGCACCCTCAGTTCGAAACTCGCAGTCACATTTTTTTTTTTATTATATATTTTTTTTACAAATTTATTAATTTTTATTATTTTAATATTTTATTAAATTATTTTATTTTATTAAATTAATTTTTTTTTATTAAATTAATAATTATGTCAATTAATTTTTTGTGCATAAATAAACATATATAAAAAAATATATGATTAATTGAAATATTGTAAATATTAGAAAAATAAAAATAAAAATATAAATATTAAAAACATCTTTTTTATTGTATTCTTTGCGCTACTAAATGACAACATGTTTATATCAAATTTTTAAAAATTAATTTCTGAGGTTATTGGTTAGATATTATTAAAATTTATAGTCTATGAACAGAAATGAAAAATTCTAAAGTCACTTTTGGATTCTAGAGGACATAAAACGCGAATATACGCAAAAAAATTTAAATTCTGAACAATGTGTAGATAAATTTTTTTTTATATATATATTGATATTTACAATATCTCAATTGATCTTATTGGTCTTTTAAACTTTGAAAACATTCACATTACGGCTATAATTTAATACTATTAATTTTTAAGATTATGTGAGTAAATCATTTTAATTAAGAAAATTTGATCTCATAATTGGATTTTCATGTAAGATTTTAATATATATTTTTTAATATTATTTTTATAGTAGTTTAGTGTTATGCTAATTTCTTTATATTTTATTTTTATTTTGTTTACTTTGTTTTTTTTAAATAAATTAATAACATTTAAAGTAGCATAAAAAAATTAATCGAAGCAGGAAAAGTGATGGGGTTTGAAATTAATAGTGATAAGACAAAATAATTAGTATCAGAGAGAATAATATTTACAAAGAATTTAAATCGAGGTTGCAATCGGGAAATTATTATCAAAGGGGATCAAAATTAAAATATATAAAACAATTATTTTTTCTGTTGTATTATATAGGTGGGAGGCATGGTCTATAACCCTGGAAGATGAGAGTAGATTCAGAGTATTTGAGAATAGGATTCTTCCCCGCATTTATTGGCCAAAGAAAGATGAGGACACCGGGGAATGGCGGAGACTGCATAACAAGGAATTGCATGACCTCTAGGCATCTCTAGATATAGGTCATAAAATAGAGAAGGCTGGGATCGGCAGGGCATATGGCTAGAATGGGAGAGGAAAAATATATTGGTGGAGAGTTCGATTGGAAAACGTCCGTTTGGAAGACCAATTGTGAACAGGGTGGACAATGTAGGAAGGAACGTGAGAGAGATGGGACAGGGTAGGAGTTAGATGGTTATAGCTCAGAATAGTGACACTCGGGGGAGTACAGGGGGCGGAGCCCCCGTCTAGGTGTGGAGAGCGCCGAAGGCGCTCGGAGCAGCTAGTATATATATATATACAAAAAAAAGTGAAATACAAAATAATTTGGCAATGGCAACTGCCGTCTGTCAGAGTTCACTGTAAAAAAACTCAAAAAATATAGAAATTATAAAGAAAAATTAAAGGGAGAAAAAAAAGAAAAGGAAAAAAACTTATAACAAAAGACAAATGTATGTATGTACACTTGTATATTTATTACGATTATTTCAGTTAATAAATAAAGATCATAATCAGCATCATAATCAGCATGAAAAATAATTTGTTTTGTTTTCCCGGAGAATGTTTCGTTTTTTCCCGGGAAACGGGAAATAAAAATTGAGGGGTTTTCCCGGGAATTCCCTCTACACTCAACTAATTGTAAGATAAAAAAAATAGTGAGACTAATTAAGTAAAAAATTAAAAATTGTTTATCTAATTTATTTAATTAAATTTATATCGTCTACGTTAAATTGGAATATTAACTCCAACATTATTTATATTCATCATATCATTTTTTATAATCATTATCTATGGTGTAGCGCCTTTATCGAATTTGGTTTAATGCCGTCTTTAATCTTAAAACTTTTACAAATTAAGTTTGAATAAAGAAAAAAGGACATTTAAGAAAATTTTAAATTTAACATTTCTATTCAACCAATAACCATCATGGAAATATCAAATAAAAATGAATTGTAATTTTATTAAAAATTAAATCATTAATTAAAATAATATACTAATAGATTATTTAGGTGAATTGATTATAAATTTATTTTTAGCTTGTTTATTCGAAAAAAGAATTTAATTTACAAAAAGAAGAAATTAAAACTCTGCGTTTAAAAATTGACGAACTCTCAAATTCAAAATCTATGAACACTACAAAAAATAATGAAATATTTATCGAACAAACTCCTGAAATTGAAAAACTTTATAAACAACTCGAAGAAGCTTATTATGAAATTGAACATTATCGTTCCGAAGTTGAAATACTTAAATCTCAAAATGTAAATAACACTAAAACTTACGAGGGGAGGTCAATAAGTCCGTGTCTTTTTGAATGAAACAGGTTTTTGGATAAAAAATTATTTTATTTTTCAACGTAGTCTCCTTTGAGTACTATAAACTTTGTCCCACGTTTCTCCAATTTTGTATTCCTTCCAAAAAATAAAATTTGTCTAGGTCATCAAAATAGGTATTTGTTTGTGTGTTAATCGTTGGGGTCAAATCTCTTTCCGCAGAGCCATTTCTTCAAGTTTGGAAACATGAAATAGTCACTCGGGGCTAAATCCGGAGAATAGGGCTGAGGAGGTAGCAATTCGTATTCCAATTCATATATTTTTCGATTTTCTTCTCAAATCATGAGGTGGTCTGTTATTAATGGATGTCAAACAAAAACTAAAAGACCCAGTTGATTCAAATTTCGACAGGAATCAGCTGATAGATGCCCATTGACATGAGCAGTGTTGTCATTTCATTTAAGAGACGGAAAATTCAAAAAGTCACGGACATATTGTATCCTTAATATATGAAATATTCATATATTTTTTCAATTAACTTTATTAATTACAAACAAAATTCCACTAAAAAATATTATTAAATTTCTATAGAAAAAATACATATTAAGGATTGATTTATGAAGTGGACATAGACATTATTTTTAAATGATACGACATAATTATAATTGATTGCATTTTTATTAAAAAACACAAAAAAATACGTTTCGATTCCTAGACTCATGTCGGCTCTGGTTGTTCAGACTGTGCAGTTATTTGATAATGATTGTATTTTTTGTTTTTTAATAAAAATACAATAAATTATAATTATCAATACCATTTAAAAATTTCCTTTATTAATAAACATAACCACCAAAGTTTGAATAATTTGGGCATTATTTATCTATCTATTTATTTAAGAGATTAAGATTTTTTAGAATAAACTATATAAAACTATTTAAATTTAATTTTAATGATGAATTTAGTTTTTCAAATAGACAAAGTTTAATTTTGACGTAACACCATTCATTAGAACAATTAATTTAAAAAAATATTAATAATAATTATTGTATTATAAAAAATTATAAAATATATTATGTTCCATAGTATACATTTTCTTAAAATGAATTAATAAATTATTTTATTTTAATTATAATATTTACATAGGGATATTAATTTTTTTTTTAATTCAGTAAACCCTCGTGTTAAATTTTATTATCTTATATTAAAGATGATTTAATAAATACATTTTCAATATATATATATATATCCCGAATAGGAGACGAGCATAGGAATTAATTAAATAAATAAGTCTATAAATTATTAGTTAATTAATTATTACTATCTCGCCAGAGATAGTATTGCGATCATGAAAATTTTCGATGTCGAGTTTTTGATGTTTTTATACGTTTTGAAGGTTCCTGAGTCATTTTCACTAAGGTTGAGAAAAATGTCAGTGTGTATGTGTGTATATAAACAAGATTACGCAAAAACGGTTTGAGGTAGAATAATGAAATTTGGTACACGGGCATTATTCAAAATTTGTTGATTTCTATCAACTTTTGAGAAATGTAGCTCATTCGGAAGAGGGCCATCATAACCTTTTCATTTTTTACCGACCGACGATAGTAAGGGAGGTATTGTTTTCACACCAAATTTCACATGTGGAGATTTTTACATATCTCCACGAATCATGCATTTTCTTAACAGAAATAAGTTGACCTGTGGCCAGGTCCGAACCGACCGACGGTTTGAAGTAAATTAATTTCCAGCTACAGAAACAATTTCAAATAATTTTAATATATCTATTAATGTAATAAAAAACAGATAGGCATATAACATAAATATTTTTAATTTTATTTTATTTATAATATATGTATATATTTATATGTAAGACCAGGCTGTGACGTCATGAATGGCTGGATGACGTCATATAATTTTAAATCAAGAAAAAACTAATAAATATGATTTTCCCGAGGATAAAACCAATACAAAGTGCATGATTCGTGGTGATATATAAAAAAATCTCCTCATGTGAAATTTGGTGCGAAAATAACCCTTCCCTTCCTATCGTCGATCGCTAATACTACCACTTCCGGTTCACGGATTTGCACCAAAAGTTGATCAATTCATCCCACTGATGCATTAAGTAAATATACCAAATTTCATCAAAATCGGTTGAGCCGTTCAGGCTATATACATCTATACGGACGGACAGACGGACGGACAGACACCATGCTAAAAATACTTTTTTACCGACCGACGATAGTAAGGGAGGTATTGTTTTCACACCAAATTTCACATGTGGAGATTTTTACATATCTCCACGAATCATGCATTTTCTAAACAGAAAAAAGTATTTTTAGCATGATGTCTGTCCGTCTGTCCGTCCGTCCGTCTGTCCGTCCGTATAGATGTGTACAGCCTGAACGGCTCAACCGATTTTGATGAAATTTGGTATATTTACTTAATGCATCAGTGGGATGAATTGATCAACTTTTGGTGAAAATCCGGAAACCGGAAGTCGTAGTATTAGCGATCGACGATAGGAAAAGAAGGGTTATTTTCACACCAAATTTCACATGAGGAGATTTTTTATATATCACCACGAATCATACTCTTTGTATTGGTTTTATCCTCGGGAAAATCATATTTTTTAGTTTTTTCTTGATTTAAAATTATATGACGTCATCAAGCCATTCATGACGTCACAACCTGGTCTTACATATATATTATAAATAAAATAAAATTAAAAATATTTATGTTATATTTATATCTGTTTTTTATTACATTAATAGATATATTTAAATTATTTGAAATTGTTTCTGTAGCTGGAAATTAATTTACTTCAAACCGTCGGTCGGTTCGGACCTGGCCACAGGTCAACTTATTTTTCTCTAAACTGTCCGTAAAAATAAAGATATATGTTTGATAATTTTTCACATGATTAAAAATTGTATAAAACTGCTATATATAGAATTTCAGCTTGATTGAATCGCTGAAAGTACCGGAATTAATTTTTTAACACGTTGACTGTCAATCACGCGCCAGCACATGACGTGGTGTCATCAACAGAGCCAAACACGCGCTGGTTTAATAATTATTATTTATTAATTTTAATTTATAATTTAATTAATTAAATTAAATTTAAATATTATATATGTATTAATTAATCCAATTCAAAGTTGCGAGATCGTCGAGTGGAGACACTCCAGACTTTTTTTTATTTATATTAATAATCAAAAATGAAAAACTATTCTTAAAACATTAAAAAGTAATAATATTATTTGATAAATTAATTATTCATTTAGATTTAATTAATATTTCACAGAATAATTATTTAATTTATAATTTAGTCATTGATTTATTTATGTTAAATGTTCAAAACTTCTTTATTGACAAATATATTTATGTTATACTTATGAGGGTCATTTGAAAAATTGATAAAAGCACAAATGGAGACACAATATTTTTTCATTTTTTCTCTTCTTATCAAATAACATTCCTATTTTAAATATATCTATTTTTCTAATATTTAGTATAATTTTATTTGAAAAGTTTCTCTTTTTATTATCTATAAATATTATTTTAAGAATATTCAAAAAAAGACTAGGAAGGGCAATGATAATTAATTTAAATAAAAATAGTGTATATACATAAATTTTAACTTTTTGTTTATAATTATAGAATGAAAATCAAGGTGAAGATGATTCCACTGTGACGGAATTAAATAGACTTAAAGAACAGAATCTAATTCTAAGAGAAGTTATAAAAGATTTAAAACGAAGACTTAATGAAAATATGGAATCGTGTAGCCAATGTAGTATACTTAAAAAAGACCTCGATAAACAAAAACAGGTAGATTAATTTATAGTTCTTTATTTCAATTTTTTATTTTATTTGAATAAGGGTAAAACAGTTTAGACCAGCATCCAGTTTACCTTTAAAAAAAACAAACAAAATTTATATTAATATCAATTAAAATTAATTTAAAATTATAATCACTTTAAATCTATTAGAAAAATATGTTGATATGAAAACACAAAAAAGTTAAATTATTTTTTTATCCAAATGTTATTAAATAAATTAAAGTAATTGTTTAAAAATTGAGGTTTATTACTCCTTCGATGAGAAATTAGTGATATAAAAAAACTAATATGATTTAAAAATTTCTAAGTAATAAATAACTAATAAATAAATTCATAGTAATTAATTTAAATAACATTAATGTTATAATTTCATTTTTTTTCTATATATTAATATATTTATTTTTATTTTTCAAAATAAAAGATAAACTTGTGTTTAGATACAAGAAAAATGTTCAGCTCGAAATATCCAACAAAATGAACGTTTAAAACATTTGGAAGATATAATGGAACAATTAAAAATGAAAATGTTACAAGATCTTCAAGGAAAAAATCTCAAATCTAATTCATCCAAAGATTTAAATACATCTTTTGGAGACGTTCGTTTTATGATATTAGAAGAGAAATTAGAAAGAGCAACGAAGACAATTGGAACTTCTATGCAAGCTGAAACAAAAAATATTATGGATGAAATTAACAAAATAAGAAAAGAGATTGTTGCAAAAAATGATTCCAGTTTAAATAAACCAAACGTGAGCGACGAGGTAATAATATATATATTTATCAAATATACCTATATAATAAAATTTGTAGTATATTATTTTATAGAAAATACATACAGGCCTATTATTTAATAATTCTAGATGAAATTTAATATATTATAGAAAAGAAATTAATATTGCTTTAAATCGTCAGTGACACATCCTTAATGTGTCAAGATTGGATAGCCCCATGACACATGCTTACTGAGTCATGGGGCTACCATCTCTTAAATTTATAAAATTCAGAAAATAAATTATCCATTTATAATTAGATTGTCAATTCCACATAAACATTTTCTCATGAGCTTTTTACATTTATTTTAAATAAAAATGTAATATGCAAAAATTCATTAAAAAAAATTATATATTATATATATATTTTTTTTAGATGATTGCTGATGTTCAAAATGAAATGAATTTATTAGAAAATAAAGTGAGTGTTTTGTTTTCTTCAATGAACAATCAAAATGACTGTTCTACAACCTCTAGCTCTATAACAAGTGAATTTTCTAATAAAGCTATAAATGATATAAATAAATAATAATTTTACCAATAGTGTAAAAAAATATTTTTATAAATTTTATATAAATAGTTTTAATTATAAATTATTTTAAGAAGCAGCACGATAAATTCGTGATTCTCAAGTTATAATATATCGGTATAGATTTTGTTATATATAAATAATTACAATTTTTAAATTTGTAATAACAATTTTATCATTTAGGTATGAATATAATGGCAGTAAGAGTATATGAATATGGTATATACAATTAAAAGTTAGGTTTTTGAGTCAAAAATTTGAAATTGAGATTTCAAAGGTTATATTTTAAGAGATCCTTAATTCCAGAGATTAAACCGTGATTGTGTGAGAGCAAAAATTATAATAGCTACAGTGATATAGAGAAGTGATATTTTTAAGTTAAGTATCTCTTTGGGACAAAGGTGTATTTAAAAAATTGTTGATTAAACAATATTCTTCCTGGTTGCTATAATCAACTAAATATAATATAAATAATAATATAATTAATATTTGGTTAATTTAAGGATTTATTAAGGTTTATTTGAAAGGATTGAGATTAAAAAACTTATTTAATTATGCAATTATTTAATAAGTTAAAATAAATAGATTAAAAGAAAAAATCTATATATATTTTCAAATTTTAAAATAAATAAATTTTAAAATAATTTTAAAGATGAAATAAGTTTAAATTTAGTTTTCTTTTGGGAATGTATTGTGAAGTGCATAACAATATTGCTGGTAGAAAATAAAAATCAGAAATAAAAATTTTCTATTTCTAATCATGAATTTTTTTTTTTTGTTTTTTTTTTACTCAATTTTTATCGTCAAGCAGATATAAATAGAAATATTGAAATTAAAATGATAAAATTAAAAATGAATTATTAACATAATTCATAAATAAAGTAATTTAAAATTTGTAATTAATAGGATTAAGATTGGTTTCGTTGGAATGTTTGGACAACGCGTTGTCCCCAAAATGCTTCCAAATCAAATGGTTGAAAATCTGAAATATAAAACAAAAGTTAAATATCTTATTATTATTATAATATATTCAAAAACAAATTTACAAACCTTTAAGTTGAGGATTAGGATTCTGCTCTACATAGTAGAGAACACAAGGACCACCTGAAAATAATAATTTATTTAGTGTTTTAGTGACAAAAATATTATGAAAGATATTCCTAGATAACCTTATCTATTGAGAATGTAATTTCAGATGAGAGATAGAAAATAATATATGTAAAATTAAATTTGGAAAGTTGTACGATATAAAAATAAAAGTTCACATAAAGATAAAAACATATATATATATATATATAATGAATGAATGAATGAAATGGGGGTCAGGTGAAAAATATGAATGATGAAATGTATTCTTTTAGTTTACTTTTAAACGACAAAAAGCTTTTATAAGGTATTTATTGTAAGCCAAATAAATTAGATATTAGATAATTAGGGAAATAAAAGAAGTTAAACTATCCACAATATTAAGTTTTATAATAAAATTTGAGATAATTTAGATGGTAAATGTAATAACAAAATAAGAAATAGAAAAATAAAACATGTTATGATATGTATTCAAGTGTGAGCAAAAAGATTGATGGGAGAAATTGAAATCAAAACTGGAAATGCTTAAAAAATATAAAGAAGAAACAGTAAATACTTATGTAGCTATAGAATGAGATTTTGAAAATAAAAGTTATTCCATAATAATTTAAAACTGGCATTCTGGTTCATGAACATATTTCATTACTTTTAATATCAATATTATTTCCTTCTTTGTTTAATTGTTAATATTATTTTTTAAACTTACAATAATAAAAAAATGTTTATAACAATTAAAATAAATTTTAGAAAATTTAAATACAATTATGACATTCTTTGTGTTAATAATAAACAATGGTTTTTAAAATATTTACTTTTGGAATTTCTATCAGATGCTCCATTTTGGTTAAGTTGCTCAATTTCGCGTGAGACACTATTCCAAGCTGAAAATATATAAATATTAATAATAATTAAATTATTATAAGTGAAATTTTGTGATAATTAACTTACATTCATAAATATATTTAATCAAATCATCATGTTGATTATTTGGTGTAGCCTCTGGTTGCATTCTTTGAAAATTCGAACGTTTTCCATTTAATGACTGAATTTGTGATTTGGATAAACTAAACAATTAAAAAATTATTAAAATTGCGAAATTCTTTTGAAACAATGAACTATTACAACTCACCTCATATTGCTAAAATGTTAGTTAATTTAAAAAAAAATGTTTTAAGATAAATAAGAAATAAATAATTCAAATAAAGTTTGTATCAAATCCATAAAAATGTTTGTTATAATAAATTAAATAAAAATATGTCAAGAGTTAAAATTTCCTTTTTGTTTATTTACAAAAGGACTGTCATAAGCAGGAAGTGATTGAAAGCAAAGACAGAACAATGCAGAGAAATAATTTAACGTTATGAACACGAATGAGAAAAGCGCGCCACCAATCAAATGCAAACCCGCTTAATATGATATTTGTTCCCAAGAATACTCACAAGTAATAAATCTATTATATATATAAAATTTTATTTATAATAATATATGTATTTAGCTATATATATTTATTCTTGTGAAATTAAACATTGTGTATGTATGAAACCTTAATATTTTTAAATTTTTAAATATCTTTTTGACATGGTATTGGGTATTTTTATGAAACTAAAATTAATTATATTAATGAATAAAAATTCATATCTCTTTACTTAATATATAATTTATAATCTTAATTAAATTAATTTTTTCAAAGATGTTATTTTAATAATATAAATGCACATAAAGAATATACAAATAATATAAATTGACTTTTTAAACAGAAAATAGGAATCTCTCTCTCTCAGCATTAAATATATCTATATCTCTGTGACTCTACGGAACTCGAAAGTTCTTGACCGCAGCAACCACACCCCTCCAAGTATTCCTATTCTGAGCCACAACCTTCCAGTCCCTATCCTCTCTCATCTCTCTCACATCATTTCCCACATTATCCACCCACCGTGTCCTTGGTCTTCCAAGAGGACGTTTCCCACTTGGTCTCCCTACCAATATATTTTTCGCCATTCTATCTTCTCCCATACTAGCCACGTGTCCTGCCCACCGCAGCCTTCTTGATTTTATAATTCTATGTCTGGAGATGCATAGAGGTCATGCAATCTTCGACATTCCCCGGTGACCCCAACTTTCTTTAGCCCTTAAATGCTTCTCAGAATCCTATTCTCAAATACTCTAAATCTACTCTCGTCTCCTAAGGTCATAGACCATGCCTCACACCCATATAATTAAATCGGCAAAATTAATGTTTTATATATTTTAACTTATTATCAAAGGGGATACAAATTTTGATGCGATAAGCCCCTTTATTGCATGATAACAGGCGTTTCCCAATTGTAACCTCGCTTTAAACTCATCTCAAATATTTTTATCTTTCGTTATCACAGAACCCCTAAGTATTTAAATTAAATATATATTACTCATATATTTATTTTATTTTTATAATTATACAAGAATAACTTTTAAATAATTAGTTCCTTTACTTGATAAGTTACTATTATATTTTCACTTAATTTTGATAAACATGATTTTTTTCAATACTTCCTCCATTCCTTAGATCTTTTTTTCTTTTCTTCCTAATTTTTACATATTTTTTTTTTATTTATTATTAATGGAAAGATGAAAAACTGAGAAAACTTCCTAATTATATATAGTAAAAAAATAAAAAATGTGGTTTTATTAAATCAAATAATTATACTTTATAATATCTATAGTGAATTTAATAGTATTATATTCAGAAATTTAACTTAACTCTACTATCAACTCAATAAAATAAATATACTATATATTATTAAGAAATTATAATTTGCAAAAAAGAATTAATTAAAAATTACATAATATTATAACGAATATATTTATTTAAAATAATAAATAAAATTATAAAACATTTAGAAATTAAATTTAAAATATTTTAATTAACCAGTAGGTCTAGGTTTTAATATTAATTTTCCTGTATCATCACATGACATATTATAATCACTTAATACTGATCTTGTTCGGGCGGTGATGATCGATGGTGCAATCACTCTTTTATGTATCCCCATTATAAAAAGAATAACTGTAGAATAAATAATATATAAAAAAACAACATTTAAGTGTATCTTTAAATTTTAAATTGTTTATTATTAAAATGATGCATTCTTAAGAAGAAAATTTATAAGGGCAGAACAAACAAGAAAAAAATTTATTAATATAACTAGTAACCATTATAATGACTCAAAGGTTCGGAGAGTTAATTTAAGTTTAATTAGTATACATAGGATAGGATACATTAGTGAATGATAATTAATTTATTTTTGGAAATAATTTTAATCAAGAAATTTATATTTTAAATCAAAGAAGATAGAAAATATATTTCATATTTTATTTATAATTATGAACAACCAAAAATATGGTAAATAAAACTAAAAAATTTAATAAATAAATAATATTAAAATTTTTTAATAAGTTTTAAATAATTAACATGCATATACATTAATTCTGCTGAAGTCAAAATCAATTTCAATTACGATTCTGATCATTAAAATCGTAAATTAAATTTGAATAATTGTACAAAATAAGATGAAATAAATTCTTTCATATCATTATTCGTTACTGTCTATTGATAGATTATATATAAATATTTAATATATTTCTTTTTTTGAGATAGAGTGCACGAAAAATATACTCCTTAAAATATTCTTTAAAGAATGCATCATATTACATATGTATAAATTTAAAAATTTTCATTTAAAGTTAAGTTAAATTAAAGATAAGATAAATTTTATAAAAGGGATTCCCATAAGTAATGTTGCATTTCAAAATACTATTCATTAGTTCTTCTTTAGCAGAGATTCAAATCAATTTAATCATCTCTTCAAAGTGAACCTTTAAAACTCTTCAACCTTTTTTAATAAAAAAATTTTTCAGCAATAAAATTGATTTGTACTGAAATTGTTTTCTTGTAGCAAAGAAAGATTAAATGTCATATTTAATTTTCAACGTAGCTAAATCTAGAAATTGGAATTTATATATTATGAAATCATGCTGTTTTTAGAACAATGAATATTAATGATTAATTAAAAATTAAGGAAAGATGAACCAAAATCATAATAAAAAAAGACACGATTAATTATAGAAAATATAGAAATAAAGAAGTTTATAAAAAAATTTATTAAAAGCTTATTAATTTTATAAATGGAATATTTATATGATTTTTTTTTAAATAGTTCATTATTTTTGGGAATCCCTAGAAAAAAAATTATGAAATAACTAAAAATTTCAAAAATTAAAATCTTTGATATAATTAAAAAAAATATCATTTTTAAATTAATTTAGGATTATAATAATAAATAATTGTGCAATTATAAAACAATTTATACCTAAAATAATAGCTGCAATAGTAAAAAAAGGATGATTTAAAAGCGATTGAGTAAATGAAACATCGGAAGTGTGAGGATCACATAACCAGTACCAAGCGCCGACAGCGGTACAGACGGATATTGTTGCCAGAATCACTAAAATTTAACAAAAATTATGTAATTATATTTAAAAAATAATTTAGCTTTGATATTCCTTTAAAATCAATAATGTTTTGTTGGAAAAATTTGTACAAATCACATAAGTAGTTTTTACCTATATGGACAAAATTACAAAATTTAGATCTTACAAGATCAATGTAATTATACGAATTTAATCAAATACTTTACAAGATAATTTCTTTATTTATTTATCAATATCATTGTATATTTGATAATCTAATTTAAAATTCATTAATATATATAAAATAATATTCATTAATTAATTTACAATATAGAATTAATCCAGAAGTTTGATCCCTCTAACTTCTAGTACAGTGGATGAAATAAAATGTTATTGTGATTTCTTATCGATATTAAATAAATCTGAAATTTAAAATAATTTGATTATTATATTTCTCAAAGTTCAATCATTCATTCAACTTGACATTTTAAAACATTGGTTAAAAAAATTCCAAAAAATCCAAGTTAATTTGAAATAATTTAAAACCTTCTGTTTATGATTATAATTTGATAATCTGATATGTTTATAATCTGTATTATCTACATAAATATATTATACTTAATAAAATAAAAATTCCGAACTTTCCGCTTACAGTTAATTCATAATTCATAGTAAACAACTATTTTTCAAAAATATATTATACTTTAAAGACAAAATAATTTTGTATATATTAATAAGTCATTTGAAATTAGAATTGAAATTAAAAGTAACAATACTTCTCCATCTGATTGTAGAGGGTTGTAAACAAGCTATAACCTCAGTAAGTCTTCTTTCAAAAGCTTTCAAATCTATAAATAAACATATTAATTTTATAATATAATTTATTAACAGTTATTAACAGGAATGCGTAAATAAATTACCTTCGGTTTGTTCTAATGACATCTTAATAAAATTTTTATAAGACATTTATGAGTTTATCATGATTTGTCAATTAAAATATTAAATCACCTCATGTCAACAAAATAACGAGATAACCAAATTCACCTAGGTGGAAGGCCAGGAACTAAATTTTAAAATTCGTAATTATATCTTTGTCTATTAAAAGAAAATGATAAATTCAAGGCAACTTATGTTTTTCTACATTTTCTAATTTAAATATTTGATTAAATTCTTCAGAATATTTAAATGGTTAACTATAATATATTAGATCAATTTTGTTTTTTAAAATCTCCAAAAGATGGCATTAGAGATACTAGATAAAATACAAATTCAATTTTTTTTTAATAAATATTCTTACTAATTGCATATTTCTTTAAATTTTAGTATAAAAACATTAAAATGTTGGACTTAAAAATTATTATTTTTATTTGTATTATCCCAATACAAATTAATTTTTATTTAATACCTATAATGTTCACAAAAACAAAAAAAAGTTATTTTCTGTATTTTTATTGAGCTACCGTTGAATAACATGTTAATTTAAATAAATGATGCTGTCTTAAGTCTTAAATCAAGGATTAGAATTTTGCAAATACTAATCTAACACTCAGTAACATAAATAGATTTTCTATGACTTTTCATTTTCCCTATTTTCTAATTTATATTTTAGTATATTTCACTTCTTTTTTTAAATTTCTTTTGATAAACTAAATCAACTGTACTTAAAGTTTATTTTGCAATAAAAGTGTTGAAAAAATATACAAAAATAATAAAGGACAGGAAGAAAACGGTAGTGGCTATCAGACGTGGGCCAGTACGCGCAAGATAGACAGCTGTACCATGTATAGACAGGCTGTACTTGTATGTGCTCGATTGATAGCTTTACTTCGACTTTTATTATCTTTATTATTATTATTATTTGCAAATAGACCCTGAAGATCACGCAGAGCTTTAAAGAGAGATTATTAATTAATGAATTTCCCTAGGCCCGAATTCGAGTATTCAGTTTGGTAAACTGTCGTGCTAACCACTAAACACTAAACCACTGAAGAGTATTATCTTTATTATTTATTTTATCATTTTTTCCTTTTATTTATTTATTTTTTTTTATTAATAATGTCAATAAACTTTATTTATTATAATTTAGCAATAATATTGTTAAAATCATGGTGTAAATAGGATACTCGTGAGTAATAATGGGGACTAGGAATGGATTACTCTTGGTTTTTAGTTATTTATTGTATGATAATTTAATTAGCTTGTCATGGTTTTTTATTGTCGTCCGTTTTCCTGGAACCAATTAACGATAACGACGCCATCCGAAAATCTACTGTTCTATGCTATTTTCTAAGCTTATTTACCCAGATTTCGCGTCGAATATTAATTATAAAAAAATAAAAGAAATTTTATGACAGTACTATCCGCCGTTATATGGAGGAGAAAGTGACTCTAACAATATATGTAATTTTTTTTATCTTTTTAAAAGTACGTGTTACTTATTCTTTAAATCTTAAACTTGGTGGGAAGACCAAGTGGGAAAAGTCCGCTTGGAAGACCAAGAACGCGGTGGGTGGATAATAAGAGACGTGAGAGAGATGGAAGAGGGTAGGGGTTGGATGGTTGTGGCTCAGAATAAGGATCTTTGGAGAAGTCTGGTTGATGCGGCCAAGAACTTTCGAGTTCCGTAGAGCTACAGTGTTAGATAGATAGGGAAAAAAAGTAATCGATATTTTGGAAAGAAACCTCGAAAAGTATCAATCAAACAATTTCAGATTTATGCTTATTGAAAATGTAATAATTCACACTAAAAATTGATTTAAATATTTATTGTTTAATTCCTTCAAATGAAATTTATTGAATGATAAAAATTGAAGTCAATAAAGAGAAAATTTTAAATTTTACAGTTTTTCTTTGATAAACATGAAAATGGAAACCAAACTGTTGAAATTGTGAATGGCGTTTATGGTTACGTACATTTATGGTTTGGTTAATTCCGTTCAGGTATTTTTGATGCACCTAGGACAGATACGTTCATGGTTGAAAATGTAGATAAAATAACAGAACATACACATTGATCCGGGAGGTTTTGCATCCATTTTAAAGTCCGGACCTGGAAGCAAGTGATTATTTTCCTCTATTCATGGTGAACTATTTTGGTGGAAACAATTGGCTTCAAGAAAATCTGGAATTATAAATGGGTGTTTATGGTTTCGTTAATTCCGTTCAGATATTTTTAATACATCTATCACGGATACGCTCATCGACATTCCTTCGTCTGTCTTGAAGAGTGGGACAGTTATCCATATTATCCTCCTTTCAACTGAATATTTCTTTAAATGAAATAAAAAATTACTCATGAATATGGTCGTTGAATACTGCTCTGTTTGGGAGAGTATGTTTTACAAGTTACATCGTAATAATTTGTCTTGATAAAATCAATGATTAGTTTTATAAGTTCTTTATCTCTTTCGTATGTAATATAACAATTATTTAGCAATTGTTTAGTAATATCAGCTTCATTGAGATTAGTAAATGTTCAATGATGTTTTGAACAAATGAAAATTGAATATCATATGTAGAATAAAGAGAAAGACATTCTAAAGTTTCTGAAGTGAAACGTAAAGCAGGAATAAATTTTAAAGGATCTAATAATGCCATACCAACAAATTCGAAATAACGAAGAGATTTACATTTCAAAAGAAATGCTTCTGACCAAAAACATAAATCCCCATTCTTTTTTAAATTCAGTCGCAAGGCATTTTAGTTAATAACAGAAAGGATTACATGAAATTGTATTTTCTTTGACATTCCTAAAACTATTACAAAATTCAAAAAAACATTTGCATTTTCAATACTTTTAAAGCCTTTCCTTTCTAGAGGCTAAATAATTTTTGGGACACAGACCATAAACAAGACTTGATACGCCCGTGTTAACGTCTGAAACCTTATTTGGCGCCATCTAATAATGCTCAGAATAACTACTCGATGGAATAACGGGTGGGGGATTTAATGGGTTTTTTAAATTTATTTTTATTTAGAAGGAATAATTGGAATGAAAAAAACTAGTTACGCTGACGACTAGAATAAATGGGAGTTGCGGCAAATGCAATCAATGTTGCAGTAGAAAAATTAATAGACGATAAGAAGTGCTACATAAATAGCGCTAGATAATGTACGGAGGGACTTGAAAGAGATTAGAGAAAATAGAATTTAGATGGGTGTCGCACACAATTAAAGAAATGTGGAACTTTCGAGTTGCGTAGAGCCACAGAGATGGAAGTTTTTGAATTCAAAGATGCCCTCCCATTTGAGTATTTAATTATAAAAACTTTGATGTATAAACATAAAAGAATCTATAAAAAATTAATTAATTTATTCATTATTCTTCGTTTGCAAATAAATTATAGAAAATAGAAAAAGGATAATATTTTACAAAATGAAGATATAGACAATTTTGCCAGCAATATACCATATATATTTATATAGATGGAATTCAGATACAAAAAACAGTCTAATATAAATAAAAAAAAAAAAAATTCTTGATAATAGGAAAAAGAAAGGTCTAATTCTAATCAATATACGAGGTAGGGTCAAAAAGTTCGCGGAATGGTCGCTTATAGTCAAGTATTTCTTAGCTGAAAGGGAAATTTTTGTTTGTGAGGTTGGCATAACTGGTAGTGAATGTGCTTTTGAGGTTAGCAGGCAGTTGTAGTTGGTTCCGTGCGTTCGGTGTTTAATATTGTAGATCGTAGTTTCTTTCTTTCGTCGGATTGTGCAATGTCGTCATTAGAGCAGCGTGGCAATATTAAATTCTGTGTGTTGCTGGAGAAATCACCCTCGGAGACTCTTGAGATGCTAAAAAAAAGCATACGGAAATTCTGCGATGAAGAAAACAGCAGTTTACGAGTGGCATAAGCGTTTTCGCGACGGTCGCACAACAATTGATGATGACGTTCGGACTGGGCGGCCTTCCACTTCCACTACAGACGACAATGTTGAGTGATTCATTATGAATTTATTCCTGAAGGGAGAAGAGTAAATAAAGAATTGTACACAGAGATCTTAAAACGGCTACGAGATGCAATTCGACGAAAACGACCTGAAAAATGGGCAGAGAATGACTGGTGTTTGTTGCACGACAATGCCCCAGCACATCGATCCCTAATGGTGAAACAATACCTTGCCAAGCATAATGTTACCACTCTGGAACATCCTCCATATTCTCCCGATTTCGCACCACCAGATTTCTTCCTGTTTCCAAGGTTAAAAATGGCATTGAAGGGACATCGTTTTGCTGATTCGTCAGAGGTGATTGAAAATGCGACGGAGCGGCTGAAGGAACTTTCAAAAAACCGCTTTCAAGAGTGTTTCCAACAATTATATGAACGGTGGAATAAATGTGTAGATGCAGGAGGAGAGTATTTTGAAGGGAAATAATGTAAGAATGTTATAAATATTTTTAATAAATTTTTAATAACCAATTCCGCGAACTTTTTGACCCTACCTCGTATTATAATTTAAAAAAAATAATAATTTCATTTGCAAATAAATTATTATAAAATATGAATTATGTGTTATTTAATAAGTAATTGATTTATATGAATTATTTAATCATTGGAGATTTGACATTTTAAGAGATTTTGTTTGTGAGATATATAAATCAAAGAGGATTGATTTCGACTGGAAAAAGTTATTTTTATTATAAAATATTACATATTTCATTATAAAAACATTAAACATTACAAAGATTAAAAAAAAACATTATCAAAAAATAAATTAAAATTTTATTTTTTAACAAATTTATTTTTTAATTGTTTTGTTCATATTTTTTTTTTTTTTTTTTTTTTTGAAATTTTTTGAAATTGTATCCAAATGTTCAATGATAACATCACATTACAATATTTAAAATAAACATGATTTATTATTTTAATCAGTGGCGAAGCAACTGATGAGCAAAGGAGTTGCTTACTTTTTGATTAAAAATTTATTAAAAAACAAATCTGTTGATTTGGCATCTGCTCAGAGCAAAATAAATTCATGCTACTCCTTTGATTTTAATAAATATTTTACAAACAACTATACAAATAAAAGGCATTTTCATTCAATATATATATATATAAGGTGTATGTATATGAAACCGCCATTTTGAGATGTACACATACACCCTCCATTCCAAAAGAAACCGAACTTTTTAAAAAAACAAAAAACCAATGTACATTTTGGAACAAATCATTTTTATTAATCAATGTATTCCCCTTCTGCATCGATATACAAATTTGCACGCTCCAACAAGTTGTCAAACGGCTTCTCCATGTCCTTTATTGGAATGGTCTTTAGGACGTCGGTCGTCGCCTTCTCAATGGCTTCAATCGATGAGTGTCACTTTCCTTTCATCGCCAAATGCAATTTAGGGAACAGATAGAAGTCGCATAGATCTGGTGAATAGGGCGAATGATGCTAAGGAATAGCCTGAGTTTTTACCAAAAATTCAGTTACAAGTCGCGATGTGATGGTGCATTATCGTTCAAAAGAGTCCAACTGCCGATTTCTCGATTTTCTGGCAGAATACGACGAATTCTTGCCAGAAAACGCTCTTCATGACGCCCAAATAAAACTCTCCAGTGATTGTCTGGCCGGGTGGAACAAATTCTTTGTGGATAATTCCTTTTGAATCGTAAAAATCCGGTTCTGGGACGGCCTGATCTTTCGTCATCATCCAGCGTCTCTCTACCCGATTTGAATCGCCCGAACCGCTCATAAACTTTCGTACGGGATAGACAATCCTCACCATATGGATTTTGTAGCATTTGGTGCGTTTCAGTAAAAGTTTTACCAAGTTTAACACAAAAATCATTTGCAACTCTTTGTTTGAAACTCTTTTTCCGACCGATGTACAAATACACTGACATTTGAAACGCAATAACTTTTGTTGTATGCATCCAAATGTCATGAAATTTATACCAGTTGTCAACGAGGGACCAAGCCACCTACGGGTAAAATATTACAACAGATGACATTAGTGGTACTATTTTTTTTAAAAAGTTCGGTTTCTTTTGGTATGGAGGGTGTAAAAGTAAATTTAAAAATATTTTATTCAAAATAAATTCCTTGGTTTGTGAAATACAACTCTTTCATCTCTCTGGCAATTTGTAAATCTCTCTCTAAAGAAGCCATTTCTTGACATTATCATAATCAACGAAGCGTTGTTGAGGAAACCAAATGTTTTAATGGTTTCCTTGGTCTGTCCTGAAGCATGGGACACATACATACATTATATTCACTATTATATTATATTATTATATAATATATTATTATATTAATTTCACTATTTAATGCATTTTTATTCAAAATATATATGTACAATAATAATTATGTATAGATATAAAATATCTTATATTTTATTATTGCTTCAACCGTACTATCTATCCAATCTGGCTGTCATCCCTCACAATTCAACATTATATTCTCTCCCCCTTTCAACTGTTTATTTCTTTTGATGAAAAAAAAATTACTCATGAAGATGGTGATTGAAAACCTTTAAACCAGAAATCGCTCCGTCGGGGAGAATATGTTTTACAAGTAACATTGTAATTATTTGCCTTGATAAAATCATTGATTTCTTTTATAAGATTTTGATCTCTTTCGTATTTAGAAATATAACTATCCCAATTGAATAGTACGCGAACAATATCAATTTCATTCAGATTTGTAAATGTTTCAATGATGTTTTGAACAATTGGAAATTGAATATCATATGGAGTATAAAGAGAAAGACATTCTAAAGTTTCTGAACTAGAAGAAAATAGAATTGGAATGAAATTTAAAGGTTTTGAGAACCTGTAACAAGCAATTTCGAAACAACGAAGAGATTTGCATTTCAATAGAAATGCTTCTAATAGACTATCTGACATATCACATAAATCCAAAGTTAACCATTCAAGATTAAATTCTGTTATATTCTCAAAATCCAATTCGTTAAAAGTACAGCGATGTAATTTCAAAGTTTTTAATTTAGGACAATCATTCGAAAGACTTTGGATATCTAAATATACACGAGTTAATCGGATGGTGGTTAAATTACTACCAATATCTGTTATCAAATTATTAATATCTGAAATTCCACGTTCAAGCCTGATAACATTAAGATCAATTTCTTCCAATTTTGTTAATTTTGTCAATTCTCCAAGAGGATACATTTTATTGTCAAATATAAATAAAATTTCTATTTTTTTCAAATTTGGACAAACTTTTACAATATTCTCTAACGGTTCTATGAAGCTTTTAACTTTTATATCAACTATTTTTGATAATGTATTATGTGGCCACTTTTGTGGACGGTTGAGTATTGTATCATAACAGTAATGAAAAGTAGTTAAATTAGGAAATTTATCGAAAAAATTGCTCATAACATTTTCCCCCTGTTTAAAACAATGCACTTTCAATATTTGTAAATTTTTATGAATTATTAAATCTTCAGTTTCGTCAAAACGATTAATTGTACAACTGGCAAGGTTTAATTCTTCAAGATTTCTACAAGAATTTACTATAGCTTTAAATTGGTACATTACAATATCCATTTCATGGCTTATTTTTAAAATTTTAAGATTGGTATACCCATCAGTTAAACTTTTAATATAACGTGGAATTAAACCATCATTTAAAAAGCTTATTTGTAAATATTGCAAGGAATCCGTACAATCACTTAATTTATCAATTAATCCTAAACAATTGGTACAGGTTTGAAAGGAAATTTCAAGTGCTCTAGTATTTTTTCTAATACAAGCACTAAAATCTTGAGAAAACTCTGTTTGCCTTTCTGTTTCACTTTGTACAATTTCTAATAAAATCTGCCTAACAATAAATGTTGGTAAAATTCTTTCAAATTTCTGAATAGCTACTTCTTTCACGTCATTGAATGGATTTTCCTTAAAAAATTTTATAATAGCATTTTTAATTCTATTTTTCGCCAAAAGTTCTAACGACGGTACCTCCTTTCTCGGTGCCATTACCTGTAATAAAAAATAATTTTATTTAAAAGCATATCTTTCGATTAAGCGATAAAGTGAATTATTAATGAAAATATTTTGCATTAAAGGTTAATAATTTTGTTTTAGAAACTTTATGCTTGACAATGGGAAAGAATATAAATAAACTAGCTTCGGCGTTCTTCACACCTAGACGGGGACTCTGCCCCCTGTACTCCCCAAGTGATACATAGTATTTGGTTGAAAGTTTATATGTAAAAGGTTTTCATCCATTTTGTTTCAATCAGTATATTAAATAAAACATTCATTTTGTTGTGTTCTTATTTAAAATATATTTTATTTTAATCAATAAATTAATATTATATATTATTATTGTAAATGTTAAATAATATCTATCTATCTATTTCTGTGGCTCTACGGTACTCGAAAGTTCTTGGACCCAACAACCACAATTCTCCAAGTATGCCTATCCTGAATCACAACCAACCAACCCCCTACCCTCTTCCATCTCACTTACATTCCTTCCTACATTGTCCACCCACCCAAGTATTAAAATTTATACAAATTCAAATATTCCCATTTTTAAATTTATATATATATATATATATATATATAGTTTCATATTAATATTATTTTTTATTCATTAAAATATCATAAAAGAATATTTATTAAATATAATAAACATAAAAAGAAACCTATTAATCTATATTCTATATCTATATCTATATATCTATATATCTATATATATATATAAAGGAGAGTGTTTGTATGTATGTATGTAATTTGTTTACTTTTTTGCTGTCATAGTGTAATATGTTAAAATGTAAATAACTTACATTTTAACATAAAATAGAAAATATATTATTTAAGAATTAAAAAATAGAAAGTAAATTAGTGAATTTTTTAAAAATAAGACAATTTGTGGAAATTGAAATAACTAAGAAATGAGAGGTGGAGGGGATTAGGAGAGAGGTGGGAGTGTGTGTGAGCGGGAGAGAGAGATTGCTGACGAGGACGAGGAGATGATTATTAGCCTTTGAGCAGTGAATGAATTGTATAAAATAAAGGGTGAAATATTGAAAGTGGATGCATCCGGAATTTGTAATAATAGTAAGTGATCACTGAGATTTGTTTATAATTTATTTTGTAATTACTTTTATAATATTATTTTTTTGTCTTTTCTTTCTTTGATAAAATAAATCCTTTTTTTTTTTGTGTTTATCTATCTATATATATAAAGGAGAGTGTTTGTATGTATGTATGTATGTATGTAATTTGTTTACTTTTTTGCAGAAACAAACAAAAAAGAAATTTCCTACTTAACCGACACTTTACCGGTAATTTAGAATTATAAACATCAAAAAATAAGAAACGGTTTCTATGAAATTACATCACAATATTCTTATATACCTCTATGGTAACATAGGCTATAGATTTTATTAATATCTAATCAATAACCGCAGAATTTAATTTTTTAAAGTTTATATATAGTTCTCCGTGTTGTTCATTCAAGAGCCAGGCGTGGCCCACTGACTGGCGGACTCATTTTACACAATGTATATAACTCTAGGGATTCCCAATCAAAGAATTATTATAATATTTAACTTTTTATTTTAAATTCTAATATTCAAATATCATTTCAATTAAATAATTTATTCTAAAAGTTCTCATTTTAATTAATATAATAAAATATTTAAATCATATTTAACTTAAATTATTTTGTATTTATTCTTTCCATATTTGAATAGGTACTTCTTTTATTTTAAGGGAGGGAATTAACTATGATCTAAAAAAATTAATAAATGAACTTAATAATAAAAAATCAAATAAATCCATTAATTTAAATTAATACTATTAATGAATGTATATATTATTAATTTATCTTTAGTTTTAATCAATACTTTTATACCGTTAATTTTTATAAATTGTCTCAAGTCTCTAACTTTGCATTTTCTCAAATTTTATTATAATTAAAAATATTCAATAAAAATCAAGCAATGAAATTAAAATATCAAAATGAAATGATCAAGAAATATTATACTCTATTATAACATATACAATACTTATAGGCGGAGGAAATATTAGACGATATCATTGCGGGTTCATGCCAAATCGATCAACATTAATTAAGATATTTTCATTATGACAGATATTAAAAAAACCGGGAATTCAATATCTCTGTTCACTAATTATTTTTAGACTTTAGTAAAACCTACGCATGACTCAATAGATCCCGATAAACTTTTTCAAATTTTGATCTTAAAATTTATCTTGAAGGTAGTAAAGAAAGAGTAAGATGCGGAAATCAATTGTAAAATATTAGGTGATTCAGACGACTTAAATATAATAGGAGATTCGGCAATTGCAATTACAGATAGCGAGGAAAAATTAATCGAGGTAGGAAAAGAGATGAGGTTTGAAATTAATAATGATAAATAAATATATTTAGAAACAAACAGGAGCAGTATTAACATACAAAATGTAGAATTTGAATATGTAGAAAAATTGAATGTAATCACGAAGGATAATAATATTTGAGAAGAATTTAAATCGAAGTTGCAATCGGGAAACGCCTGTTATCATGCAGTAAAGAGGCTTATCTCATCAAAATTATTATAAAAGGGAATGAAAATTAAAATATATAAAACAATTATTTTGTCTGTTGTATTATATGAGTGTGAGACATGGTCTATGAT
The DNA here is from genome assembly GCA_963082975.1 of Labia minor. Classification (NCBI taxonomy): domain Eukaryota; kingdom Metazoa; phylum Arthropoda; class Insecta; order Dermaptera; family Spongiphoridae; genus Labia; species Labia minor. Next base: position 66,771,480 of record OY720345.1, read on the forward strand.
CTTAGGAGATGAGAGTGGATTCAGAGTATTTGAGAATAGGATTCTCCCCAGCATTTATGGGCCAAAGAAAGATGAGTACATCAGGGAATGACGTACGAGAGATGGAACAGAGGCTCAGGATAAGGACACTTGGAGAAATGTGGTTGTAGCTGCCAAGAACTTTCGAGTACCGTTGAGCCACGCATGGTCTATGACCCTGGGAGATGAGAGTAGATTCAGATTATTCTTTCCAGCATTTATTGGCCAAAGAAAGATGAGGTCACCGGGGACACTTGGAGAAATGTGGTTGTAGCTGCCAAGAACTTTCGAGTAGATAGATATAACATATTCAATAATAATATATATAATTAATTTACTAAATAAATTAAAATATATTTTAAATAATCACACAATAAGAAATGAATGTTTTATGTTATACATTGTTTGAAACAAAATGGATGAAAACCTTTTACTACTTTCAACCAAATACTATGTACCACTCGGGGGTACAGGGGGCGGAGCCCCCGTCCAGCTGTGAAGATCGACGAAGGAGCTCTGAGCAGCTAGTAAATAATAAAAGAATATTATCATTTGGATTTAAAAACAATTTACACAAGTTTAAAAAGACAAAAATTTAAAACACACCTTTATATAATTTGTCTAAAAATTCATATTTTAATTTTTATATAATCAATAAATCGAACTTTTAGAATGAATTAAATAATTGAAGTGATATTTGAAATTAAAATAAAAGTTTAAATATTAGAAACATTCTTTGTTGTAGAATTATTATTTTATGGCATATTCATTGTCCGAAATGAATCAATAATAATCAGAATGACAATTTGTACATATAAAATTTTCAAAAATTACTTTCTATGGTTATTGCATAGATATTGATATAATATATTATATAGCCTATGTTCAAATAAAAGTATGTAAGAATATTGTGATGTAATTTCATAGAAATCGGTTCAGCCAATTTAGTCTAAATATAACGTCGAAAAATTCTAAAGTCACTTTTGGATTCCCATGAAACGTGAAGATAAGCAAAACTTTAAATTTTTAGAAATGTACAGACAAAAACCTTTATATATATAGACAAATTTAAAAAAAAAGACAAGCAATTATTTTTATATATAAATTTTAATACTTAATAATAATTATAATAATTTAAAATGAGAATATTTAATTATAATATTAAAGTAGGGATATTATTTAAAAATATTTAAAATAAATATATGTATATATTGATGATTAGTAATAATTTTCGAAAATTTATATAATTAGAACCTCTCTCTTTATTTTAAATTCTAAAAAACGGAAAGTGTTCTAGCCAAATTAAGAAATTTAGATACCTCATGCAACATGGATTGGTAAATGAATTGTACTGGAAGAGTAGTTTCTTCTAATTCCCCAATTATTTGTAAATTTTAGTAAAGCATATGAATCAATAGATCGAGATAAACTTTTTCAAAATTTGATCTTCAAATTTGTCTTGAAGGTAGTGAAGAAAGAGTAAAATGCAAATTGGGGAAAAATTAATCGAAAACCAATTAAACAAATAAAAAATCAATTATTAGGTTAAACAGACGACTTAAATATAATAGAAGATTCGATAATTGCAATTAAAAATGGCGTAAAAAGATTAATCGAGGCAGGAAAAGAGGTGGGGCTTGAAATTAATAGTGACAAGACAAAATATTTAATAAGAGAGAGGTTTTATGAAAAATAAAAAATTAAGCGGCCAAGAACTTTTGAGTACCGTAAGAGCGGTAATAGTACATGGTACTTGTCACCTTTAGATTTTGATGAAACTTCACCGGTTGATTCTTTGATTAATTCTAAGAAACTTTTTCCTTATGCAATTATGGGGTAAACTTCTAGTTTTCGAGATAAAAGTTAAAGTTTGGATATAAATCCATTGATATTCTATTTAGCTACCATGTTTTATTATTTGACTATCAGAGAGTTCCACTAATTTTCAGTTTCTGTTTGGATATAAGAAGATTAAAAAATTAATTAATTAAATCATTTGATAATTATTCAAGTAAACCCCTTTACGTGGATGTGGATAATACTTTACCAGTGGGCAGAGGCGGATTAAACGCCGGGCGGACCGGGCGGCCGCCCGGGGCCCACCAGCCCGAGGGGCCCAACGAAACCTAAATAAAAATATTTCCTTAAAAAAAATTTAAAAAAACTGTTGAGTTTATGGATAATCGGAGTTTAAATAAAACAAGTTATTCTTGATACAGATCTTTATTGAACAACAGATCTTTATTCAGTCGTGTTTGAACGCCGACTAACTTAAGAAAAAATAATCAATTTTGGGTCTCGGCGACCACAGTAAAAAGTATGTATTTTTTACATAAGTACTATCTATGTAAGTATAGAACAGCCTAAATTATAATATAAACAAAATTTGTCTTTCAATTATAATTGTAAATAACAGAGGGCCCATTTCAATTTTACCGCTTGGGGCCCCCAATCAACTTAATCCGCCACTGCCACTGCAATTCCAAATATTCTTTTCTTATGAAATTTTTTCGGACCTCTTCTAGATTACGAGATAAAAATTATTAGAAAATAGATTTTTTAAGTTTGACAGATTAGTTATGAACGTCGAAATATGCCATTAAGTAATGTTTTATGGACTAATTCACTAATTATTCACTTATTCACTAATTTTCGGTTTTTATAAGTTCGGTTTGGATATAGGAAAATTATTTAATTAATTTTTTATTTTTCATAAATCCCACTAGTAAAGTATTATCGAAATCCACGAAAAATCGTTTACTTGAATAATTACCCATCATTTATTATATCGAAACCGAACCGAAAAAAAACCGAAAATTAGTAATAAGTGAATAATTAGTGAATTAGTCAATAATACATTAGTTAATAACATCATATTTCGAGGTTCATAATAAGCTAATCTGTCAAACTTTAATCCTTTTTATCTCTTAAACTAGAAGCGACCCGGTAAAATTGCATAAAAAAAGTTTAATTTGAATTAATAAAGGAACTCACTGGTAAAGTTTTATCTAAATCCATGTCATAATAACTCGATTGAATAATTACTTCGATTGTTAATTTAATAGAATACGCACCTCGCTTTTAGCCAATTAAAAATTTTCGAAGAAATATCAAAGCTCTTATTCGTGTTATGTGTTTCAGACGAAGCTTACAATTACGACCCGAATGGTGCAGTAATAGCAATCACAATGAAAACAATACGGTTCCAGGTGGGAATCGTATTTTCATTTAACTCCTTGTACACTTGAGTAAAAAAGAATAAGTATCATCACAATTCGCAAGAATTAAAACCTCTTCTTACTAATTTAAAAATTCTTTACTATCTATCCACCATCTTAGTGCTTTCACCTGCTTTCACTGACAGTGCTGTGCCATGATTTTTGGCGCCTTCGGTCCACTTCGGTCCCTTCGGTCACAGACTATCTATGCCTTCGGTGTTCATCGGCTCAGTTCGTGGCGTTCGTTCACTTCGGGATTTTAGCGTGTACAGTGACAAGTGAACATAAAATTATTTTTTTATACCGGTAATTTCTGACTGTGGTAAATAAACGCAATGACAATGAAATGAATAAACAATTTCGAATCGTCTCTCAAATTCTCCTAAAGATGATTCTTCTAATGAAATATCTTTAAAAAAAAATAAAATTTCAATTATTTTATTATTATTTTGTTATTTATTATGTTAAAATAAATAGAATAAGAATAAATTGATTGATTTTTAAATCTATTAATAATAAGCATATTTTATTGTAAATATAAATGATAATAAATTAAATACTTTTAATTTATTTGTAGCAATATAATAATATCAACTTGTATTTTAGAAACACAATTTTTTTCAGTTTTATAGGTATTTTTTTGAAAAATTTGCTTTATGCCTTTATCATTTTGAGATATTATTAGATAAGATTTTACAGGTATTCTTAAAACAGTTTCAAATTCTTTTAAATATTTATGAATTGTTCTGAGTTTTATCAACTGCTTCTTTAATTGCTCAATAATTTATATCATTCCATCTAGCAATTTTCACAAAATCTTTAAGCTGTTTCTCTATTGGCTTCCTTATTCTGTGATTTTTTGTTCAATAAAAGAAATAAATTGACTATAAAAAAATAAATATTCCAAAATATTTTAATTAATTTTTTTTAAAAAAAATTATAATTATAAACAAAAACTTAAAATTTATTTATATATTTTTATTTAAATTAATTATCATTGCTCTTCCTAGTCTTTTTTTGAATATTCTTAAAATAATTTAAAGATAGTAAAAAGAGAAACTTTTAAAAATTTTTAGAAAAATAGATATATTTAAAATAGGAATGTCATTTGTCATCAAAATATTGTCTCCATTTGTGCTTGATTTCATAAAATTTTCAAATGACCCTCGTAAGTATAGCATAAATATATTTGTATCTAAAGAAGATTTGAATATTTATCGGAAGCAAAAGTGACTTTCTGAGAAACTTTCTTTGAAAAATATAAACAGATTGCATTTTCACATTAATCCGAGGGAGGAATTGGCAAGGAATAAATAAATCAATGACTAAACTATAAATTAAATAATTATTCTGTGAAATATTAATTAAATCTGAATGAATAATTAATTTATCAAAGAATATTATTACTTTTTAATGTTTTAAGAATAGTTTTTCATTTTTGATTATTAATATAAATAAAAAAAAAGTCTGGAGTGTCTCCACTCGACGATCTCGTAAATTTGAATTGGATTAATTAACACATATTTTATATTTAAATTAAATTGAATTAATTAAATTATAAAATAAAATTAATAAATAATAATAATAATAATAGTTATTTTATAACCATTTAAGAAATGAGAATGTGAAAAAGGGCGCAAGTGACGTTCTGAGAAAGTTTCTTTGAAAAATATAAATAGATTGCATTTTCACATTAATTCGAGAGAGTTGAATACAATTGGTAATGAACAGTGGCGGATTAAGTTGATTGGGGGCCCCGGGCGGTAAATTTGAAATGGGCCCTCTGTTATTTACAATGACAAATTTTGTTTATATTATAATTTAGGCTGTTTTATACTTACAGTACCGGGACCCTGACCCCTCGGTAATTAAGTTCAAAAAAAAATTCATTATTATTGGGTTTGGCTGGTAATATTAATACTTGGGACAACGAGCTATTGCTCGACCCTTTAAAAAATATTGATATACAATTCTTTAATTATTTATTACAATTATTAAATATATATATATAGTATACATATATTACTTATGTAAAAAATACATAATTTTTACTGTGATCGCCGAGACCCAAAATTGATTATTTTTTCTTAAGTTAGTCGGGGTTCAAACACGACCGAATAAAGATCTGTATCAAGAATAACTTGTTTTATTTAAACTCCGATTATTTATAAAGTTAACAGTTTTTTTAAATTTTTTTTAAGGAAATATTTTTATTTAGGTTTCGGTGGGTCCCTCGGGCTGGTGGGCCCCGGGCGGCCGTCCGGTACGCCCGGCGTTTAATCCGCCTCTGGTAAGGAATAAATAAATCAATGACTAAATTATGAATTAAATAATTATTCTGTGAATTATTAATTAAATCTAAATGGATAATTAATTTATCAAAGAATATGATTATTTTTTAATGTTTTAAGAATAGTTTTTCATTTTTGAATATTAATATTTATTTATTTAAAGCCTTATTTAATGGTTCCGACTTACATTATTTATATATACATTTACATACAATTTATTTACAATCATTATTCATTTCTATAATTGCTAATTACAAAATTACAAACTAAAATATTATATTATAATCAGTGGCGTACCTAAGGGGGGGGTGCGGTCCGCACCGGGCGGCACTTATCTTGGGGCGGCATTTTTTATATTTAGTTATAGTTGTAAAAAGCAACTTATTCATTTCATATTTATTTTTTTTACCGACCGACGATAATAAGGGAGGTATTGTTTTCACACCAAATTTCACCTATGGATATTTTTAGGTACATATCTCCACGAATAATGCATTTTCTTAACAGAAAAAAGTATTTTTAGCATGATGTCTGTCCGTCCGACCGTCCTCCGTATAGATGTGTACAGCCTGAACGGCTCAACGGATTTTGATGAAATTTGGTATATTTACTTAATACATCAGTAGGATGAATTGATCAACTTTTGGTGCAAATCCGGAAACCGGAAGTGCTAGTATTGCCGATCGAAGAGAGGAAGTGAAGGGTTATTTTCATATCAAATTTCACGTGAGGACATATCTCCACGTGTTATGCACTTTGTATTGGTTTTATCCACGAGAAAAATCATCTTCATTAGTTTTTTCTTAATTTAAAATTATATGACGTCACCCAGCACTTCATGACGTCACAGCCAGCCCTTATATATTATAAATAAAATAAAATTAAAAATATTTATATTATATCCATATCTGTTTTTTTTACATTTAAAATATCAGCTAACCGGAAGTAGCACTTTATTCTATATATATATATATAAATGTTACCAAATATCAAATTTGACACCAATAAACTAATACGAACTGGCTCTTTATCAATACAAGTTTACACATTCTAAATATTCATTCACAACTCTTTATACCTATTTATATGCGGGAAAGTCTAGGGGAGGACACTCCCGCTTATTTACTTAGGTGGAGCCAGGCCACTGCGGGCATAGGCCTCTCCCATTTGTTTCCAAACTCTTCTCTGTTTTGCAATTCTTTGCAAAACGTTGTAAGTAATGACCCTCTTCCGGTTGAGCTACATTTCTCAAAAGTTGATAGAAAACTATGGATTTTGAATAATGCCCATGTACCAAATTTTATCATTCTAGCTCAAACCGTTTTTGCGTAATCTTGTCTACATACATACACACACACACACACACAGACATTTTTCTCAACCTTAGTGAAAATGATTCAGGAACCTTCAAAACGTAAATCTCAACATCGAAAATTTTCGTGATCGCAATACTATCTCTTACGAGATAGTAATTAGCTTCTGGTAGAAACAAATAATGATAAGGAAACAAATTCTCTTTTAAAATTAAAAAAAATTATCGGATGATATCCCGATTACTGTAGAAGCGCACCCAAAATTAACTTCATCAAAAGGGATCATTTATTGTCCAGATTTAATAGAATTTTCAAAAAAAGAAAAGAAAATCTTTCTGAATTAAAGAACAAAAAATTATATTAAATTATAAATATATAAGAAATAACAAAAAAAAAAAATCGTTAATAATATAATCACAATCACCCCTTCTTCTCCCAAAAGTGTGCTGTATTTATAAAAGAAAAATAATTATTTTCCATATTCGATGAAATTAACATCTATTTTATGGCTAAAAAATGAGCTGTTACTATGCACAGAACCGACCGACGATTTGAAATAAATTAATTTCCAAACAACATTATATTTATTATATATAAAGTATCAAAAAAAAAATTATTTTTAAAACTTGAATTAAAATTACTAAATTATATTATCTTGTTTTTTATTTTTAGTTTAATTACTCAATTATTAATTACTACTATATTTTAATTGAAAAATTTCCGAGAATGAATATAAAATTAATACTTAGTAAACTTCCACTTCTGGTTACCGGAATACACCAAAAGTTGATCAATTCATCATACTGATGCATTAAGTAAATATACCAAATTTTATCAAAATCTGTTGAGCCTTTCAAGCTATACACGTCTATACGGACAGACATAATACTAAAAATACTTTTTTCTGTTAACAAAATGCATGATTCGTGAAAATATGTAAAAATCTTTACATCTGAAATTTGTTATGAAAAAAAATATCTTCCCTTCATCAGTCGGTAAAAAGAATACGAAATAAATAATAAAGATAAAACCTTTGTTCAAACATTACAGACGAACAAATCATGCAATACATACAACGAACTAAAACAAACAATTAAAATACTTAATGATATAATAAATTTCCTGACCGATAAAATACTTAAATCAATTTAAATATATAATAAAATATAAACACAACTAATGAAACAAAGCCTACTCATGAACAAAATATAAATGATACCCAATGTGTTGATAACAAAAAAAAAATGACCTAGACCAAATTCAATCTTATTCAGAATCTGAAAGTGATGATAGCCCTAATAACATTGTAAGGTATCAAGGCGTAAATACTGAAGTAGACAATAAAATTAAAAATAAAAATATGTATTATATATAAAAAAAATTATTATTATTTGAATAGAGAGGCCATTTGTAACATAAAGAAATCATACATCGTACAAGAAAAATCTCATTAATCTCCAAGCAATCCCTACGGGGGGAGAATTTCATCCTCTTCGCCGGGGCACAGTCAGGCAAACAGTAAATTACTGAATCGTGACCGATTACATTGTAAACTTGGAAGGAATGAATTTTCCTTTTAGAACAAAAACAATCTATTCAATAAATAACTAATCAATAAATAAAATATATAATAAATAAATAAATAAATAGTTGAAAAAATAATACAAAATATCTCCGCTCGAATAAGAGACTATAAAGGGGCGTCTATTGAACATGATTAGAATATAATAATAAAAATCTGGAGTGTCTCCACTTGTCTATCTCGCAAATTTGAATTGGATTAATTAACATATATTATATTTAAATTAAAATTAATAAAAATAATATTTATTAAACCAGCGCGTGTTTGGATTTTTGTTGATGACACCACGTCACGTGCTGGCGCGTGATTGGGAGTAATCGTGTTAATAAATTTAAGGCATACGACAGCGATATATCGAGTGATAACTTAATCTTTAAATATTCTTCAAAGTATCAAGGACATTTATAAAAAGCAAAGGGTAGATGAACTTTTAATTGACTGGCCCGATAATGTCTTTTTAAAGATTTCTTTTTGATCTTGAAAAAATAATTACTTCACTTAATGAATGGGAACAGTATGCACATTCCAAAGTGTCTCCAGCTCTCTGATCTATCTTGCAATTTGTAAATCTCTCTACAATAAAAAGTTTCCTCTTTCGAGCCAAACCAGGCGTCGTTATCATAATCAACGAAGCGTCGTTGAGCCAACGAGTAACAAATCGAGGCAAACAAATGGAAGATTTTCCCAACCAAATGTTTTAACGGTTTCCTTCATCTGTCTTGAAGTATGGGACGGTTATCCACATTATATTCTCTTCCCCTTGCAACTGTTTATTTCTTTGGTTGAAATAAAAAATTATTCATGAAGATGGTGATTGAAAAGCTTTATACCAGAAATTGCTATCTTTGGGAGAGTATGTTTTACAAATAACATCGTAATTGTTGGCTATGATAAAATTATAGATTAGATTTATAAGTTCTTGATCTCTTTCGTATATAATATAACGATTATTTAGTAATGGCTCATTTTAATGTTAATTTCTTGACTTATTTTTAAAATTTTGAGATTGGAATATCTATTTATACTTTCAAGATAACTTGGAATTAAATTATCACTTAAAAAGCTTATTTGTAAATATTTATTAAGGAATCACTACAGTTACTTAATTTATCAATTAATTTTGAACAATTTATACTTGCTTGAAGGGAAATTTCGAGTGTCTAGTATTTTTTGTAATACAAGAACTAAAATCATGAGGAAACTTTTTTTCTATTTCTGTATCGCTTTGTACAATTTCTTGTAAAATCATCATAACATAAATAGTTTGTAAAATTCTTTCAATTTTCCGAATAGCTTCTTCTCTTACGTCATTGCATTTACAATCGTATTTTTCATCAAAAGTTCTAACGACGGAACCTCCTTTCTCGGCGTCATTACCTTTAATAAAAAAATAATTTCAGTTATGAGAATATCTTTCGATAAGCGATAAAGTGAATTATTAATGAAAATATTTTGCACTAAAAAGTACTATAATGAAAGTTAAAGTCTTTTCTTTAAAAATTACACATAATAATGTTTAAATGCTAAGTGTATCAGCATTGCATTCTAAAGATATGCACTCCATACTATTCAACTTGAATCACACACACACACAAGATATGCTAAACTAATTTTTCTAATTTTTTTTATAACCCAAACACTGCCCAAAACTAGTATCTTAGGATGACCAAACGTCCCGGTTTTCCGGCATTGTCCCGATTTTATAATACAGGGTGTCCGAAAAGTCTTTCTATGTGAAATTAATTTAATTTAATAATTAATTAATTTATGTAAGAAGGGAAATACTTTTGAACACCCCCTGTATATATATATATATATAATAAATTATTAATATTATTAATAAAATTGAAAAAATAAATTACTATTTGTAACATTGTAGTTGCTAAATTTCTAAAAGTTAAAGTTTATTGATAATTGTGAAATTCTGAACAAGGGAAAAAAACAATAATAATAAATTTGATATATAAGTTTTGAGGGTTGAATAGATTATAATTTTCGTTGGTGGTATATGGTTCCATATATTGTAATTATATATATATATGTAAGAAGGTGACGTGGAAGGGTGTTTTCTCATAAATGAAACCTTAAATGATTCTGAAATAAGTGGGTATTTATTATTTACACTTTACATATTTCTATTAGTTAATAAATTAATATTATTTACCTGAAATAAGTGTTCCTTCCAACAACTGATCAGGACAAACACGAAACACGTATTCAATCCCACCCATCTCAGACACTACATAAATATTTGACAATCATATTGGAGGGGGAAAGAGGGGAAGAGGATTACATAGATATGAATTTTTTTCGTATTATTGAAGAATTTGTTTGAAATAAAATATTCATATATCTTTTAATATTAATATCCCTGTTTTAAGTGTTTCATGGTCGATTATAATTAATTAATTAATAATTATCTCTTGTGCGATTCTACGACTGTTAAAATGCTGGACCACCATTGTAATTTCGTCTTTATCAAATAAATTTTAAAGTAGTAATTTTTTTTTGTCTTCCATCATTATAACGTTTTTATCAACTTCACTTTGTCTGTCTGTCTGTTTGCTCAAATGAAAAATTGCAATCGATTTTTCATCAAATTGAGCTAGGCTGTTGAAAATTTTTATAGATATTTAAATGGGTCTCTAGAAGGTATGGAAGAAATAATATTTAATTATAATTAATCAATTAAATTTAATTAGCGAATAAATATAAATCCTGTTGTTTGGGTGCGTATAATTTTTTTTTCATCTGAAGCATAAATATTGATTTCAGGATAAAGATTTTAACTTTGGGTATAATTAAAAATATTTTATTGCATTAATAATCCACGAGAAAGCGTTGTTTTACAATTTTTTTTTGTTTTTTTTTATATTTTAATTATTAACACTTTCTAATTCACAACCGAAAAACAAAAAATAGCAATGAATGTTTTTAGGTCAGAATATTACATTTTCAGGAGTATAAATCTGAAATTGATTGATAGATACTTTACGAGATATCAATCTCTAAAGCCCCTCAATTTTAAGTCCTTAAATAACTATTTCCAGGTAAATGGATTAACACAAAAAAAATGCTAAAATTTTATTTGGTTTTTCTAATTTATTAAACGTAAACATATAAATTATTATAATATACATAAATTATTTTTTTAATATAAATATTAAAAAATAATATATAATATTAAACAAAAGATACAATTTTTTTAATTAAATAACAAAATGAAATTTATTTTAAAAATAAAATTACATAAAAAAAACTCATAATTATGTAAATAAGAATTTTTATCAAAAAATAAAATCATAACTTAATATTGGATTGATGTTACTAATTCAAACCATTGTCTTAAAGCATCACTTAATACATTAGGAAGTCCAGTAATGTCTTTTAAAACAATATAAAATGGGAATGGAAATGAGTCCAGATAGGAACATAATTTATTATCTTTAAAAGTAGTCATATCATAAATAGAATGCTGAAAAAAATATTTAATTAGAAATAAAATCTTAATAACAATTAAATTAAATGTAAAAAAAAATTAAATTACTTACTTTAGATTCTGGATTTTCAATTACTAAGAAAACAATAAATATTCCTTGTTGTCTAGCTTTTCGAACTGCTTTATTAACAATTTCTGTACCTTCACTGTACACCCAACCATCCGAAACGATTAGTAACAATTGAGCTAAATCGGCAGAAGAATTTTTTGAACATGACCCAAATAAATTGGAAGCTACATCTAATAGTTGGGCGACACGAGTCTCACGTTGTTCGAAAGTTAATCTTTGTATCAAATTAACTCCACTATTCTCCCCAAAAGGTTCTCCTAAGTTATGTAAAATTTTGGTTTGCTCTCCAAAACTCAACACTCCTAATTCTCCCACTTCTAGAAGGTTTAGGGCACGACTAATCAGGGCAAGGGATTCGAATGCTAATTGTTTACTAAGATTATCTGCCATACTTGATGAATCATCAATGGCTAATACAATTTGATATTCTCTTTTAGATAATTTTGTTCTCCTAAGCCAGATTTTATCTTTTCTAAATTGACTAGCAATATATTGTAAAACTTTTCTCATATTTAATCGACGCCCTGTCCTGTAATCGCCTCTTAATTTACTTGCTTTAGTGGGTTCAAGAACTAGTCGAAGCTGTTCACAGAGATCTCTTGACAGGTTTTCAGTCGAGTTAGAATATTCCGCCCATTTTTTTACTGCTTCATTATTGTGATTATTTAGTGGCTGTACAGTTAATGACTCAATAGAATAATAATTTTCATTATCCACTTCCATAATAATATTATCATCATTTTCATTATTTATTAATTCATTAATAGTAAAAAAAAATGAGTCAGATCCACGAGGAACAGTGAAAGTTTCAATAGTCTCGCCTTCTATTTGAATATCATTTAATTTATCTTTATTGTCATCTTTTAAAATTTTATTTGAATTTTCTTTTTTATCTTTTTTTGATTCAGATGTTCCTTCACTTTTTAATTCAGCATTCGGTTCATCTGGATTCTCAGGTTCATTAATATCCATTTCAACATCATCATCATCTTCCATTTTTTCTGCATCCTCCTCAGGTTTATTAGGAACCGATTGTTGAAATTGCTCTTCTGTAGCAGCATCTAAAATTTCAGCTTCGGATTTTCCTTTAGATTGTTTAATATGTTGATATAATTCAGCTTCCACTTGTTCATTTTCTTCTAATGATTCTCCTTCTTCCTCTTTATTTTCTGATTTATCTGCATTTATAGTATGAAGCTTCTTTTTCAGGGGTTGATTTGCATCACCTATATAAAAATATGAAAATTTACTTATAGAAGAAAAAAGATTATATATAAAAAAAAATAGAAATTTACCAAGAGTTCGATCTTCATCTGTATCTCCTGGACGTTGACGTTTTTTCTTGTTTTCTTGCATTTGTTTATTGTTTGTAGTCATGTTTTCTCGAGGAGCAGACATTTCTCCTTGATGTCCTGAATTTTGATCCATGTTTTCAGCTTGTCCTATTCCGGCTTGTTCATCTCCACATTCATTATTTTCTTGAGGATCTGATTTATTTTGATTTGTTTCTTTTGAATCTACAACCTATAAATTTATTTTTAATCAATGAGTGCATATAACAATAAACAAATAAACAAATAAATAAATTGTTGATGATAAAATTTTAGTAAACATTTATATAAAAGAATATAAATAAAAATAGATATAATATTTACTTGATCGTTGGTTCCTCGATCAGGCATATCTAATGCCGATTCAGCTTGTGTTTCGCTGGGATTATCTTCAGCTGCAGTTGCTTGTTCATCATTTTTGTTCTCTAAAGGATCTTCGTTTTCTTGATTTGTATCATCGATTTTATCTCCATCTCCATTTAATCCTTCTTCATCATCTGGATTCTCTTCATTTTCATTAGTTTCCATTTGTTCGTCTGTTTCTTTTGTATTATTCTCTTCTTCATTATCTACATCACTGTTATCTTCATTTAAATTGTTTGGATCATCATCTTTAGTTGTTTCTTCTTGTTCATTTTCATTATCTTCCAAAGGAGGATTATGTTCTATAAGTAGAATATATTAATATTTAATTATAGTTTCTCTTAATTATTATATAAAATATAATAATATAAAATAATTGATAATTTATTTACCTTTCATTGTATCAATATCAAAGGGGTTTTCTTCATTTCCTTCCTCTTGATCTTTGGCCTCTCCTTCATCTAATTGTAGATCATCGGGTAAATCTAATGGTTCTACTTCAGGTTCTGGTTGTTGTTTACCTATATATTAAAAATAAAATGATATATAAAAAAAATGTTTTAAATTTTTACAAATCATAAGAATATTTTTTTTCGCGTTATAAAATAAACATAAAAATTATTCACCATGATAAGGATCGATTTGATCATCATCTTGTTCAGGATCATTCATTTCATTTATTTCTGGTTTATTTTCTTTTTTATTCTCATTTCCTTTATCAGTTTCTTCCTCTTCTTCTTGATTTCCTTTATTTTGTTTATCTTCTTTGGCGGCCAGTTCCGATTCACCCATTTTCTCTCCTTCACCTCTTTCTTCTTCTTCAGCATTTTTTTCCTCATCTTCACCTTCTTCTTCATCGTCACTTCCCCAAATCTATAATAAAAATTGATGAAGAAATTATTAGAAAATATTAAATATGATAAATTCAAAAATTTTTACTTGTTTATCAAGTTTTTCAGCTCCTTGATCAGTTTCGCCCATTTCTTTATCAAAATCGTCATCATCTTCATCCTTATCTTCGTCCTCATTATCATCATTTGGTTTATCTAAATCTTGAATTTTGCCATCAAAATCTTCTGGCATATCAATACCCTTTTCCTCTTCTTTGCAATCGCGGTCATCTTCTTTCTTTTCTTCTCCTTGAGGACGAGCCTCTTCAAGATCATCATAACTTTCAATTCTTTCAGACACATCCTTCTCTCCTTCACCTTCGCCAAGGCCCATTCCTCCTTTAAGTGTTCCCTTTTCTTCTCCTTCTTCACCATTTTCATCCAAATCAGGTGGAATACAAAATCCCTGAAAATTTAATAAAAATTTAATAATATAAATTAATTAAAATTAAAAATTAAACACCACAAAAAGATTTGTTAATAAAATGTTACCTTTTGGGACAGTTCAATGAAGATTGCCAAAAGTACTGATGATAATTTATTTGTAGTTCTATATACTGAAATTTGTTGTGTAAAGAAAAAATTATAAACAAGAGTAATTTGTTCAAGAATGGGTAGATATCTGAGAATAGTGGAAATAATGGATTTTTGATGAGATGCTGAGTAATTTAAATTATCTGATAAATCTTGTAAGAGTTGATTCAATTGTCGTTCTATATTTTGCATTTTCAGAAGAATCATATCTTGTTGAAGATTGTCAATAATTTTTACTTTCAAAAGGTCATTTTCAATTGATTCATTTTCATCTTTATCTTGATTAGGATTTAACAAGGATGTTTTTTTGAATAATTCTTGTATAATTAACAAAGTATCATTCATAAGTGTATTTGTTTTAGAAACAAAGTCAGACAATTTGTTATTATCAGGCATAGTCGATGCAATAGGTATTTGGAAAAAATTGTTTGCTTCTTTTTTAAATTCAGTCGCAAGGCATTTTAGTGAATAACAGAAAGGATTACATGAAATTGTATTTTCTTTGACATTCCCAAAACTATTACAAAATTCAAATAAAACATTTGCAATATTTTCAATCTTTTTAAAGCCTTTCGTCATAGCACTATATTGTTTATTTGTAATCAAATTGTCTTTATATTGAAAATTGGAAATTATTGATTTTTCTTTGTTTATTTGAGAAATTAAATTTTCAATTTCCTTTATATAATTATCAATAGTTTCACTTAAATTCCAAGAACTAATGTCATTATCTAAACAGATATTGGAATAATCTTTCATATTATTTGGACAAGAATGAAGTACAATTAAAAATTGATTTAATATTATTTCTCCATTAGATATCATATTTTTATAAATTAACTAAAAAAAAAAATTAATTACATAAATAAATTGATGAGAATATTATTAATAACTTATTATAAATATTTACCCAAAATGGTTTCAAATATGTTTGAGAGGGCATATCAGAGGTAGAATCCAAATCCGAAATAAGAGGGATAAAATTTCTCAAAGAATAAAGTATTTGCGTAGATGTAGATATTTGTTTCTTTTGATCTAATGAAAGTTTCTAAAAAAATAATATAAAATATTAAAATAATTTTTAAATTTTAATAATTATTATACGAGTATGAAATATTTATATTAAATTCTATTTTATCAATATTAAAAAATATCAAAATAAGAATGAATGAGGAATATATTAATCGATTATTAAATACCTAATATAAATTAAAATATAAATATTTCTTACGAAAAAAAAGAAAAAATCTTTTGTTTAAAATTAGAAATATAAGAGAATTTTAAAAATAAATAAAATAAAGTGTTACCTTTAAATCAACTGAGAAACCTCGGCAACGTTCAATTATAGAACCTCCAATATCTTTAGAAGGATTTAGAAGTTGTTGTTCAAGTAATGATAGACGAGCAAGAGAACGATAGAAATATTTTTCAGCACCTTCCCAAGATGTAAAAAGAATCTCATCTGATTTTTTAAAGGATGATTTTGGATTTAGTTCAGAAAATCCAGCCAAAAGATCCACAGGGGATACATTATATTCACTTGATTCTATTTCTTTTGAGGAATAAATTGATAATCCTGAACGATAATTGAGACCTATTTTGCTCAGCATTTTAAATAAATCTGCCAATGCTTTTCTTTTTTGTTGTTTGATATTATTTGCCAGAGATCGTTGTTTATTTTTAGGTAAGCTAAAGTCAACTTCAAGACTAGCAAGATGTTCAAAGGAGTTAATAATATCTGCAATCAACTCTTCAATATTATAAATTCGAGCTGGATAAGGACAATTTTGAATTGAGCTTGTACAAAGATCTCTTGAACGTAAAAAGAAAGAATCCCATTTATTAAGAACGTCAAATTTTTCTAATGAAATATCTTTTAATTCTTTATTAATATCCTGAAAAAAAATTCCAATTATTTTATTATTATTATTATTATGATAAAATAAATAGAAGAATAAATTGATTGAGAGAGATTTTTAAATCTCTTTTAATAATAAGCATATTTTATTGTAAAGATAAATGATAATAAATTAAATACCTTTAGTTTATTTGTAGCAATATAAATATCAACTTCTATTTTAGAAACACAATTTTCTTCAGTTAGTTTAGTATTATTTTGAGAGATTTGCTTCATGTCTTTATCATTTTGAGATATTGTTAGATAAGATTTTACAGGTATTCTTAAAACAGTTTCAAATTCTTTTAAATATTTATGAATTGTCCTATGAGTTTTATCAATTGCTTCTTTAATTGCCCAATAATTTATATCATTCCATCTAGCAATTTTCACAAAATCTTTAAGGCGTTTCTCTATTGGTTTCCTAAATTCTGTGATTTTTTGTTCAATAATAGAAATAAATTGGCTATAAAAAAAATGAATATTCCAAAATATTCTAATTAATTCATCTAAAAAAAATAAAAAATATTGGTATCAGTTAATAAATTAAAACTTCATTTTTTTTTTAGAATTAAAATTTATTTTTATACCGTTAATTTCTGACGGTGGTAAATGAACGCAATGACAATGGAATGAATAAACAATTTCGAGTCGTCTCTCAAATTCTCCTAAAGTTGATTCTTCAATAAATTTCTGAAGTACTTCAATTAATTCATCAGGATTTCGATTTTGAGAATAGGAACCAACTAAATCAAAAATAAAAAACCACCATTTTGATGCTCCTTTTCGATATCTAAAATAAATAAATAAAAATTGTATTATTTATTTAGATTATTTAATTGATTAAATTCAATTAATATTAATATTTCAAATATACTTCAAATATGTGTTGTTAAGACTGTCTTTCCAACACTGGAGCTCGAATTTTCGCCAAGATATTATTAATCGGGTAGCTTCAGCAGAATGAGATGCTAAAGACACTTTGGAATGTGCATACTGTTCCCATTCATTAAGTGAAGTAATTAATTTTTCAAGACCAAAAAGAAATCTTGATAATGGACTTTCAATATTAAATGATTGAATTCTTTGTGACACATCTCTTATCTAAAAGCAAAAGCAAATAAATTATATTATAAAAATTCAGTTCTAACAAGATCTAATAATAAAAGAATTCAATAACTTACATTTTTTAAAAAGACATTATCGGGCCAGTCAATGAAAAGTTCATCTACCCTTTTAATAATTTCTTCTAAAATAGGCAAACATTGAAGTGCTTCATGAATATTTTGGTCATGATAAAAATCATAAGGTGATTTTTCTAATAGTCCTTGATACTTTGAAGAACATTTAATATTTATATTATTTATAACCGATAATCCAGGCCACAATCTACTCTCAAATGAAGATGGTAATCCAATTGCAACATCTGGTATGAGATCTGATAAAGTTTCAAATCTATAAAAAAAAAATTATTTTATTAGTTGATAATGATCATTGTAACTCCTGATAGATAATTCTAAAAGGAAATACATATATGTATATATGGATATCCATTAATATAATCTATAATATTATTATAAAGATATATATATATATATACATACCTCTTTACCCAAGGTTCAAGAAAATCAAAACCTTCTTTTCTTTTAACTTCCTTGGGTTGAAGCCAATATGTTTTTGTACAAAATAAAACAATTCGGGAATGTGCACTAGATACAATATTTAAAATTTCTGGAGTTACCAGAAGTGGAATTGTATTTATAGAATGTCTATCAGATGCTTCCAATTTTTCATCAAGTAGTGTAGTTTCGGTTAAATCTTCAAAGTCATTTTCAAAAGTTGATGGAAATAATTCATCAAGTTCTTGAGCTAGAATTTCTTCTTCAGAAAGGGATTGACCTTTCAATGCTCCTCTAATGAAAAAAAAAAAATATTATTTCAAATAATTATTACTTTCAATTAAAAATACTTAAAAAGTTTATATTATTCACCTGGATTTGCACATGCTTGCCTCATCCATCTCTTGTAATCGTCTCTGATCTTCTTGAATCTTCCAGACTTCACTAATATGGGAAAGTATCCCTTCTAATAACTTCCATCCCTCTGATGATAATTCTGAATTTAAAGCTACATAGCTCTCTAATTCTTGTAATGCGCTCAATTCAATTCTAAAATACATAAGAAAAATAAATAAAATACCTGAGCGAATTTTATTAGCCTATTATATTAAAATATTTTAAATCATACCGAAGTTGTGCTTGACGAACCAAGAAAGGATTTTCAAATTTCATATTCAACAATGGAATAATAGCGTTTGAAGAATCCAATATATGAATTATCTGTTTTTCAATTGAATTTTTTTCTTTTACCAATGAAGGGTAAATTAATAAATCCTCAAAAGCTAATATATTTTTTTCACCAAAATGTTTCTTAAAAATAACACTTCGAGCAAATGAAGCTTGTAAATGAATTCCAAAACACATCTGTAAAATTCGCAATAGAATATTTTAAACAATATATTAATTAAATCAATCTCCAAATTATTCTATTTCAAAACAATTAATTTAATAGATTAAATTATTTATTAATTTTTAATAAGGAAATAGATATTTACTTGAGATTGAGCCGTAAGAATTGGGATAATTTGATCTGGATACCATGCATAATAGGTTTGCAACAAACGTTTCCATAGAACACTTTGGTTTGATAACCATATTTCAGATTTTTCAATATTTTTTGCCTGAACAAGGGATTTATGAATTTCACTCATTGTTTTATAAGAAGCTATATGTTGAACGAAATGAAGTAATTCCTAAAAATAAAAAAAAAAAAAAAGTTAATAATTTAAAAATAAAAAACTAAAATGGTATTATAATTTTTGATTTTTAACTTAATTTTTACCTGGGACATTTCTGAGTATTTAGGAGGCTTTGGTCGAACTGCTATGAATTTTCTTAAGTCAAGACATTTTGTATTAAGATTTTCAATACGTTTATGATAATCCAAGATGAATGGGTGTAAACCACCTTCTGTGTCGATGGAATCGCGCCAATCGACACAAGCATCGACTTCTCCTGCGTAAATTCTTATTTTAAGAGATTTTATCTGAAAAATATAAATCATTAATAATAATAAAAATAAAACTAATATTTATTTATTATTTTTAGAAATATATATAAATTAAATACACTACCTCTTCTTCTGAATAATTTAGTTTTAAACATTTTTTCTGAATAGGATCAATCAAGCCTAAATGAGAAAAAATATTTGCTTGCAACATTCCAAGCCACATCCAAACGGAAGCAGTAGAAATATAAAGTTTTTCAGGTAATTCCTGTTCTTCAGTTTTATTAAGTAAAGATGCTAGCTCTTCTGCTGCATCACCAATATTTATTAAAGTCGGTTCAAAACCCGGTTCCAAACAAATTTTATTATCAGGCAGCAATTTAAATTGATTTATTAAAATAATGGAATGTTCCTGTAAATTTACATTCTTCGGAGAAATTCCAAATGCTTCATTCAGGGTTTGGAAAAATTTTTTTGTCGATTCTAAAGCACATTTGGCATTATTTAAACTAGAAAATAAAGATATAATTCATTTTAAATTTAAAATGAAATTAATAAATTAGAATTAAATTGAGCAATGTTCCACTTACTTAAGATCCATAGGAGAATTAAATAACACTCTTGAATTTTGCCAAAGAATATTTTGAATGCATTTGAGTTGATCTAATCGGCTAAAGTGTGCACCTAATGAATTGGATGATTTTTCTTTTGGTAGAATTACTTGTGAAATTGTCACAGCCAAAAGTGGAGATTGAATAGAATAAGATAACTGTAAATAATAAATTCATTAATAAATATTAATTACTTTTCTAATTTTGACAATTTTAAAATGTAAACATAAAGATTATATAATTATTTCCTCTTGATTTAAAAAAAATACTTATAAATATATTTATAAACAAATGAAAGGTGTTAATCAAAATAATTATAAATATTTACCTTGGTGGCATTATGGTTTGATTCATAGTTGTTGATTGGATTATCAGAATATTTCCAATTAAGGAGTGGAATCGGGTTTTGTAGAGCAATGGATGCATAAGCAGTTTTGAGCATCCATGCTTGGACTTCGGGTTCGGTAAGTTCTTTTGACCATCTATTTGAAAGAATAGGTGGAAATGTAGAAAGGCCGGAAGCTATCGAAATAGCAGTAGCTAAAAAGAAATCAATAATTTTATTGATATGTTTTTTTTTAATTGTATAACAGATCAAGAATCAAAGATTAGTAATTATACCTTTGGAAGATTCAGAAGATGAACTTAATGAAGACAATATTGCTCGAAGAGTTAATACTTCATGAATAGGCCACATTCGTATTTGACATTCATTAATATTGCGCTGGTGACAAGATAATTTTATAGAAGAAGCATTTGCCTCAGATAATAAAATTTCAGCGTTGTGAATAAGTTTTTCTCCTAAAAAATATTAATATTAATTATTTTTAAAAAATTTTATTATATAATTTTTTATGAAATTTACCTAAAGTGAAATCTTGAATTTCATTTAAAGCTAGTAGAGAATCCTGGATTATATTTCTCAATTTCACACCCTCAGAACTTATAAGAAATGGAATGATTTCTTTATTAAACCTTTCGAAATTTCCCATTTGGTTCCAAACATTTAATTTCTCATTGATTCTGGAAAAAAATATATTTATTTAAATATTTATAGAAAAGTAGTTTAAATAAAATAAATATTATATTTGTTGTAATTCGAAGATTTTTTTTTTATAAATTCATATAATATTATTTGTTTTTAATATAATTGTTTACTCGATAATTTTATGTTGTAATTTTGCCTGTTCCTCCTGACTTGGTGGCAGTGGTTGTCCAAAAATTCGTTTAATTTTTTGATTCATATAAGTATAAGATGTTTTAAGTTCTTGGCTGATTCTTTGGCACATTAATTTTAAATCATTTAATTCCGTTCTGAAAAATATATTTTATTTAAATTAATTACCATCAATAAGTACACAATATCAATAATAATATAATTTTTGAAAACTCAATTAACTCACTGATTATTTATTTTTTCTAGAGCCAAAATAATTTTTGGGATTAAATGTTTAGAGATCCATTGATAATGTACACTTAAAGATGTTATGGCATCCTCTTTTAACTGTCTTGTAACTTTTTTATTATCTGATTTTACAAGTTGAAGATTTCCTTGATGTATAAAACGCTCAAACCAATAAAGTGCAGAATCAAAATCTGTCCATTCATTATTATCAATTTTTAAATTTGATTTTGATGTTAATATAAGTTGAAGAGCTTTATCTATTGACATTATGAAGGGTTTAAATAAATCAATTAATTCATTTTCAATTCGATTTTTGGGGACATAACCTGGAAAATAGAATATAATTAAGATTACACAATTTCTTGCTATAATTCACAAATAGTTAATATGTATATAGATAATGTTAAAATAATGATTGATAATACCTTGATAAACAGCTTCAGAATATTCTGCGATTGTCATTGAAGACTTTTTAGTTTGTATTTCTAGATTAGAATTTAATTTATTATGAAATTGAGCTAAATATCGTAATAATAAGCCAATTTGATTTGGAAGGGCCACTTCTTGGAGAGTGTCTCCTAGCCACCGAGAATCTAATGGTTGTGAAATATTTTGACAAAAAGGTAATATGCCTTCCTTAAAATAATTAATTAATTTATTAAATTCAGGTTCTTCAAAGGTAGAACACCATTCAATAAGCATTTTTAATTCTTGTTCAGATGAAATTTTTGAAAATGATATTGAAAGAAGATTTGGAATCAGGAATGATAAAGGAATAATAGATCCTTCCATATTAGATGTTGGAGTAAGAAAATTGAGGCATGATGAATCTGAAATAGATCAAAAACAATATTATTATAATTAGTTAAATTTAAAGGATATATATATTAAATTTATAATGAAGATGTTATTTTAAATACCTGTATTTTTTAAGGCAAAAACACATGAGAGAACAAGTGCAGTATCATGGCACATGTTTGCAAATAAAGAATTATTCCTTAATGATATTGTATCTAAAGTGAATTTATGTTGCAATGATAGAGAACTACATTTTCGATTTGTAAAATATTCATTTAATACTTCTTCAACTCGACTACGTAGTAATCGTTTGGCAGAAGTTGTCAGACGATTTCTTGTCTAAAAAGATTGATAAATTAAATTCATCAATTAAATAGAAATTCCTTTATTAAAATTTGAATTAAAAAATATCTTACTTTCACATAAACATCAATGCATGCTGTACGCAAAGCATTGATAGGAGCCTCTCCTATTAAGAGATATTGACTTGTAAGGCTGGCCGCATGCAACAATTGGGCAAGAGTAGTCGTCATTCCTTCTAAATTAATTGCCACATGAATAGCGAATAGACAATTTTGAATTTCATAGTCTGAAAGTCCTTGGATATCTAGAAGTCCTCGAGTATCTAGATCAAGCTGTGAGGTTTCTGTAAGAGGAAGAGGATCCAAAAGTGCTAACTAAAATCAAACAAAAAATAGAAAAAAATCATTAGATATTATTTTACAAAATGAAGATTCAATTAAAATTGTTTGAAAGTTTAAAAAAAATATAATAGACTTATGTAATTGCGCATCTCTCCCATGAATTTGGGGAATTTTTTATTTCCAATGAGGCGTGGTCTATGACGTTAGGGGATAAGAATACCTTCAGATCATGACAATAAAATTCTTCAAAGCATTGATAAGCCGAAGAAGGATAAAACACCGGGGAATAGAGGAAAGTTTGTGTAGTGTGCGGTATCAAAAACGCGATATAGACGGAAGTCAGATACAAGAAACAGTCTGATGTTAAGAAAAAAATAAACTCTTCTTGATAATAAGAAAAAAGAAAGGTCTAATTCCAATCAATATATTATAATTTATTCGCACAGAACTTGTTTTAAATGATCTTAATTGTTTTTGTATATAAATAATTATACTTATTATTAATTAAGTAGCGACTAAATGATTATGTTTTATTTTAATTATCTAATATAAATATAAAGGGATATTTAAAAATTAATTATATAAAGTGTTTATTACTAATTAAATCATATGAGAGAGATGCTAAATATTTTAATTGAAATAAATAATTATATATATATATATATATATATATAATTAACAAATAATTAAATAATTATAGAATGTTTGTGCTTGACTGTTGATGAGAATTCAAGTCAAAAGTAGATTCATTAACGAATGTTTGTAAATAAATAAATAAATATGTAAAACATTCAGTAAAGATATGAATAATAAGAATTGTAGAATATAATACTTTAATAATAAATAAAATTTATATATTATTTTTAATTTGAAATATTGTATACTTATAGTAAGTTGAATATAAAATTAAAAAGATTTCTTTTCGAAAAGAGTTAAAAATAAACATTCTAAAATATATTATAAAATTATTTGTTTAGTTTGCTTTCTATATATAATATATATTTAATTATTTATTGAATAAAAATATGAAATTGAATTATTCACATATCATAATAGAAATATTACTATATTGAATTGAAAAAAAAAAAAAAAAAAAATTAATGAGGGTGAAAAAAAGAAATAGGCCAATCCACCCTTTGATCAGTTACTTCACGATTAAATTCTTAGCTAATTGAATAACAAATATGAAATTATCGATTAATAAATGATTAATATGTAAATTGTTTCTATTAAAGAAGATATTCAAAGGGAGAGAGGGATAGCTCTCTCTCTATTTAAACTATTAAACACAAATTCATTTACATTAATTATTATATTATAATTAGTTTAGGAAACTTTTGAGAAATTTATGAAAATGTTATATATATATATTAAAAAAAGAATTATTAATATATATTAAAATATCAAAACTTTCTTACTAGTTATTGGAAGATAATTTATGAGAAAAAATAAGCAGAGATATAATTATAAGAAAATAATTAAGACATGAAAAATATTTTTTTTTAATTAATTCATTATTAAATATAGCTCAACTTTATTAATTAGTTAATATTTGAATTTTAATTTTACTCTGATGCCATTAATTTACACGATTTATAAAAAAGATTATTTAAAAAAAATAAGAAAAAAAAAATACCTCAACTCCTCGGTTTCTCATTGCTCTTGATAATTCACCGTGAATAGGATCCATTGTTAAAAAGAGTCTAAAATCCGGATGTGGTTTCACTTCCTGTAATTTTTCGCCATCGCAAGCACCTCTTTCGCCTAAAATGAGTTTTCCGCCAGGTTCTAAAAGTCCATTAAGACGGTCTAAAACTGCTGGCGAACAAAGATTGGCATTATCGAGTAGTAACCACCAACCCTTCTTCATACACTAAAAATAATAAAGAAAATCAATTATTAAAATTTGAATTAAATTCAAGATCTTTTAATTTAAAATTTGCTAATTGAAATGCTAATTTTTAAATATATACTTCTTTCTTCTTTCATTTATACACATTTATTTGATTACATTATTATAATTTGTTATTTTAATTATTAATTAAATTTGTTTGAAAATTCAAGAGTTAATATTATAAATTTAAAATGATCTATTAATCTTATTAATAATATTTTAATAAAAAAGTTATTTGTAATTATTTATGGATTCAAATATATATTATAAAAATTGACTCCATTTAATTAAAAACAACAATTAAAGTCAAATCAGGAATAATTTAAAATAAAATTTTTCTTCGTAATAATAGGTGACATAAAAAAATTCTGAGCCTTTTTGAGACTTTAATTTACCAACAGAGAAGAACATAAATCACAAAATTATAAAATTTTCTTCAAAATGAACTAAATGACTAAATGAAACAAAGTGACGCATATTTGAACTAACGGAAATAACCTTAACAATGCCACTCAATGTGGAAATAAAGTAAAAAAAAAATGTTCAAAATTTTTCCCTCTCCCAGTGTTTTTAATATATATATACAGTGACGTCGGGCCTGGGAGTCACGGGGGGCAATTCCCCCCCCCCCAAACATTGTGCAAAAAATAAATTTAAAAGTGATTAGTTTTGTAACTGAGAACCCCCCCCCCAAAAAAAAAAAAAAGTAAAAAAAAAACATCTTTAAATTACGTATAAGTATAGTCTAAACTTTATGAATAAATAAATAATTTATTTTGCAGTGGCGTACCTAAGGAGGGGGGGTGCGGTCCGCACCGGGCGGCACTTATCCTGGGGCGGCATTTTTTATATTTAGTTATAGTTGTAAAAAGCAACTTATTCATTTCATATTTATTTTTTTTCTTTCTTGAATAATAAATGATTATTATGATTATCATAAGTTTACTATTTGATTTATATAAATTATGATCAACTATATGATTTCGAATATTATTCCTCGGTGTATATGAATAAATAAATACTACTACTATTCATTTAAATTCGTTGAATTCGTAAACGCATCTTTAAGATTTTGTTTGGCAAAATTATCTTCGTTCTACAATGAGTCAATTAAGACTACAAAATCTTGCAATATTGTCAATAGAACAAGAAATTACAAATAATATAAATTTTGAGAGCATTATACACGATTTTTCTAGTATGAAAGCTAGAAGAGTAAATATTATATAAATATGTTTACGAGTGCATACAAATATGTGTAAAAAAATTTACTCTGTGTATTAATTAATATTGATTAAATAACTTAATAATTTATTTATGTGTATTAATTTATAAAAACCACTATTTGATTGACTTATAATAGAAAGGGCGGCAAACTGGAGATCGCCCCGGGCGGCAAAAGTTCTAGGTACGCCACTGTTATTTTGTCAAAATTTTTTCCGGGGGAGACCCTGGACCCCCTCCTCAATATAATAGATCACGCTACGCCACTGTTTATATATATATATATCAAAACAATGAATAAGGATTACTTTTAATAGTAATAATAGAGAAAAAAACATTTAATAAATTAATATATATAAATATATATATATATATTTATTTATAGGGTGTCCCAAAATTAAAACAATATTTAAAACACAGTTTTTAGCCTTTAGATTGTTATTTTTTCATTAAATCATAAAGTATATACCTAAGATAGAATTATTTATGAAATAACTCACTTTTTATGTTTCTATTTAATTCAAATCTTGCGTTTATTTTGGGATACCCTATATATATATCTTTAAGATTTTTTGGATAATATACGATATATATATATATCAATACTTTAATATATGCCTCATTAATGTCAGACAAGCTATTAATTCTAACCAAAAAACTTATATAGCAAAAACCTTATAACAAGATCATTCATAATAAATGTCAATAGTTCATTAATTATCGTCTTTTATTGAAGTAATTAAGAAAGTAATAAAAAAATAGTGCGAGAGAATGATATAAAATAAAAAATTCCATGTCTAGAATATCAAAAAGGAAACTGAAATGAGATAAATTATACCAAAAAAAAAAAAAATCATTTTAGCATTATTTCATTGCCTTTACTATATAAAATATTAATTTTAGAAAAATTATCTAAAAATCTAAGAGTATAATAGAAAAAACAAATAACCTTAAGTTTAACAATACAATTATTTGAATAATTACCTTAACAAGTGTACTGTCAATCCATTCAAAGCGACCTTTACCGTAAGAGGCTGATGTTTTGTAAGTATTTAACAAAGAAGCGATGGAAGGTTCAAGTGTATTGAATAATTGAGATGCTTCATTAAGAAGTTTATCTAGTTGATCTGAAAAAAAAAATAATGAAAAAAATATTAAAATAATTGACTTATAATTATCAAAATAATCTGAAATAATCTGAAAAAAGATTTATCATTCATCAATTCATTATTCGAAGGAATTTAACAATAGTCTTTGGATCAATAAAATCGATTAATCGAATTATATTTTTTATACACGCTTTATTAACTTGACTTTTCAGTCTGTCTGCAATGTTAAAAATTTGTAATTGGATTTAAACCAAACTAGAAGTTGAGCGATTTCGATCAAATTTGAAATGTATATTGAAAGTCGATGACACTGCAATAAACAAAAAGAAAAATTTTGAATTTTTTAAAAAAACAGATTTTTAAAATTTGTGAATTTAAATGATTTATGTTAATACAATGTTATATTTATATTTTCTATACATTTTCTATACAATGTGCTTGTGTTATTCTGTGATTCCAAAAAGAACTCAGTGTCGCATAATACACGGCAGTATGCAAATCGCTTAATAAGCCACTTGCATAATCAATGTCATTTAGAAAGGATATATATATATATGTTCGAGAATAACAGATTTAAATAGTAGTCAATAGTGCAATGTTTTACATCTGGCAAGCAACAATAAAATATTTTAAAAAAACTAAAAACTTGAAAATAGATTAATAAAAAAAAAAACTTTTTAATACACAAGTTTTTTAATCAATTACTTATGTCCATATGCGCCCACGCTTTTTTTTTGTCCGGCATACGTAAAGGATAATATTCAAGGTTTAATTAATATTTTATTTTCTATTTTTTAAAGCATTTTTTATTAAATAGCGTGTATATTTAAAAAGTTTTTTTTAATTAATTTAATTTTAATATTATTTATTTTTATTATAATATTAAATTTAAATCCATTCTATATTATTACTTACATATTCTGATGAATCTAATTTAAATGTATATCTACTTAACGATCCAATTTATAAATCATTCCATGAAATTAATATTCTAATTTTGAGACCATATTCGTTCAAAATAAACATTCTGACATAATGTATTCACTTTGCATCTTATAAATAAATATTTGGTTCTTGTATTAACGATATCATTTGAAATGGTTCAATTATTAAAATTGGCAATCATTAGTTTGTGCAAATGCAAGTTAATAGTATTTTTTAGGACAAAATTAAATTTTTGAACAAATGTTATTCTTCAATTTTAGTCCTTACAAGTAGATTATAGATTTAAAAAATACCAATTTGAAATTAACTTGTAGTTCACCACAATTAACAAATTCTTTGTATATATATTTATTAAGATGATTTATATATAAATATATTTTTTCTATGGTTACAATTTCTAAGAATGAAAAAAAAATACAATAATTAAACAAAAATAATATATATCAACTAATATTCTTTATCTTAATAAAAAAGGGGTATACAAATTATTAGGCTAATAAGAGTTTAGAAGTTTATCAAATTTAAACGCTATGACGTTCACCCACCCACCCATATATATATATATATGCCCATAATTATGAAAGTGGTCTAAGTCATATATTTCTTGTTTTGAAATATCTAATGATTTGCATTAGAATAAATTAAAAGAATATTTTTATATTATGCGACATTTTAAGTTATAATTTTTGATTTTTGGAAATTTATTATCAATATGAAATTTTGTGTGAATTTCACATGAAAATGTTTTGAAAGCTTGAATTGACTTAGACCACTTTCATAATTATGGGCATGTATATATTATTGTATATATCCTAACAAAGTAAGAAATAGATCCATGAGACCTTAAACGTAAAGAATCATCAAAAGCTCATAATAAAATTTAGTTTTTTAAAATAATCTAATTATTTTCATTTGGCTTATTACAGTGTTTTATTTAACTTGCTTGGTTGTCTGTATGATTAAAATCTAGTAACTCATTTTTAACATAATTGCAGTTGACCAAACGAACTAAAACTTTGCACACTTTTCAGATTTGGATGACAATACATGCATATGAAATAAAGTTTTCATTTTCTTAATTAATTAATAATTTAATTAATAAATTTTAAACCATCATTAAATATCATTTATAATCTCAAAGTATATTCAAATAAAAGTTAAAACCATAAAAATTTATTCACTAAAAAATTAAAAATAAAATAAATAATTAAAAGAAAATTAAGTTAGTGTTTTATTTATAAATGCATTAAAAACTAGAAAATAATTTTTCTCTTAGCCTCAATAATTATATTCTTCTTCATGATGGGGTTGTACAAGGGTCCGCCTACTTAGTACTTCAACAACAATGGTCTAGATACTTTGAATAAAGAGCCTAATTAAAATGAATTAGTTAATTAATTTTCTAGGGATCTCTCAAATAAAACGCTTGCATTTAATTTTTAATTTAACTTAGACCACTTTCATAATTATGGGCATGTATATATTATTGTATATATCCTAACAATTTAATTTTTAATTTAAATGCAAGCGTTTTATTTGAGAGATCCCTAGAAAATTAATTAACTAAATCATTTTAATTAGGCTCTTTATTCAAAGTATCTAGACCATTGTTGTTGAAGAGCTAAGTAGGCGGACCCTTGTGGAACCCCATCATGAAGAAGAATATACTTATTGAGGCTAAGAGAAAAATTATTTTCTAGTTTTTAGTGCATTTATAAATAAAACACTGTAACTTAATTTTTTTTTAAATATTTATTTTATTTTCATTTGGCTTAAAATGTTTAATTATATTAAATATAAAAAGAAATAATTTATTTAACATTTATAATTATTTAATATAATGCTTAAAGATTTTTAAAAAAGACGATAGTATATTTAATTTATCTCCTTTTAATTTTCTTATCAAAATGGATATCATAAATTTAAAACTTTCACAATAAGTTTCTCAAGATTATTTGATAAATATATGACATATATATATTCTAGGGAGAAAAAAAAAGAATGTCCCCCCGTGTCAAGGTGAGTTATAGAAGGACCAATTTATCTATATTTTCCATTTGGGCTAAGATGACCCACCATCTATCATCCAGGGATACTTGTCCATAGAATGGCGTTAACTTTTCATTAAGCCATGTCGACAAAAGAGGGGAGGGGGGATGAATAGCCGCAAAACATGCTTATAGGTTTACTTCATACAAATTTCACACGAGAAGGTTTAAGAGTATTAAATGGGAAAATACGTTTCATAACTCTAAAATTCAATTCTAAGTGCTCATTGATGTTCATTTAATATGGCAAATGAGAACAATTAAGTTCGAGAATTTCCTACTAATATTAAATTTATTAAATTTGTACATTCTAATTTGAAAACATTTTGATTCAAGTGATTAATAACTTTCTAACAAAATTGTTTACCTTAATAAATTAATACTTTGATGTGGACATATCTTTTCAAATTATATAAAAGTTGACAAATTATTAAAGATATTGAAATTAGAATAAATGATGTAAGAATTTATATATTTTTTCAAACTTTTTTTTTTAATATGGATTTCACTTGATCCTTCAACTTCGAAAGTAATCAAAAGGGTGAGTTAATCCAAGATGCTCAAAGGCCTATCTTGTCAGCTCAAACTATTCAGGATGATGTAAATTACCATGATCGGTTAAAGGCAAATTATATATATATATAATAAAGTCCAATGAATAAAAAATCCCTTTTATTAAAAATAAAGTAGAATATTATAGCGTACATAAAAGAATTCAATCTAAAATATGTTTTAGATTATTATAAATTCAACTAATTTATATATTTTATAAAACTTTTAATTATATTATTTACTTTGATGAATTACTTGTAATTAAAAAACAAATATTGTAAAAACAGTGATTATGATCTTTTAATATATCTTTATGTTTTAAGATCCCTGGAAATGTATCCTAAGATTGAATGTGTCCAGGGGGCGCTCTAGAGGGCGGAAAAACGAGCATTTGTCCGAGCGGCAAATCTGAAGGGGGGCATTTTAGTTATGAATGTAAAAATTTTACGAATCTAGGGATGGTAATTTATTCTATTGCCTGGGGCGCGGATAAATGCTAGAACGGGCGCAGATGTGTCTCTATGAATATAATCAACTGATTAAAATATTTGAAAAAGTATTGATATTTAGAAATAGAGATAAATAACTTGTTGACTAAATATCAGGTGTTTGAATCAATGTTGGGAAAGTTTAACTTTGATATACAATTTCTGTTATCAAACATTGATAAATAAAAAATGGGATTAAATAAAAATTGTATAAAAATTCAATATTAAAAAAGAATAAAAAAAATATTTATACCTATAATCTGAATTAATATAAATTAGAAAATTAATTATTATTATATATTTTAGATTTATTTATCAATTTTTGAATATTTTAGTTCTTATTAAAATAAAATAAAAAATTTTATTGGAATATATTTTAATTCATTAATGATAAAAAGTAAAACCTTGAATTACTCATATGCACTTTTAAATACTCTATTTACTCTCGAACACTAAATTTTTCAACACTTTAAAATGGCAAATGCCGATATCTCTTATCTTAATGCAATAATTCTTTTAAATTCATGAGAAACAAATGACATTCAATTTTTAAACGATTCATGCTGAAAATAAAATATTAAAAAAAAAGAATTACGAAATTTAAATAATAAATATATGAAAAATAATTTCCGGGTTATTTTCATGTGTTTTTGTGAGATTTGAATCTCGACTATTAGGCACCTATTTTGGTGTTATTTTCATGGAGCTGCGCATCGAGCCAGATGCGTGTTAGTGTTAGTGCTAGAGTCGAGGATTCCTTATAGTTTCAGAACGCAGAAAGTCAAATCAAAATACCAAAAATAGACACTCTTGGCCACAAATAGTAGTAAGACTCAAGACTCCAAAAATTCCCTCCTCAAAATTTTCTTGCAATGGACGTCGAAACGTCGAGACTCAAATCTCACACACAAGAAAATATCCCGGAAATTATTTTTCATAATAAAACGGAAATATATATATGGCAAAATTAAGAATATAATGTATTATTGATAAATAAAAATGAAGAAATAATTATTAAATGACTGTAGAAATTTGCATATTCTAACGCGAGCGTTTTCATTTATGAATTATTTAGGAATTTCTTACTTATGTGAAAACTTTTGACTCAATTAACAACTTATTTTTTTTTTTTTTTGTTATTTAAATTACAAATATGTTTATAAGTATTATATTAATTCATTTTACTTTCAAAAGATTCCAATGTTTAATTTTCATTAATTTCTAATTGATTAAATAAATAAAAAAAAACCTCCGACTTTTGTACATCCTTCGTAAGGACAACGCCTATCAAGTCGGTTATATTATTAGCTATCCTATGATCAGTAGAATGGGTCCTATCAACCTTTACCTTGATTTTCTTAAACGGAGGCACTACTTTTTATCAAGTAGCTTTCAAATTTTGTTCCCGGAGGCTGGGTTGACTACGTTCCATAGACCCCAGCTAGAGAAATTTCCTTGTCAGGCCCGGGACTTGAACCCGGGACCACGAAAATATGAGACAACGATGTTGCCTCCTACCCTGATATTGATTAAATAAATACAAATTTTAATTTAATTTATAAAGATCATATGTTGTGAATATTTATATAATACTATATATTATTCATCACCAGCATTTATTTAAAAAAAAGATATTATTTATTTTAGAATGTTAATATTTCTTCAATCAATGATTAGGATGATTAGAAAATTCAAATGTATAAAATTGTTTACTAAAAGCTGCAGTATATATATATATATATAAGTTTATATTTACACATCAATATAAATATTAAGTTTTAAGTTTCCTTTTTTTTATTTCTTATAAAGTTGTTTTGTTGTTATTTTATTTATTTATTTTTTTTTTGCCTTTGCAATAAGAAAAGTTTATTGATATATAAATAAAATTACAATTTGTTTTTTATTGATTGATTGATTATTTAGGATAGTTTTGTTTTTTACAACTTGGTGTTTATCCTCTCTGTAAATAAGAGGAATCGGTCAAGGAAAAGGGATTCGAGTCGAAGTAATTCAATAGCTTTATTGTAAACAAGAACGTTTAGGCTCATGTTTATCCTTATCCTTCTTGTATCTGGCTGAATGGATCTCCTTTTAGTAATGCACTTTGATATTTCTGCAATCTGCCATCCGATTGGATCAAATTGGGCAAACCTGCCCTTCTCTTCACACATTATTGTAGATTGCATTCAATTACCACAGGATGAATATTAACAAAAGGATCAATATTCCTATTCAATAGTTAAATAGGAACAAATATATATTTTCCAAATGCTACATATATATATATATATATATCAACAATTATAAAAATATAAATTTAAAGAGGCAAATTTATAATAATAGAAAAATTTATTTCCTTCTCAAGTAAAAGAAAATTAACTAGCAATTATAATAATTAAATAGATATAAATATTTTATATTCAAAAAGATTATTAAAATAATGATTCTTAATTTAAAGATAATAATATATATTACTCTAAATTATATTTTAATTTTTTTTTACATAAAATCTTTTTATGGTTACTGATGTGCTAATTTCCCTTCCTGAATATTCCATCTTGCTTTCCTATATCGTCCATTTTTTATTCTTTTAATCTTTCTTCTATATTCAGAAGTTAACCTCTATAATTATCTTTAGGTATTATTCTTAATTAAGCATCATTTTATTTTTAAATATGTTTTTCTTAGAAAATTATCAATGAAAACATTCAACAAAAATAAAATGTAATATTATTTTTCCAAAATTGATTCTTATTGAGATTTGATGGTCAAATTAGCAGTTGATGCTATTAATAGCCTCATTAATTATTCAACTTGTATGTTCTGTATCATGTTCATTCATAAAGAATAAAGGGAATAAAGTAGGGGCACAGTCAGACAAGTAATGAACTGCATCCTTTCATAACTTCGGAAAGATCAATTGGAAAGAGGTTTAATAATTATTAACAACATTCAATAAATATTAAATAAAAAAAAAAAAACTCTGGCTTTGTAAGTCCTACGCAAGGCTATCAAGTCGGTTATATCAATTAGGTGTCCTATGATCAGTAGAACGGGTCCTATCAACCTTTACCTTGATTTACTTTGAGAGGCGCTATCAAGTAGCTTTCTCAATTTTGATCCCGGAGATCCTGGGTCGACTCCGTCTCATAGACCCCAGCTAGAGAAATTCCCTTCCCAGGCTCGGGACTTGAACCCGGGACCAAGAGAATGTGAGGCAGCTTAGCTAACCTCTCACCCTGTGGCGGTTTTTGTAAATATTAAATAATCATCAAAATAAAATAAAATTTAACATGTCCAGAATAAGAATAAATAAATTTAAATTTTATTAAAATAAAATGAATTTCAATATAAACGAGAAATAATCAATGATAAATTCATTCATAAAGTTCTTTTATCATAAGGAATGTTTTAATGAACGTTTTAAACAACGATCCAAATAATTATTAAAGACAAAAGCAAAGATGAAAGTTTAGTAATAAAGCAATCAAGAGGTTTATTAATATATATATATATATATATATATATATATAAAGAAAAGAATTTAATAAATATAAAAGAAAAATGTATTTCCGTCTCAAGTAAAAGAAAATTAACTAGCAATTAATGAAAATTAAAAAATAATGGAAAGAACAGGGAAACTGTTTTAAAGTTAAGAGGATTGGTGAGAATAAGGAAAACAAGAGCTTGCAAGAGTTTGAAGAATGTTTTCCTTGTTCAAATACACTACGTAGAATAGACACGAATTGAAGGAATTAAAGGGAAGATATGTACATACATTTGTGATACGAGAAAGAAGAAAAAAACATTTTTCACAAATTTTAAATATAAATTAACCTTGCGTCACTTGCGTGACATTTCAACGAAACACGTATGATAAAATAATGGAAAAAATATTAATACATTAATATGATAATAATAATAATAGAATTATTTAAAGATATCAATAAATTTAAGAAATATAACAATAAATCATGGAGAATATGAAATATTGATAAAGTTATCAAAATGGAGGGCATTTATCTATCCTACAAGAATATTTATATTGTTGAGTTACCACATTATCTATTATATACTAATATACTAATAATATTTATATTTTATTTCATAAATGAATTAAAAAAATTTGTTTCAATAATTATTGATATAAAATAGAAAAATTATTCATTTTTTTTACTTAATTATATTTCTCTAAAAATTCGATAATATCTTATCTTATTATACTAGCAAAAATTCTATATATATATTTGTATATATAGGTATATAGATTTGTATATTTTTGAGATATTAAACCGCTCTAAGGATTTTTTGAAATTCACACCATAGATAATATTTACAAACATAAATCGATCTGTATTGGTTTCAGACTCGAGAAAAATCAACTTGATTAGTATTTTCTTAATTTAAAATAGTAAATACAAATGACGTCCTCAATAACGTCATCAATATTTGCCTCTTGCCATTCTTTTTTAAATGATATTGTATTACTATATATTTTTATATTTAAAATATTTTAAAAATTTTTATTTAATTTCGAAATAAAATTAAAAGTCTAAAATTTATTTTATTTGTCTTGCAAATATTGTAAGTATAAATTATCTTTCTGTGTTTCTATCTATATGCTATTTCTCTATGAAAATAAATTTTTTCCCTTTCTTATCTCAGAAACTTACTAATGCCTACCAAAATACTGGATGTAAATTGTAACAATGCCTTCTCCTATATTGTTGAAAATTTGATTATATATTGTGTAGGCTACTACTCTGGCGCCTCGAAGGGTTAGGATGTTGGTTAACTGTGTTAACCCACATTCCCGTGGTCCCGGGTTCTTCTGATTAAAGGACACCAATTTAATAGGTGATGTCCTTACATAGGATATACAAAAGTCAGAGGTATGCAACTACCATAAATTTACATTAAGTTATTAAATATTATCATACAAACTTATTGTTAGTGTTTTTCTTTGCTTTACTCACAAAAAAATTAATATTATATATATATTTATATAGTACTAATATTATATACCATTTATTAAAAAAACTTTAATCATAATCATCATCATAATCATAATAAAAAATAAAAATAATTTGAAACAAACGATTTTTTCATTTTACAAAAAATAAATTAAAACTTTTTATAATTAAGGAAACCCTAATTTTATTTTAAGGGTAAAAATTAGCAAGTTAAAAAAAAGAGAATGTTTTTAATTATTTAAAAGTTATGCAGCATTTATACACAAATATTTAATGATTGTTTAATAGAATAAAAAGAAATTAAATTAAAAATTATACCATCGAAGAGAGATCTTGTTTAGATAGATGAGTAAAGAGAGAATTGGTTAGAAAAGATTGTTTTACCTGAGGGAGCTTTGCTAATCCGATCAAGAAGCTGCGAGGCACGGTTAATGGACTCAAGCTTGTCTCTTGTGTTGGAAATGTGAGACGAAATCAGATGTCGTCGAAGAAGAGAGGTTAGAATACTTCTCGCCTCTGTCACCAGCTCAGCCAGATGATGTTGTTCATCGTACTGAAAAAAAACATTTTTTTAAGGTGAATAACTTTGCAAGTTTAAATCAATAAAAGAGAAACGATTAAAGTTTTCTTTAGTTATAAAAATAAAGAAAATTCTAATAAAAAATGAAAAAAAGAGAAAGAATAAATAGAAGAATTTTAAAATAACCAGGCTTTCTTTTAAATTTACAAATGTTCCCAGTTTTCAAATTGAAAAATGTTAGTCAAAGAAATAGTCATGCATGTTATATATTGAAAACATAAAATATGTTAATGGAAAATATCATAGACCCGACTTGGACGGGGCACAGCCAGGTAAGCAATAAAATATATCTTGACAGATTCCATTGAACCATGTTCTATGTACCACCGAAGGATCCTTAGAATGAGGATTTATTATTTTCAATAAACAACAATAAATTTATAACAATCTAAGTTGCCAATTGAGAGACTGCAAAAAGACATGACTAGAATAGAATAAATAATTTTAATAAATAATAACAGGAAATAAAATATGTAGTATATCAAATAAATGTAACAGCAATATTAGATTTCAGATTTCATAGAATGTAAAGAAATTTTAAAAATTTATATTAGATTTTTTTTATGATTACATTTTTTGTAAGCAATCGCATAATTCGAAATTAAAACATAATAATTAGTCAGTAGGTAAAAAAATATATTTATTATTAAATTAAAATAATTAATATTTATTTGATTTAAATGTCCTATGGCCAAAATTATTTATAAGTAAAAATGAGCTAATTTCATGAAAATGTAGGATTATTATTTTGTTAAAGTATTAAATAAAATAGATTTGTGTGGGAGTGGTAGCTTTACGGTCTGCTGATCAGGCTTAGCAGGCCCTCAACTAACTTTTCCCTGTCAAAACAATCCCCAGAGATCTACCCTTAAGAAGTTCATATCTCCAGCGCATTAGTATATTGCATACAAAAATATACTTCTTCTTTCTAATATAAAGCTTATTACAATTGTCTTAGAATTATTATAAAAAGTATTTGGATATATAATAAAAAATTGTTTTGTTCTTTAGTATTAAATTATAAATTATATTATACCTATCAGGAAGAAATTCAAACTATAGTTTTGTGTTGAATACAAAATTTTTTTCACCACCTAATTAATTAAATAGATTTTAGATCACAATAAGCTTAGAAAATTATACAAGAAAATTAAAAAAAAAAATAAATTCGGTTATACTGTATATTATTTATATAATAAATAATAGATAACATAAATATTATAATAATAATAATAAATAGTATAAATATCGTATATTCTTTCCAACCTAGGGGATGGGTGTGGGGGAACAACAGATATGAGTAGTTTTTAATTTTCTTCAAGTTTGCTATCCATAAAATTTCTCCTCATTGTGATTTAATCCATCAATTAATTATTTATTATTGCTAGTATGAAATTATAATTAATAATTGAAAACATCAATACTATTGAAATGGTATATATAATGAATCAGTAAATATCAAAATCAAATCAAATTAAAATCGTTGATAATTGCTATTGTAATATTAA
The DNA here is from genome assembly GCA_963082975.1 of Labia minor. Classification (NCBI taxonomy): domain Eukaryota; kingdom Metazoa; phylum Arthropoda; class Insecta; order Dermaptera; family Spongiphoridae; genus Labia; species Labia minor. The sequence goes on from OY720345.1 coordinate 66,810,331, forward strand.
AAACAAAAAAAAAAAAACACAAAATTAAACATATTTAATCAAATTGAATGAATGAATGAATTTGACAAGTAATATATAAAATGAGAATATTAATAAAGAAAATATTTTTTTTATCTGATATATATATATAATACAATTTGGGTAGTTAAAATTTAATTTTAAATTATTGATTTAAATTTAAGCTATTATACAAGTTAATGTTAAAAATTCCAAAGTTAAATTACTGTTAAAGTTTTGGAATAAATAAAAAAAACAAAATTTAAAATAAATAAATAAATTTATAATTCACAACTATTCCTATGGGAAATTGCTGAATTGAATTCCATCAAAATATCCAAAAAGTGTTGTTCCGAAACTGTAAGGGATTTATTTATCTACCCTTGTTTAAGAAATAAACAACAATTTATATTTTCTTTTTCAAAATCTTTTTTTTTTTAGTTTTTACCGACCGACGATAGTAAGGGAGGTATTGTTTTCACACCAAATTTCACATGTGGAGATTTTTACATATCTCCACGAATCATGCATTTTCTAAACAGAAAAAAGTATTTTTAGCATGTCTGTCCGTCCGTATAGATGTGTACAGCCTGAACGGCTCAACCGATTTTGATGAAATTTGGTATATTTACTTAATGCATCAGTGGGATGAATTGATCAACTTTTGGTGCAATTCCGGAAACCGGAAGTGGTAGTATTAGCGATCGACGATAGGAAGGAAAGGGTTATTTTCACACCAAAGGAGATTTTTTTATATATCACCACGAATCATGCACTTTGTATTGGTTTTATCCTCGAGAAAAATCATATTTATTAGTTTTTCTTGATTTAAAATTATATGACGTCATCCAGCCATTCATGACGTCACAGCCTGGTCTTGCATATATATTATAAATAAAATAAAATTAAAAATGTTTATATTTATTATTTATGTATCCATATCTGTTTTTTATTACATTAATAGATATATGAAAATTATTTGAAATTGTTTCTGTAGCTGGAAATTAATTTATTTCAAACCGTCGGTCGGTTCGGACCTGGCCACAGGTCAACTTATTTGTTTATTTTTTAAAGTCTGATTAATTTTTTTTACATATTAATTAAATATGTAACCCTGAAACTTAAATATTTTAAATTATTTATTAATTTTATAAGTTTATTTTATTAAGTTTAATTGTATAGGAGAAAACAACTTAACTTCACTGGTAAGTAAGAAACCAGCATGATTACTTACTCCTTATCTCAGAAACGTCTCCATTACCAACATCTTGTAGTTTTGACTACCGAAATACCGGATTTAAATATAAACAGTGTTTTCTCCTATTAAAAAATATATTTATATGTTCAATAAATTACTTTTCAATATAATATTGGAATATTTAAAAGAATTAAAAAAAATATTTTTAATAACGTATTAGCCTAGTTGTCTACTGCCTAGTATATTATATATAAATATTAAATTATAATTAATTTTTTATTGTGTAATGCTTATATGAATTAATTATTTGATAATATAAATTATTATTCTAGATATACGCATATAATAATAGAAAAGTCGACAAAATCAATATAAAAATATAATAAATAAAAATTTACAAAACTAAAGTTCTTATCAAGTTTTTTAAAAAAAAAAAAAAAATAATAATAAAGTAAAAATATTTTTCATTAATGTCAAAGTAGTGAATTTAGTTTGCTTTTGTTTCTCATCGAAATTGTATTTGTTACCTTGAAAAATATATCCAAAGCTGTTTAAAAAGAATATCAAAGAAGTACCATCGGTATAAGTTTAACCCATTGATGTGGAAAAACAAATAATTTAAGAAGAAAGTCTTTGATATCAAAATCATTATTACTTTTCAAAATAAAAAATTAAGTTTGTGTTTTAAAATTAATGTTTTTACAGCAGAAAAAGTAAAAAAAAAACTATCAGTCATGTGTAAACAATTGGAATATCAACATGATAATTAAAATATTGATTTAAAAAAAAATATGTAATACATGTTTCAGCATAGTTTTTATTTCCTTTTTACCTTTACCTAAATACAATATATGATATTAGGTAAGTATAGGTTGTCATAATTGCTAAGCATAATTAACAATTAATAATCAACCGAGCTATAGTATAAGATACTTCATAATTTAAAAAAAAAACTATATTAGGAGTTGAAAAAAAATATATTTGTTTATTCTTTAATGAATATTAATGAAAAAATTATATTTTCCTATTATATACTGAAAAGATATATTCTCAGCGATGTTAGGAAAAAGTTTCAATTGAATTATTCATAATATAAATTGAGAAATATGTAAATTAAATAAATATCTTTAATAACCTCATATACTACAAGAGTAGTCATTCAAGTTCTTAATTTAATTAAAAACGAATATATTAATATTCAGCAAGATTAAATATTATTATTATTATTATTATTTGATGTTTTAAAGCAGTGATTCCCAAAGTGGTCTATATCGACCCCTAGGAGTCTGGCAACCTGCAGTGATTCACAATCTTTTTTTTTACCGCGGCACACTTTTAACGGTTTAAAAATTTGGCGGTAACCAGTAAATAGAATTTTAACTAATTTCAAATCAATATTATTTCTAAATTTTATAGGCAGAAATATATTTTTTCTCATTCCTTAAATATCATTTCCCTCTAGAGATTTATTTATTTACAAATTTTAAATTTAATTAAAACATTAAATAAAACAATATTTATTTATTAATTTAATCGATAATTAGAAGACATATGAAATTGTACAAAGTAATAATCATTTTCAATTTTACCTACTCGTTAATATTCCAGTGAGCTTAATTGCCATCCAAATTTGACTGACAGGAGAAAATAAAGTTCCTCATTGCAAAATATACCACTCCATTCATTATAAGAAATAATACGAATTTCATTCTGTCACTGTGTGGATAAATTGAAATTTCATTATTAATCCATAATAGAAGTATGTAATTGACTTTGTCAAATTCATCGAGTGAATCTTGAGTAAGTTTCAGGGTTCGTTGTCATAGGGAGCCAAGGCTATAAAGGGCGGATTCCAAACAATTTCAAAATTAGCCAAGTTAAATTAAATCAGTTGTGAAATGTTTGTTCAAGTTCATATCATATTGCACGTAGACGAAGATAAGGAAGGAGGAGGAAGAATAAGGATCAGCCCACCGACAAAAGAATCCATTTTCTCTCAGCCGGGACTCATTTCCATCCGGCGACTACCAAAGGGCCCATCTTCAAAATCAGCCCACCCACCCATTATTCTTTTCTATCAATAGGTTTCAAAAGACTGAATAATTTATTCTTATAGAGATATACATATACATCTATTTCCTTTGAATTTCAAATTAAACTTTATTTAAATGTATTTTAAAGATTAAATGAATCAATCAATTATGATAAAAAGTTATAAAAAAGAAAAAATTATTTAAATTCAAAAATTAGTTCACATTTCAAATATAAATTTTAATCATTTCATTTAGTCTTATTATATTAATACAATTAAATTGATAACTCCTGTTCAACATATATAAAATTTTTTAAAAAAATATTTAATTTAAAACACCTAAAAATATTGAAATAAAATTTAATCAAATTTTATTAACAATAATAATTACAATTTCTTTCCAATCCATATTCTTTTTTTTTGTCTTTACTTACCTTTCTTTAAAATATGTCAGTTTTAAACAAATTATTAGAAATTATCATTAAAGGATCATAAACAAGATTCTTTAAAAATTGATTTTTTCTAAAAATTAATTATTAATTATCATTTTTCTCGGCATCATTTTTAATTATCAATTGCTTAAATTACAATTAAAATTATATCATAACTACATTTTAAAATAAAAAATAAATAAATTTAAATAACTAAGTATACTCATGTATGTTTGAAGTATAAATAAAAAAAAATATTATTAAGGGTGCAACTTGAGCCTTGAACACTATTGATGATATTGAGAAGTACCACTAAATAAGAAATATTTTATAAGAAAATATCTTAAAATTATAAGAGTGGCTATAAAGGGGCTATCACGGACTTCAAACTTTTAATACATTAGAATTATTTTATGAATTTCAATCACATTACAAATATAATTACAAACATAATTTTATCCATTCATTTGATTTATATAACAAGTATATAAAACATTTTAAAATAATAAAAATAAAATTCAATTAGATAACTTAACAAAACGTATAAGTAAAACAATTTTAAAAATAGATAAAATAAGTATGTAGTAAAATATATATTTAATTTGACTTGCAAAATAAAAAGGAAAAAATAATAAAATATATGAAATATTTAATTTAAAAATTGGATATATTGTATGAAGAATGAATGGAAGTATTATTGATTTAAATTGGAATCTTGGATATGTTTTGAAATTCAATCTATTTATTTTTCTTATAAGCGGGTTTATTTATTTATTTTTTTGAAGTTAATATAAAATTATATTCACAACAAAAACAAATATAGTACTGTCAATTCTAATTTCGAGGATAGACCAGTGATATCACATAAAAATAATAAAGCGTCTTTTTTCACTGAAACCATAAAAAAATGAGATAGATAAAGCCATGTTTAAATTAACTCTTTTATTTGCGCTCCGTTTCCTTGCCTTCGTCAACCAATACCTTGAAAGATAATTTATTTAGCAAAATATTTTGTTATGTGGATTTTTGTTTATTTATTTTTTTTTTTTTTTTTTTGTTCTTTTCGTTTTCTTTTGTTATTTGATAAATTCAACTTGACTCGGTAAAGTGAAAATGAAAATGACTTTAGCCTTTGGAATCCAGTCGCTTTTCTCCCTCGATGCTTCTTTTCATTGTAAGGCATGTTCCATCGAATGGCGAGCATAAACACATTCCTTACGGGTAATCAAACTCAATGGCAACCAAGCTACAGGTGACTGAAATGGATTTTCAAGCATGCGACTGTTGAATAGAAAAACCACCCAAAACAGAAGTCAAACTAAACGGATATAGTCGATCTACAATATAGAAAGATAGAAATTCAATTCGATTCCACTAAATATTCATTTATATACAAAAATAAAAACACAAAAAGGAAATAAATAGGGCATTTATAATATGACACTTTTTTATTGAAAAAAATCCGATAAGAAAAAAATACCTAATCAAATCACTTAGAAAATCAGAACATATAATTAATTATTGTATTTAAATACAATTTCTGTCAAATTCAGTACGTCGGTATGTCTTAAGTATAATTTAAGCCCCTTTATGTATGTAAATTTCCTAAATTATAACAATATAATAATCAAATAAATAAATTAAATATCTCTTTTAAAATGAAATATAAAAATAAATAAAATTATCTAAATTATTAGAAGCAATATATGTATAATTATAGTATATCTAGTCTGTTCAAATTTCTGGGTAGGTATTTAAAAGAAAAATAATAAGTTGATAGGGTTTGTTAAAATTTAATGCAAACAGTACGTATACACAATTGGAATATTTGCAAATACAGTAAATATAGTAAATATATATATTATATTTATATGAGTAATTATTATTATAAGCCAATGAATTAAAAGTTCAAATTCTGTGATAGCCCCTTTACAGCCACTCTTATAATTTTAAGATACTTATATAATGATACTTATTTATCGAAATTGTCACTATTATCGAAAGAATTCATGACTCAAGATGCATCCTTATTAACTTATGCCCTTGGATAATAAAGATTCTTCTCTTAAATTACAACACCACCACCATTCTTCAAAGACTGAAGAGGTGTAGAATAATAAAGATACTTCTCTTATATATTATTATTAATATTATTAATTGTCAGCAATGAGGTAAAGTACGTATGGTGTGATTTTTACAATTTATTATTAAATGGATACAATAACTACCACCACTTCGGGAAAGCAATTAAACTATTAATTATTATTATATGCCAAATCTTCCCTACTGTAGGTTTAGATATATACCACCTAGATGTATAAATAGCCACATCACAAAATTTATCTATTTTACCTCATTGTTCTTAGAATGAAGTCTTACATTATTAATGAATGAAATTTGTTACCTAAAAATTGTAAATTAATGTTGTCTACTTAAAATAATGTATTATACCTTTAGCTTTTATTTTCTTTCTTAGATTGTGTTCTATTTATCAATAAAATCCCCTATTATGTATAGAATAATGGAGATAAAATAAATAAATAAATAAATTATTAAAAATGTTAATATTATATTTATTTATATTTTATTATTGAAATCTAGCAATAATTGAGCCACTCTGAAGCCAAACAGATTAACTCTATTTTTTAAAATTTTGCTAGTAATGTAATGTAAAGAAATGTGCAACATATGATGTGAATATTAAACTTAATAATTTTAATATTGCAATTCAATATACATTTTTCTGTAATCAATAACCCTGAATTTAATACAAACTTGGGTTTCATTTTCTCATTTTGTTTATATTTGGAGTTAATCGTTTTGGCTTCTGAGTGGCTCAATTAATCTTCGGCAGGTAAGTAAATTTAAAAATAATATTAATTATGTATATAATAATAAATAATTTTATAAAATAATTAATTAATACAATTTAATGTGGTAATGTATGAATATAATCAATTTTATTAATTTACAAATTATAAATAATAGCCAAGTCTATGAAATTTAATAGGATGAAAAAAAAAAATTGATTCAGAATTCTGATTTAGTAATTAGAAAAAAAAATCAATCCATTTAAAAATACGATTTATTTTGAAGTGAGAGTGAGAGATCGTTTTACTGGTTTTAAGGGCAGATTAGCTTCGGGGGTGTTTGAGTAAATTATGCCAAGGGTGCAGAACTAATCTGATCAAGTTGTATCTCTCGGGAATATAAAAGAAAATAAACGTTGAAATTGAAATCATTTATTTTCAGTGAAATTTTTCAATCTTAGAAAGAACATATTAAAAATAAATTTTCTAAAAACAAATCATCGTTTTTTTTTTTGTTTGAAAAGAAATTAAAAATGAAACGTGTTTATATTATTTTTATATATTTATTTATTTATATTTTAAAAAAGTTAATTCATCTTTTTAGAGACGGATTAAATGAAAGTTGGATTAAAAAATAATAAATAAATAAATAAATAAAGGTTAATTAACTTTAAAAATTAAGAGTGATAAATAAGAGATTAGTTCACGAAGAGAAACGAAATTTGAAAAGATGTCATAAAAGAAATAAAAAAAAAAGGGTAAAAGGAGAACGTGGGATAATAAATATCTTGCAAGTGGTGTGTTCTCTAATAATAATTCGATCAAAAGAAGAAAAGCCTGTCCATTAGCCACCCTTTATGGTTTTGGCAATGGGTGAGAATCATTTCATTTGAAAAATACCTAGTGGTATTTTTTAAGACAAGATTCCCAACTCTCGAGTGGATCTGGTCAGGAAATGGATGCCGACCCAACGGCGCCGATTCTATGAGAGTAAAATGCCGAGAGCAAAATGAGAATGTTAGATCGACGGAATGCATCACGTGTAAATGGCTTTTTTCAAAAAAAAAAAAAAATAAAAAAATGAGAATCATCAAGATTGACTGACAAATCAAATGTCCATTAACAAGAAAAAAAATTTCTATTAAAAAAAAAGGTGGATTAGTGAATTGAAATTTTACAAAATGCAAATGGAAGATAAATATTATTAAGGGTGAAAGAATAAAAGATGGAAATAAAAATAAAAAAAAAATGATTCATTTGAATACAATTCATATTAAATGTTAATTAAAGAAAGAATAACAAATTCTGATGAAAAAAATATAATTAAATGGAACTAAAGATACAAAGACAAAGACTTTATCATCAATTTATCCAAAATAGGAATGTTAATACCTTGAGCTGAAATAGAATGCTTTGTTTCGCGCGAACCTTGTCTTTATTATCAGTATACCCCATATCCCTGAATAAATATAAGTACCTGGTTCACTGAGCCGCCGCTCGGTCATTAAAAAAATTATTCCTTATTATCGGGTTTGGCTGGCAATATTAATAACTGGTTCACCGAGCCACCGTTCAAATAATTTAAAAGAACAGAAAATAGTCATAAAACATATACACCTTAAACGTAAGTATTAATGCTCCGAAAGACAAAAGTATAGCCTGTTGATATAACAGTATATATTTCGTAATTTGGTTTAATATAATATATTTTGTATTTACGGAAGAGCTGTCTGACGTAGTTGATGACGTCATTTATTTTCCTATTTTAAATTAAGAAAAAACTAATAAACGTTCTGATACAATTTCAAATAATTTAAATGTATGTATTAATGCAATAAAAACAGATATGGATATAACATAAATATTTTAAATTTTATTTTATTTATTAATATTTTGTATATAAGGAAGCGCTGGCTGACGTAGTTGCTGATGTCATATAAATTTAAATTAAGGGGAAAAGGATTTTTCCCGAGGCTGAAATCAATACAGATCGATTTGTCTTTATAAAAATATCTATGGTGTGAATTTCAAAAAAAAATCCTTAGAGGGGTTTAATATATCAAAAATACAAATATATTTATATATATACAATTTTTACTAGTATAATAAGATAAGATACTTTTTGATATAATAACCAGGCTAAGATCATATGACTACCTAGACTCTTTCAAAAATATAAACATTTTTGTTAACCTGAAACACTTATCAATAATTTTAAAAAATCCTGAATTAAATATTTACCTCTGAATTTTGTACATACTACGCAAGGACAGCGTCTATCAAGTCGGTTACTTCCAATGCGAGGTAAAGGTGTCCTATGATCCGTAGAACTGTCCTCTCATACTTTATCAAGGATTTATTTAATCAGAGGCGCTACTTTTTATCAAACAGCCTTCCAATTTCCCCATAGTTGATCTCCCTCTCGTAGAGCCCATCTAGATAAATTCGATTGCTGCCGAGGTCCACGAGGATGTGAGTTAACGCCGTTAACCTCCAAACTGTCTTTATTAAATTTACCAATTACTTTTAACGGATTTCTAGATACTTGTATCAAATTCGTTCATAACTGTTATCGAAGTTGGATAGCGGTGGCTTAATTAGTATTGACGAGGATGGAGGAATGTAATTACTCAAGTCAAGCACTCTCCTATTTTACTAACACCATGGAAATTGATGTTATTATTGCTTATACAATCTAATTAATTCTGAATGTAATTAAACATTATATATTTGATGGTTATCTTAAATGATTCTTGAAATAATCATTATCCTCTACAATAGCATATATTTAAACATTAAATATTTAGACAATAAAATGAAAATTTGTAAAAATATTTACATGTAAAATTACTAAAAAATCATTGGATATAACTTTACAGTTATATTAAATGGCTTATTGTTATTATTATTATTGATTTTTAAATTATTTATGTTAATATTGTAAATTAAACGTAAACTTTCGAATTAAATTTAGTTGATTTTTACAGTATATAAATCAATTAACTTTGCATCATTTCAAACAATCTGATCTCTCGTTTCATATATGTCTATATAACGAAATTACAGTGTCACTAATTCTCTTTTGCATTTCATTTTTATATTAAATAATTCATTAATTGAAATTCTACAAAATTTAGATATATACTAGTGGAAAAATATTTTTCGGAATAAAAATATTCACTTGATAGGGTGGGTGATAATCAAATATTTATCTCTTAAATACTGGATTATATTATATATATATATAATGGATAATTTTATAGAATAATATATAGAAAATATATATGTATATAAAAACTTTTGATTAGTTTTTAACGAAAAGGATTTTTATAACATCTTAACTATATTTTAAAGAATTATAGGAAAAAGTTTATTCTTTTTCTAATTCTAAAATATTATTTTGCTTTTGTTTGTTTTTTAGATATATTTAATAGATTGTTAATTGAAAGGATAATGAAAAAGTATAATTTAAAAAAAAATATATATATGTAATAATATAATATAAACTAGGGTAGGTCAATAAGACCGTAACTTTTTGAATTTCCCGTCTCTTAAATGAAATGACAACACTGATCCTGTCAGTAGGCAACTATCAGCAGAATTCTGTTGAAATTTGAACCAGCTGGGTCTTTTAGTTTTCGTTTATAATCCATTAATAGCAGACTACCTCGTGATTTAATAAGCGGGAGTGTCCTCCCCTAGACTTTCCCGCATATAAATAGGTATAAAGAGTTGTGAATGAATATTTAGAATGTGTAAACTTTGTATTGATAAAGAGCCAGTTCATGTTAGTTTATTGGTGTCAAATTTGATATTTGGTAACATTTATATATATATACGGACGGACAGACATCATGCTAAAAATACTTTTTTCTGTTAAGAAAATGCATGATTCGTGGAGATATGTACCTAAAAATATCCATAGGTGAAATTTGGTGTGAAAACAATACCTCCCTTACTATCGTCGGTCGGTAAAAAAGAAACGCTACTTTTATAGGTAAAATGACACTTCCGGTAGTCAAATCATGATGAAATTTGGTATCTCAATTTTTTTCATATTTTTAAATCTATATACAAAATATGAAGCAAATATCTCGAAGCAAACTGGTACTTTACTTGAAAGGTAAACGCAACCAGTGTAGGTAAAGTACCACTTCCGGTTAACCGATTTTGACGAAATTTTGATAGAAATCTACAAACTGTGAATAATATCGGTGTACCAAATTTCGAAGTCCTAGCTTGATTAGTTTCTGAGTAAATTTGCTTACAGACATTACATACATACATACATACATACATACATACATACATACATACATACATACATACATACATACATACATACATACATACATACATACATACACACACACAGACATAATTCGAAAAATGGTATTTTCCGACTCAGGGAGGTCTAAAACGTCAAGATCTATCGAAATCTCGAAGTCGAAATTTTTGACGATTCCAATACTTCCCTTATACGAAGTATGCGGGAAAGTAAAAAAGTGAATTTCCATGAAAATCCATGAATTGAGATACGAATTGCTCACTCATCCGCCCTATTCTCCGGGTTTTTAGCCCCAAGTGACTATTTCTTGTTTTACCTGAAGAAATGGTTCTGCGAAAAGAGATTTGACTGAAATTATCTCACAAACAAATCTATTATGTTGTCCTCGACAAATCTAATTTTTCGGAAGAGATCAATAAATTGGAGAAACGTTGGACGAAGTAAGCTCAAAGAAGACAATGTTGAAAAATAAAATATTTTTTTAATCAAAAACCTGCGTTTAATTCAAAAAGACACGGACTTATTGATCTGTCCTCGTATAATTAATTAGATTATTTTTTTAATCAAATTAAAACATTTTAAATTAAATTATTCTAATTTTAAAGTTTAAAATTTAAATTTATTTGATTAGAGTCAAAACTGATTTAGACGAAAATCACAAAAAAAACTCTTAGATATTTTAAAAAAATAAAATACATTTAGAAAAAGAATATTAAAAAAGGGTGAAAAACAGGAGGAATTATGGAAAAATTTTAAAAATGAGTTTAATTAAAGATTAAAAATTGATTTAAACAAATAGAAAATATATTAATATTAATGTTGGCATAATAATTATCATATAAAAAGAATTTTGATTTGATTTATTTTTATAAAGTGATATTTTTTAGTTTTATTTTTAGTACTTTTTTAAAATACGGGTTTCCAATGAAATATATATGGATATATAATCTTATATAATATGATACTTTGTTTTTGTCAATATAACTTTTTGTTAAAATATTAATTATTTTATTAATTAAGTCGTTTTTGTTTACGTCATAAACGTTGGAACACACGACGTTATACGAGGTTTGCCTGTATTATAAAGTTACTTATTTTTAATATGCTAAATATTAAAAAAAAAACAGTTGCTTAGAAAACTCTAAATATTATTTTCTTATTAATTAATTGATTGTGAAATCCTTTGAGAAGTTTCAACTTGTATTTCTTAATTTAATGAAATTTTAAACATAAACCATGTTCAGTTGAAAATGGAAAATCACTTAAGAAAAGAGGATTAAAAATATTTTTCTCTTAATATTTGTATGATAAAAAGAGAGTGTCAACGAAAATGTTCCAATTTTTTTGATAAAAAAAAAATTTCATTTTAATTTGAAATATCCACGAATGATTGAACCTGCCTTTTAAAAATATTCCGATGGGCTTATGTAAATATTTTTAAAAGACAGAAGTTAAACAAGATATTCTTTTTTCACTTGTCGTCTCAGACATCGCACTCACGATAAAGACGCATCCATCATTTTATCCTAATTGTATATAGACTTAGTGACACAGAGTTTATTCCATTAAATATTATATACATATATATATTTATACTTTAATATATTTTATAGATAGATATTTAAAAAAAAAAACTAAAAAATAATTTCAAATTGATAAATAATATTTTAGAATAGAAAAATTAACTATTCAACATTAAAGGTACAGTGACGGAAAAAAGTAAATGCCAGAGTGGTGATGCTGTCGGGCAAGAACTCTGTGCCCTCTAAACAACCTCACCCTGGCGTTTACTTTTTTCCGTCACTATACAAAATCAAATGTGAAGTATTAAATATACTGTACATAATCATTATCAAAATTCTTTACTTATTATTTTCTTATTTTTTAACTTTAAATGCGACCTCATTAAACAAAATTAAGAAAATCTGGAGTGTCTCCACTCGACTATCTCGTAAATTTGAATTGGATTAAATAACATATATTATATTTAAATAAAATTTAATTAATTATAAATTATAAATTAAAATTAATAAATAATATTTATTAAACCAGCGGGTGTTTGGATCTTTGTTAATGGCACCATGTCTCGTGTAGGCGCATTATTTGCAGTCAACGTTAAAAAATTAATTTCAGTACTTTCAGCGATTCAATCAAGCTGAAATTCTATATATAGCAGTTTTATACAATTTTTAATCATGTGAAAAACTATCAAACTATCAACAGACATTTTTCTCAACCTTAGTGTAAATGACCCAAGAACCTTCAAAACGTATAAAATCATCAAAATCTCAACATCGAAAATTTTCGTGATCGCAATACTATCTCTGGCGAGATAGTAAAAATAATTATAATTTTAATATTGTTTATAAATGTTTTAATTATATATTATAGAAATTAATTTTTTTAAATCCAAATCAATTTTGTCACTCTTCACCCTTTTTGATTTTTAATAACAAAAGGAGAAATTAAAAATTAGTTATTTTTTTAGTTAAAGATGAAAACGGAGTAGAAAGATTTAATCAATACATATTCCTTTTCCTTTGTCAATTATAGACAACATTTCGGACGCTAATAGAATTCTTCTTCATTAATAAATAAATAACAAAATTGAAATATTATACAATAAAAATATCACTATCATTTAGTTGGAAAATATTTTTATTAGATTTATAGATCAATACTAAGACAAGTATATAGAAGTTATTTTGGAAAATTTTATATTTTTTTTATATTTAATAGAAAATAAATTAGCAGAGAAACCAGTGATTTCTGCAATAATATGAATATTTTTGGAAAAGGAATGTCCAGGATCAAAAATAAGGAAGGGTGATCTATAATATGCCAATAAAATATTTTTCTTTACGTTAAAAAATATTTAGTTAAAAAAAAGAGAATTATTTTAAAATTTAATCTTTCCATAGATTAGACAAAAATGATTAATTGAATTTGAAAAATTCCAGTTGATTCTTATAAATTGTTCGAAGTCGTAAAGCGATTATGAAAGCCAAAAGTGGTTAGATAGTATTTAACTTTTTTTTTTAAACCAGACATAAACACCTTTCCAAGTTCAGATAAATTAAAAATCTGGACCATTTTTCAGTATTACACAATACAATAAGAGGGCGAAATAAATTATCGTGATTTATGCTCTGTGATAAATGGGAAAGATTTAGCCCTGGTTTATTTACCTGTGTTTTATTACCTACAAACTAAAACAAAATATTGCACTAACACTTAAAAAGAAAACTAAAATTGAAAAAAACAAAAATAAAATAAAATCAGCATCTTTCAAATCAATTTCTTTAAATGTAAAAATAAAAATAAATTTTAAAATATCTATTCTTCTTAATAAATATTTAAATGGTAAGAGAAAAGTAAAAATAAGTATTCGACACCTTTCCATACAAGTTTTTTGTTTTTTTGTTATGGAAATTTTATTGATTCTCGCTTCACCTATCAACATTTGATAACGCCTCCGGATATCGGGTCCAAAACATCTTCCTACCTTTGATTTTTTTTTTTATTAACCAATAAAAATAAAAGAGATTTTAAAAATTGAAATTTTTTGACTGTTCTTGAAAATTGAATTTTTAGTTTATTTTAATCTAATAAAATATGGTTGTCTTATTTAATCTAATTAATCTAATTAATCTTGTAAATTTTGTATTTTGTAAATTAAAAATTAATTAAAAAAAACTTTTATTTATGGACATGTTAAAATACTTGTAGATATAAAATGTCTTAAAGAATTTAAAAGTTGGATCTATTCTTAGATATATATAAAAATGTTTCTCAACTTCATAATTTAAGTATTTTAAAAGTAAATCCAATGTTACTAAGAAATAATTACTTAATACTTTTATATTTTTTATGTATAAAAATATATAAAAATAAAATTGATATAAATTTAAAGATAACATGATTAAAAAATAATGTTCTCTCTAAAATAAATGTTAATTCTTGAATTTTATTTTATCTTACTGCAACCATTATTTGAACAGATGAAGGATATGTCTATATTCTGTTGGTTTATCGTTAAAAAATATCTCTCTTTGTGAACTCAAAACGAATAAACATTGAAATGTAAAATCTTTAAATTCATTTCTTTAAAATTTTTGGGTATTTATATGTTTATAATTCTTTCAAATGAATAAATTGTAATATAAGTAAATAAATAGTAAAATTTTTATAATATAAATATTTAAAAAAAAAATCACCAATTTACATGAAAATTAAAAAAAATATATATAAATTTCTTTAATAGTAATTTGGAACAACAACAAATAAAAATAATACTAAAAAACTTTCTGTGAATTTTCGAAATTCGAAAGTTCTTGGCCGCAGCAACCACATTCCTCCAAGTATCCCTATCCTAAGCTACACCCATCCAACCCCTATTTTCTCCCATCTCTCTTACACTCCTTCCTACATTGTCTTCCAAGCGGACGTTTCCCAATCAGTCTCCCCACCAATATTTTTTCGCCAGTTTTTCATCTTCCAAAAAACAAAAAACAAAATTTAAAATAATTGAAATATAAAAAAAAAATCACAAAAAATTTAAAAGAGATAGAATTGTTCAATTGTATAAGTTGTATGTACTCACGTATATCAGTAAACGTGAAAATTAGTTATTTGTATTCTAACACTCAACAAGAAAATAAATTTAAAAAAGGAAATTGAAAAATAAAATATAAAATTAGAAATGTTTATAAGTATGTATTTATATATATATATATATATATTAGCAGGAGCTAATTTTGAAAATAAATTTATAAAATGAAAAACAAAATGTCAACTCTTCATTCAAGTTGTTTAATAATAGTTACACTCAGTGATAGAACTTTGTAATTAAAAGAAGAAGAAACGAAAATACGAAATTCTTTTAAAAACCTCTCAGGACGAATGAAAAAGACCTTTTAGATGACTGGAATCTCTTTAGATTGTAAACGGATTATTTCTCTTCAAAACAAAATAAAAAATAATTTAATAGTATGTGAGTTATAACTTTTCCTTAAGAATTTATAACTTAATAATACGACGTAATATATATATATGTTTATAATCATAGATCATAATCTATGATGGGCTAATATGCAAAAATCAACCTTTAAATCTCGAACGACAATATTATTAGTAGTAAAATAACTTTTTTTTTTAATTTAAAGAGAAATATAATCACAAATAAAATTAAATTAAAAATGAATAATATAAATTAAGAACAATATTTTATATTTTTAGAGTAAGTCATTCTAGATAATTTTAAAATTTACTTAATCATTCTCGGTACCCTTTTTTACCCATTCGAGTTACAGGTCTCACCATACATAATATTTTATGGCTAACTTTATTTGCGAAAAGGCAATATATTTTCTCAATACCTGGGACTAAAGTTTTTTAAGACCCAATTAATTAAACAATTGTTTAGTGGAAATATTTTAAAATTCGAAAAAATCCTAAATTTTTTCAGGAAGAAATCATTTTTCACAATAATACGCTACACAATTGGTAGCCATGCTTGTTTCTTGCCTACCAGGTGATGTCACGATTTTTTATTTAAATGTTAAATATCCCAAGAACAAAATAATAAAGAAAATTTATTATGATTATATATCTATATCTAGTTTTTAAGGATTTTATTCAGACGGAGAAAAATGCACTCATACCTTCAGGGCACTAAAGGATTGGGAAAATCAAAAAATCTGTCAAAATTGGCACTTAGGAAATTGGATAGGATTAAATTTTTTTCTCATTCTCTATGACAGACAGACTTGTGAAATAGTGAAATTTAAGAATAAAAAATGGAATGTCTCCACTAGACTATCTCGTAATTTGAATTGGATTAAATAACAAATATTATATTTAAATTAAATTTAATTATAAATTATAAATTAAAATTAATAAATAATATTTATTAAACCAGTGCGTGTTTGGCTCTTTGTTGATGGCACCACGTCACATGCTGGGGCGTGATTTGCGGTGTTAAAAAATTAATTCCGGTACTTTCAGAGATTCAATCAAGCTGAAATGCAAGCAGTTTTATACAATTTTTAATCATGTGAAAAACTATCAAACATATATCTTTATTTTTACGGTCAGTTTAGAAGAAAAAAATGAAATCGTGGTAGGTAATGGGCTTCACATTTCTCAAATGTTGATAGAAAACTACGAATTTTAAATAATGCCCGTGTACCAAATTTGATTATTCTAGCTCAAACAGTTTTTGCGTAATCTTCTCTACATACACACAGACATTTTTCTCAACTTTCAAAACGTAAAAAAAAAATCAAAATCTCGACATCGAACATTTTCGTGATCGCAAAACTATCTCTGACGAGATAGTTAAAAGTATAAGTAATGCAAAATTACCAAAATCTAATAAGAGTAGATAATAAATGGAATAAAGATGGGGTATCTAAACTATGACCATTCGAGGTCCACATTGCAAAAAAAAAAAAATATGCTGGGCCGCACATAATCATCATTTTACCGTTTTTTTTGAACATATTGAAAAATTTAAAAAAAAGTCAGAAATATTTAAAAGTCTGATCCCAAAATCATTTTACCTTTTTTTTAGAACCATATTGGAAAAAATTTTAATATTTTCATAATTTGCGTTTGGACCGCAGTTTAGACACCCCTGGAATAAAGGAAGGTTTTATTTTCAATAATAATAATAGTATATTATTAATTAGAGAGAATATGTATGGTATTATATTGATAGTAAATATGTGATTTGATTTGGGATATTATAGAGAAAGCGAAGGGCACCTGAATTTTGATTTGCCCGATTGGTTGTCTTAGTGATGGCCATTGGTCTTCGGCTGACCTAGGAGGGTGACCTAAGTTCCTAGGAGGGCACCGATGAGACCTAGCTGTTGCTTGGCGAGGTGTGCTGGCTCTGGGGATGCGCACGCGTGCTTTGCTGAGCGTTGGGTTGCCGGCAGCGAGGCGCTCCAGTGGCTGCGGCGGCTCCGAGGCTGCAACAGCCCGAGGACCGCGAGTGGATGCCTCGGCAGCCGAGAGCCGCGACGCGGCATTCCCGCATGCGACAGAGGTCCAAAGAAAAGCAAAGACAGGCCAAACCGGGGGGAAAAGCGTTCTATTTGGGGGATTGCTAATACAGTCCGGCCCTCCTCTTTCTTTTTGTGTCAATTTCCATCTCCCTAGAAGTTCACCATGGCAGCAGGTATGTAAAAATATATAGATAAATAGCAGTAGATTTTTTCAAAAAAAAAAAAAAAAAAAACACTCCCCCGGGTCAAATATTATGATACGATGAATTTTCACAATCAATTGGAAAAAATTTAATAAAATTTAATTTTTTCTTTAATAAGAAATAATTAATTATCAAAAATATTAATAAGAAGGCAAATAAACAATAAAAAAAATATACTAAATTGGTTGTTAATTTATATGAAATTAAATTAATTAAATAATTTTTTTTTTTCATTTTTTTAATATTTTCAAATAATGAATATAAGTGATTTATGGAATATTTGGATTATATATGAATTATAATCAAATATTTTTTTTAATACAATTGTAATTTAATTAAAGAAATTATGTTAAATATAAATAACAATAAAAAAATAAATAAACCAAATATAATGAAAGATTTTGAACCATTATTTTACTTACTTAATATGGTTGATTTTAATTAATTTAAATATTAAATTATATTATTTTTATATAGTACAAAAATTAACTAATAGGTCTAAATAATTGCAGTAAAAGTTTAAATCATCAAGATATTGTATTAAAAAAATATTTATTTTTTCTGTGGTAAATAGATAATTTTTATTTAAATAATAAATATTTAAACGGTCAGCGTGCGACGCTCTTTATGAATAGAAGGGGTGGTGTTTTTCACCTTGGATATCTATTTAATTTTATATATATAGGTATTTAAATTTATAGTATTAAATAATTTTGTTCTCCTAATTTTGAAAAATATATTATTGAGATATATGAAATCAGAAAATTATATATATATATATATATATTATTATTATTATTATTATTATTATTATTATTATTAGATAAAAAAATGGAAACGTTTATTATTGTTTTTTTCCATTTACCATTAGTACATGATCAAATAATAAATAAGTAAATGTCTTCTCTCTTACAATTTCAATTAAATATTTAATAAACAATTAGAGGTAGATATTATTTCCGTTTTATCCATTCAGATATCAATTTTTGAGTATTATTAAATAAAATATAGGAAGAGAGAGAAAAATTAGCTGGAGTGTCTTCACTTATATTTAAATTAAATTTAATTAATTATAAGTTATAAATTAAAATTAATAAATAATATTTATTAAACCAGCGCATGTTTGGCTCTTCGTTGATGGAACCACGTCACGTGTTGGCGCGTGAGATTTGCAGTGTTAAAAAATTAATTCTGACACTTTCAGTTTCATTCATTCAATCAAGCTGAAATTCTATATATAGCAGTTTTATACAATTTTTAATCAAGTGAAAAATTATCAAACATATATCTTTATTTTTACGGTCACTTTAGAGGAAAAAAAATCAAAACGTTGTAGGTTATGACCCTCTTCCGGTTGAGCTACATTTCTCAAAAGTTAATAGAAAACTACGAATTTTGAATAATGCCCATGTACTAAATTCAAACCGTTTTTGCGTAATCTTGTCCACACACACAAACATACACACATACACACAGAGAGGCATTTTTCACAACCTTAGTGAAAATGATTCAGGAACCTTCAAAACGTATAAAAACATGAAAATCTCAACATCGAAAATTTTCGTGATCGCAATACTATCACTAGTGAGATAGTAAAAATGAGGCAAACATGAAATATGCTTAAGTTATATTAGATATAATATACTAGAAAACTAAATAGATATAATATATTAATAAATCAAAAAGAAATGAAGAATTATTTATAAGAATTACCATAAACCAAATTCAAAAACAAAAGTATACATTTGTTCTATAAAAAACAGCTATATATATAATATAAATAAAAAAAGAATAAATATTTAATCAAAAGAGGTTTCTCTTTTTAATTCAAAGACTCTTTGTGAATTGGACATTTAATATTGTGATAATGAGACGTGCTGAGGGATTTCTTAACATGTTTAATTATCCCCCAATGTTTGCATCGCTATTAATGATTCAGGAATTCATCGAAGATTAGGCGAGAATGGAAATCAATTATATCGTAGTCTTAATGACATTTGAACAATAATAAGATATTAGATTATTCATTATGCAAAGCTAAAATATATATGACAGCCATTAAAGTAAAAAGTGAAAGTATAAAAATTCTTTATTTAAACTTTATATTAAATCGGACATTTAAAGAAAACAATTTAAAATTACAATTGTGACAGATGAAAGTGGAAAATGATATTATTCATCTTTCTTCATATTTCAACTAATAATAATAATTATATATATATATATATATATATATATTATTGGATATTAATTAATTATTAATGAGAACTCAAAAAATATAATTAATTTCAACGAATTAAAGAATAAAATTAACTCAATATACTCGACCCTCTTCTCTTTTTTAATATATTTTAGTATAAATTCCTACTTAATAATTAAAATATTTTAAGTTTTATTTATAAAAAAAATTAAATTAAATTTAAACTATTTTAATTTGATTAGATTAACTAATCTTTTTTTATTTCAAAAATAGAATGCTAATATTTTTATTTATTTTTTTTTTTTTTATTATTTCAAACATGATAAAAATAAACTAAAATAATTTAATAATAAAAGAAAAAAATCTGGAGTGTCTCCACTCGACTATCTCGTGAATTAGAATTGGTTAATTAACATATATTATATTTAAATTAAATTTAATTAATTAAATTATAAATTAAAAGTAATAAATAATATTTATTAAACAAGCACGTGTTTTGCTCATTGTTAATGGCACCACGTCACATGCTGGCGCGTGATTTGAAGTCGTGTTCAAAAAATTAATTCCGGTACTTTCACCTTAGATTCAATCAAGCTGAAATTCTATATATAGCAGTTTTATACAATTTTTAATCATTTTAATCGGGCGAGATAGTAAAAATCGATATTAATCCAATTTTTTAAAAAGTAAATTTAAGACTAAGATAAGTAGATAAAATAGTCAGAGAAAAAATTTAAAGATAAATAGATAAGAATATAATGTCAAAGCTATAAAACATATGAAAAACTAAAAGCTCTAGCGAGGGCTATTCACAGATGGATCTCTAAATCTCAGCTTAAAATGGAAATGAATAACTAACTCTTTATAGACTCTAATTTGATGAAAAAAAATTTAACTCAATAAGTCCTAAGGATTTTTATCTTTTATGTTTATCTTATATATATATAAATGAAAGCAAGAGTTGTTGGCAAAAAAAAGTAGGTATAATAATTCAAATACCATTTTCTAGAAATAATATAATATATTTTCTAAAATATGCTTTATATTCTTTCGTAAGTCAAGCATGAATCCTTTCCCTTTAATAAAAGAATTTCTTGTATTTTAAGTCTTATTAAATAGACCCTAAAAACAAAAAAAAAAAAAAAATCAACAAATGTATAGGTATTATAAATATTATAAAATATTCTTAGTTTTATTATTTTCTCAGACCTCATGAGGCGCCCGCATCCTAAATACTGCTCGTCATAAATATCTTTAAAGGTCTAAAATCAAGTAAAAAAAAAATAATAATATAATATTTATTTCGAAGGATAGACTGTACACTGGTTTAGTGGTTAGCACGACATTCTACTACACTGGAGACTCGATTTCGGAAATTCAATAATTAATAATTTCTCTTTAAAACTCTGCGTGATCCTCAGGCTTCATCGTCAAATAACAATAGTAATTTATTTAGAAGGTGTAAAATTTTATTAATTTTTTTATTTATTTAAGTATAAACTTTGTAAATTATTAGATGAATAAGAAAAAAATAATAGAAAAAAAACAGATAATCAAAATCAAAAAATAAAAGTGAAAAATAATCATAAAATCAAATAAAAAAAAAATATTACACTCCTATCGGATAGAAATGTATCATTAGAAAGTCTAAATAAGTTTTCTATTTTTCTTTTTTTGAAATGTATAGGAATAAAATATATATAAAGATATCACAAAGAGGAAAACACTAAATTTAAAAATATGATTATTTTTTTATCTTTCGTATAGAAATTTCGGGAGAAGTAATCAGAATCCGTGAATTCTGCAATAAAACAATGTGATTTATAAATACAGTTTAAAAAAAGGACAATCGTTGGAAAGGGTCAAGTTTGTTTTAAAATAATTGCCAATTATATTTCTCTTTTTTTTTACCGAGCACGCTTTTTTTCCAACATTCGCTGTATGATCTTTTGTTCTTCATTAAATAATTTTTGAATAGGTTTAATTCATTAAGTAAAAGATTTTTTAGATAATTTTTTTTTTTATAAAATAAATTTGTATGATTGTTTACAAGCAATTTTGCTTTGTGTGAAGTTGTGGTTGTTAATTTGGAATATAAAAAAAGGATTTCATAAATTTATAAGTGAATTGTTAAAATTGTGTGGAAAAATATTTTTATGATACTAATATAAATAAAATTACTAGTAAAAACTTTTATAATAATATAAGCATTAAACAATGAATATGGATACTTATCTGAATGTTTTTATTTATTTATTTTTTTAATTTTTCAAAAATAATTTTATATGTTATAATCAAAATTGACAATTAAAAATTCAATGTGGATTTTAAAAAGAATAACAATAAAGAAAACAACAATTAAACAATCGATTTATGTATTTGTGTAGGTTTCTGTCAAAGTTTTTATTATAAAAAGTTATTTTTGGTTAATATTCACATTTTATTAACATATTTGAGAATATTTCGGCTCTAATTATCAAGAGAATTTTTGGAATTCTGAGTCTTAGCGGGGGTAACAAGAAATTCCAAAAATTTTCATGAAATTGGGCGCCGAAACGGGCGCCGAAAAGTTGAGACTCAAATCTCACAAAAACAAACAGAAAAAAAAAAAAAAAAAAAATCGTGAAAATAACTTTTAGGTTTTATGTGTGTATTTAAGAAGAAAAATATTTTAATTAAATACTAATAGTATCTATATTAAAAATAATGTTGTTTATCAAATAAATAGGAATGTTTATTAAACCTCAACGGTTACTATTATTTATTTATTTTAAACTTTTTAATTCTGTTTAGGCCAACTATCACTAATAAATTCTGAATGTTGATTATATAAATACATTATATACATTGAATCTAATGTAAACAGATGATTTTTAATTTAAACATTGTTAATAAATGAAACATTGAAATTCTGTTCAGATAAATTACCAAACCAATCAAATTTTATATACCTATATCTATTGTTTGATCCTATTTTTAATTATTTGTTTAAATTTTGTATGTGCTCCAATTCGTTTTAATAATAGTACATATTAAATTCTAAGACATATAGACGCTTGAAAATATATTATACTTAATTTCGGTGTGTTTAAATTAAAATCTTTAATAACATTTTCAAGACACCTCGAATATCTTTCAAATATTTATTTTGTTGAATTGTTCATACACATGTACATACAAATAAACTTATTTATATATAATATGCAATCCACTTTTAGTTTATACATACATCTAACCTGTTTGTTTTATAATACCTCTCCATACAAAAAGGTAGTTCGGTTGTATAGGTTAAAAACCCAAGGGATATTTTTGATAAAATATCAAAATGGTTTTCATGATAACCGTTAAAATAAAAGTTAAAAATTCATAAATTGGATGAAAATATTTAAATAAGAAATTGAATTCATTGAAAGAGAGCTGGGATTTATTTATTAAATTAAAAAAAATTCAGAATATTAAGCTGATTAAATCATAAAAATTGAACACAATTTTTGTATAATAGATTAAAATTCACCTGCCTGAAAGAAAAACTTTCAATAAAAATGATTTCAATCAAAAAATTAATTTTAGAAATTAATTTAATCTTCCAAAGAGAACCATATATTATTTTACATTTGTACATAATTATTATAGATTTAATTATTAATTAATTTGTTGTAAATTAAATTAAAATTTTTCGTACTTGAAAAAATGTTTTATCAATTTGTAGATTTGTAACTGGACACATTTTTATACTATGATCTTTCTGAAAATATGATAGAAGGTTTATTTATAAAATGATTCCAGACTTAAGATATTAGAAACTTAAATATCAAGTTTCGTCGTTCACTTTTCCTTTTGTTGAAAGGGTTCCCTAAAGGTTTAACATTATTCAATTGTCAAAATTTATATTAACAGATATTAAAAATGATTAAATTAATTTATTATTTTATTATCACCTTATAAATATAATAGGTATTAAATGGAATCACAATTATCTATTGGTATAATTCGACATTTGACATTTAAGTGGGTTAAAGTTCATTAAAAATAAAAATTAATTATTTCAATATCAACAAAGAAAAAGCTACATCGATCATTGAAAATGAAAGATTAGTATAGAATTAATATTGTCATATTTATTCAATTACAAATTAGAATTAAATCAAACATAATCATGCTTTTATCTTAATTGAATCATTGAAATGAAATAAAATCATTTATATCTCTAATAATAATAATAATAAATAAACAAAAAAAGAATTTTTAATTTTTAAAAATATTAAAATTATTATTTATTTATTAATTACTATTATTTATTTGTTTTAAAATCAAGAATATAAATATATATTCTAAATAAAATTTGACTAAATTAATTTCTAGTTTTTAATATATATTGTTATAATTTAAAATTAGTCCTATGATTATTAGTTGAATTTCAAATGTATTTTTTTATAATAATAATAATAATAATAATTTAAGAAATCATTTTCAATATCAGAAAATAAATTGTTCCCAAAGATCAACAAGATTGTTAATTTAATTTGTATTCATATTTTGGTTTATAGTCATGCAATGGGATTTGGATTTTGGTGGCTTAAATTCAATCTGTGCAGACAAATGTCAACATTCTCAACAACTTTCAAGTTTAAATTGATGTTTTGTTTGTGAAGAATAGTTTCAAAATGAAATTTTTCAACTTTTATACGAGTGTCGTATGTTAGAAAACAGTTTAAATAAAAAAAAAAGTAAAAACCATTATAAGTTGCAATTCGATATAAATATATAATTAAACAAAAAAAAGAAAACTTTTATTTGTTGAAATAAAATTTGATTCATATAAGTATATATATATATATATATATATATGTAAGGATTCTATGTAATTATTATTATTTATTTAAATTTCAATCAATCAATCAGATTATTGCTATCCCACTAATTCCCGGGATTGAATAACGGAAATTAATCGCAAAGATGAATTTTTAAATTTTAGACTAAATAAAAGAATTAAAAAACACAAGTAAATTAGAATAATAATTGGATAAGATTTATTATATTTTATTTAGATTCATTTTTTTTTAATTATTAGTTTAGTATTTAAGTGATAAAAATACATACTCTTAAAGATTTATTCTTCAATTTGGACTTCTCTCGATTATTACTTGCGAATGTTAGGTAATTTTCGAGACTACTTTGATAATATTGAATCGATGTAGGTTCTTTGTTAAATGATGATGATCATTCGAGACTTACTTCCTTTTCAAATCAATCCCATAAATAATCAAGACGTCATGACATGACCTTTCTATTTGAAAAATTCTTTTCATTCCCTTTGATTCTTTATTTTGAACGATTTTGAAAAAGAATAGGAGGATCAATTCTTATTTTGGATGAACTCAAAAAAATGTGATAAAAGTATATTATATGACTCTGTATAAAGAGAGAGAGAGAGAGAGAGAGAGAGTAAAAGAGAACAAATAATTTCAACAATAAAAAAAATTCAAAAATTTAAAATTTAAAATTATCCCATTATTTAATTAATCCATTAGAAATAATATTATAAATATTAAGAAAAGGAATGTTTGGATAGTGTTGGTGAATTTCACCAATAATTAAAAATAATATTACTATTGAAAAAAAACAGTTAAATATAAGAGAGGTGGAGTATAATATTTGATATCAAGTAAGGAGCTTTCTTCTATTGAGAAAAATTATAAATTATTAAAGAGAAAAATAATTGTTTGCCAAAATGGCATTAACATTAAGTTTAATGAAATAGAAATGTGAATAAATATATATATATATATATATATAATCATTCGTTTCATTTGTGAAGTATATCTATATTGTTTTTAATTGAAATGTTGTTATATGTAGCATGCTGATATAAAAAATAATCATAGAACTATGTGAGAGAAAAATTTCGTTTAATCATATACAAAATAAATAGATACAGTCGAAAGTGACATCTGAATTGGGAGAAGAAATCCGAGAAAAGATTGTAAAAAAAAAAAAAATTGAAAGATGAGATATTCGAAAAGAAATAAAAATAAAGTATATTTTGCATGTATGCATTGACAAATACAGATTTTGTTTCTTTTATGACAATCTTATAAAAATGACTTTTTTAATGACCGTATAATATATATGACCAATAAGACTAAATAAAACATTTTTTTATATTAATATTTAACGAATATTTCAAGAACTAATATAGTTAATTTATTTTAATAAAATTTTAAATTATATACTCAAGTGGATAAAGTTTAATTAATTAATTAAAGATTAATTGGTTAATTGATATCAAGTTAGATTTTTTCTTATTTTGTGAAAGATTATAAATAATTAAAGAGAATAATAATTTATAAGGGAAGCTTGTAAATAAAACCACATATTGATATTTTATTATAAATTTATTCAAAAACACAAAAAATACAGAACGTTTCGATTGCTACTTCTGCAACGTTTCGATTAATCTTTCAATTTTGTATTTTTTGAATAAATTTACAATAAAATATGAATATGTGGTTTTATTTACAAAATTCCCTTAAAAATAAAAACAACTACCAAAGATTTAACAAGAGAATAATAATTGTTTGCCATAATGACATTATCTTGTTGGAGCTACATAAATGGAATGATTTGTAACAAAACAAATAATATTGAAAGATTTTTACAACCGAATTTTAACTTGATACGTCGCCGATATTCGATCAAATTAAGAAACCTCGACCTCGACACTCAATTTAATTTAAATTTTTAATATTAATTGATTAAACCTTATACTAAAGTAAAATTATTAACGTTTGTTTTTATTGATTCCTTAATTTTTCCAATGTGCTGTTTAATGAAACTCATCTAATATTCATTTGTAAGTTCCGTTTTTGTGTTATTAATAAATAATTATATTATATTTAGAGTTCATATTATCCAAAATACTAAAGATCAAAGTATTTATTATAATTATTTTATAGATATGCAATTTAACTATCATAATTTCATTAGAACTCATTCTTATATTAAAATATTAATTTTTTCAATAAATAAATATTATATATTGAAACTATACATATATTGTTAGTATTTCGAGTCATTGACCTTTTCCCGATTTTCTGGTAAACATTCTTCACCCATATCCGTCACAATGTCCCACCCAAGGTAACATTTTTTTTAGAAGTCATGTAATTTCTTTTTATGGAATTTCTCTCTCTGTAATATTTCAGTCCATACATTTTAAGAGAATTTTATTTTCAATTAACCGAAAGGCTGTTCTTTAAAATTAAATCATGTTTCTGACCTATTTAGTACAAATGACCAAAAAATAGTTTTACCGATTTTAATTTTGATACCATTGTTAATAGCTTTGACAGAAAGAATCTTAACCCTATTATATATTTCTAATTTTATTAAAAAATATATATATATAATTTATATATATATATATTTACTTTTATTTATAATTATAATGAAACTCTTAAAAAGAGGTGCTCAAAGTCAATTAAGATTGAATAAACTTTATACTATATATAACAAATTGAACATTGCTTTCTAAAGAATAATACTATAATACATTACTAAGTAATTTTATGCCCAATGCATAAAATAATATTATAATATTATATAAATTATTTAATTTATTCTTGATATTTTTTTTAGACATTTGTTCACTTTTTTCATTAAGTATTTTTTTTTATGTTGGTTTAATTAAAATTAATGTTCTCTTCTCATACAAAAGATTAGCCGAGAAAGAAGAATTTAATAAAGTTTTAATCAAAGTACAATCAAAAAGAAAATTGAAATATCCAATTCAAAGGTTTATAATTTATTAATATTTAAGAAACCATAAGCAAAAAGAAATCCATAATTCAAGCATATTATTTAATAATTACACCGATTGTGTATTTAAAATAATTTTAGATATTTTTTTAAGAATAAAAAGGTTGAAAAGATTTTCTTATAGAGTTGCTAAACAAAAACACTGTAAATGGGAATATATAACGGTTTGTGTATATACAAATATTTACTTTATTTCAACTAATAAATTGAGGATAAGTTTAATTAAGAATGTTTGGTTATATAAAATATACCTATTATTATTTTTTCAATTTTCAATTCATCAAATTTAATTTTTTCATCAATTTTCATCAATTATTGTAAAATTAAATCACAGTATAAAACTGCTCGTTCAAATTATATTTAATTAAAATTTAATATAATAAAGTTATTCTCTTATTTATTTATTTACTTTATAGAGTTAATAAAAACAGAATTAATATATTTATTTATTATTTAAAAAAAAATGAATTTATGACAAAGATATTTTGCATCTTTTTATACGTGCTGTAAATTGAAATATCAATATTAATGGAAATTAGAATTATTTTTTTAATATATCAAATAAAATTTTTTATTATATTTTCAATATAATCGACAAGAATGTCAATTAATAAATATATGGTTGAAATAAGTGTCATTTTTACTAATTCAAAAAAAAGTATAATTGATTAAAAAAAATATTCTGTCAAACAAAGCTTGTATTGTATTTCTTCCAATTCAAAGGGTATTTGGTATGATGAATGGTTCATGAAGTATTTAAAAAAAAAATCCATTTTTTTTATAGATCCGTTTTTCGTGAAATTAAAAAAAAAAATCTTAAAATAGATTTACTAGATACAATAGGCAAATGATTCTTAATTAATTAATAACTCAAGAAGTTTTATCGTTTTCATTAATAATATGGAGATATAGTTAAGACAATAATTAAGACTTTCTGTGACATTTTGTTTAGTTTATATTATATTTTATTGCATATCAAAAATAACATGTTATAATTATGATTATTTTATTTTTTTCAAAAGTTGAAAAAAAAAGAAATGAAAACTAGAATAATTTTCTAATTTTCAATTTTAAAAATTTATTCCACCACTTTTCCTCACTTTCAATTGCGAAAATAAATTCTAAAGAAAAGTAAATAATAATTCATATTAAGATGAAATAGAAACAATGATATCAATATAATTATATCGCGCCTTAATTCTTTAAAAAAATGCTTGCTTGTTAGTTGGGTTGCATATCTATCATTTGAAATTAAAGATTGCTCTAAATTTAAAATTAATAATTAAAAAACAGATTAAATGGTATTTTTTCGTTTGCAATTATTTATTCGAAATATTTAAAACATGAAAAAATAATTATAAAGTAATAAATATGAAAATATTAATATATCAATCACCAAAATTTAAAGTTGAAAATAAAAATAAAATTCAACAATTAATTATAATTAAAATTAATTTTTCTTTTGTGTCCTTTTACTTACTAACATTTCTTTAGAAACAAAAGAGAAAAAAGATAATAGCCCAAATTGTTGAGTTTGTATTTTTTTTATATATATATAAAAAGGGGCAGTAGAGCAGGCTATTTGAGACGAAACATTTAGGAAATTGGTATCCTGAGGGATGATTTTCCCTTCAAAATTCTCTAATAAAAGATAAAATACGTATAAAGCAAATATAAATTTGGTCGGTTAACTTCTCTATCTGCCTGCGGTTGTGTTTGGTAATTCGGGTAGAGCATTGCAATTAGGCGTCAGGTGGCAGCACTTTACATTAGGCTAGTAACCAATGAATGATTAAGGCTGAGGAAAAGGGCCATCAATGAGAAAAGAACTTTGACATCATAGAAATTATTATCCAAAGGAATAATCATTTTAATGAAATGACAAACAAAATTAAAGACCATGAAAAATTGAAACTATCATTAAAATTTCTAAACAAAGTTCAAATAAATAAAAACTTTAAATACACTAATATTTATTTTACTTACCACGGTATAGAAAGTAAAGACATCACACATACCTGTAACAAATGAGAATAAAAATGGTTAGTAATAGCAATTTTCAATTTAAATAATACGATACAAGAATAATTATATAATTCAAATTGTAAATTAGATTAAATTAATAATCATTTTATTAATATATTTATTTTTCAAAATGTAATTCAAGTGTAATTTTATTAAAAAGTTTAGTTATTTAGATTTAAATAAAGTGATTAATCATCAACCTGTGGGAGGATAATTATATTTATATCATTGAATTTTAAAGTAGTTAGTATAAAAAAATATTTATTTTCGGGACACATACATTCTTAATATATTTAAACATTACACACATAATATAGAATGATTAAATAATATAAATAATTTGAAAACAAATAAAATAATCGAAATGAATTGAGAAATGTAAACAAGAGAAAACCTATAAAATTATTATGAATGATGTGGAGGGAGAAGAAAGATATTTTAGTATGAGTACATTTACTTGTATTCAGACACATAAAATGACATTTCAAATGTAAAATTAATTATTTCTTAATTTATTTAATTAGTATTTAAAACATTGGATGTGTTAAATAATTTATTATTATTACTATTATTAATAATATTAGATTTAATAGTATAATAAAATACACCATATCTATTCATCGGTTGTTGTTAGTTTGTTTTTAATAAGGAATTTTTTTTTTAGAAACGAGAAAAATAAAATTTTAAGGAAATCAATTGAGAAACAATTATACCAATTATGCGCTGGACAGTTAATTTAAAGATAGATGCGAGGGAATTTGGAGATAATGGAAATTGGATGGAGGTGGTTGGGGGATAGTTAGCTAGATAAATGATAGATTTTATTCGAAACCTTCTTGTTAGTTAAATGAATTGAAATTTTTCAAACTCTATTTAATTAATTTTCCTATTTAATTAATTACCCTAAAGTAATTCAAATAAATTGTTGTTGTTTATAATCTTATATTAATGATCACTTATGTCATTAAATATAATTAATTTTAGATTATATAAATTCGAGCTTGTTAATTTGAGAAATTAGAGATCGTTGAAATTTTTAACAGTTTAGAGATTAAGCAGGACTTTCCAATTGATGAAGGGCTCGGCGCCAACAAAAAGGATAGATTTTTGTTTTCGATACTCTTTAAAAATGAATTTCTGATCCCCTTAATCCTTTCTCTCCACAGGGATATCATCTTTTACGCAATGATAGTTCTTTATTAGTCGCAGTTAGCGTTATTTCTTTCATTCGTTAAATGGAAAATTATAGTAATTAAGAACTGCCTAGCAAGATGAAAGATTTGACACCCGTTCATTTTAAAGTTAAGCATCCACAAAGGCAACAAAGGATTTGCCATTAAAGAAGGCTTTACTCAATTACTTGCAAAACTCTTTTTTAACTTCAAACTCATTATATTTTCCAAAGAAAATTTAGTTTAATAAAATATTACAAATATATTTATATAAATGGTGATTTATATATATGTTTGTGTATATAAAAGACTTACACATATATACTACATTACATGATATATAAAGTTTTTATTAGGAAAAATTAATTCTGGGTTATTTTCAGTTGTTTTTTTTTTTTTTTTTTTTGTGAGATTTGAGTCTCGACGTTTCGGCGCCCATTTGGCAATATTTTCAAAAGAAATTAGGAGGATTGTTTTGGAATTCTAGGTCTTAATCTGTGTTACCAAAAATCGATATCGGTATTTTGAGTTGATTGGATGGATAATCTTTTCTGCTTTCTGAAGCTCTAAAGAATCGTCGGCACTATCACTGAAATGTCTAATCGAACCCCTTGAAAATGGGCGCCAAAACGTCAAAACTTAAATCTCACGAAAACACAATAAAAATATCTTGGAAATAATTTTTATTATTTTTTTTTTATATATATAATTTTATAAAATTATAAAAATTATTTTATAAAATTAAATTATAAAAATCCTGAAGTTGGAGGGCGAACAATTATTTATATTAAATTATGTTCAAATTGAAATGTTCTACTTTTTTAATAAAATAAAAAAGTGATTATGTATTTATTTTATAATTTTTTTTTTTTAATGTTTTCTGTCAAGACTTATAAGCTCCTATGGTAATCATGGTCATTAAACCAAAAGCTTTTTCAGATATTTTTTTTCAATGACATTACAAAAAGTCTCCGACCGAGTTAGATAGTTTATAGATGCTTTAATAAGACAACATTATGTAAATTGTCCCAGAGTTGATTGTATATCAGATCCCTTACGTTCTAAAACTAAATTATTGTAATGGCAAGGGGGAGTGTGATTTCGGCCGGCTGTTTGGCAAAAGAGCCACTCTAATCGAAATATTGCCCATAAAAACAATTAACTCTTCTTTATGTTCTCTCTGACATTTTCTTCAAATCCTATATATAAATAAATAATTAGAAGATATCACTTAATTATGATAAATATTTAAATATACAAATATTCATTATGATCGTTTATAAAAAAAAATAAATAAGTTGTACAATAAAATAATATTAAAAAAAAAAATTCTTTAGAAATAGTTTAAAATAACATTTAATAGATAAATTCGAAACTTAAACTACTTCACTAAATTAGTTCAAGTTTTGAGTAAGTTTTCAAATTAATCATACCTATAAGTTTCTTCTACTAGACACTTTTCTAAAAAAAAAAACATAATATAAAAATACATTTCTAATTTGAGTTATTAGTTTAGTAATTAAATAAAAAGAGAAAGAAAATGTTTAACTAAATTATATATTAATAATCTGAAAATTTTTGGTATTATACTCTCAATTCAATAAAATAGGATATTAAAATAATACAAATATTTATCTATTTATTTCTGAAATTAGACGATCTGGGTCAGCAACCACATTCCTCCATCTGTTCCAATCCTGAGCCATATCTATTCTCTTCCAATTCTCTTACACCACTTTTTAAATTGTCTACACTTCGCATGCTTTTCGCAAATATTTCCTTACTCGTTCTAAGAGCCCCACCCACACACATTTTGTATTTTTTTTTAAATAAAATTTATAAAAAAAAATCCAAAAGATTAAATTTCGAAAATTATATTCATTTATAAAAATAGAATATATATTAGTATTATTCTTATTATTATTAATATTCATATTAATAAATAAATTTTTGTTCAAACAAATAATGAATGAATTTCTATTTTTAATGATTTAAGTTATAATAATTAGTTATAAGTATTTTCATTTTTTTTTAATTTAAAATTATAATATAAGCTAATTTCATTTGAAAAAATAAATAAATAAATATATATAAAAGAAAAGAAAACAAAAAGTGTATATGAAGAAAAGTAAAAGCCATTCGAGGGCGAGTAGAGTTTTGGTTGGAATCCCAAAGGGCAGTTGGCTTCTCGAAGTTGGAGAGCAATAAGGGGGCAATCCTAGCCTAAGGCCCTTCTCCGCTCACACTAAGAATCCACTAACAGGATTATTCTGAGACAGGTGACATTTCTAAAGCCCTTGATCAATTTCGTGGACATTGACAGAATCGAACTCTCGTTTGCCCCTTTCAATAGATTGCATAGAGATTTAATTAAAGGTTTACAACGAAATAAAAGAGAAGAGAAACATGAAATGTAAACTACAGCTGAAATGCTCTTTGCTTTTTGAGAATTACAAGAGAACTAACTTTTTTCTTCTTAAATTCGATTCTTTGAATTTTTATGCCTTTTTTCTGATTTTATTTTTTTATTTTATATTTTAATAATATACGAGTATATATATAAATTGGGGCAACTTAATCTATAATCATTTTTTCTGTATTTATTATAAACAAATATGTAATATAAAAAAAATAAAACAATTCTTACTTATAACTACTAAAACTCTATTTAAAAGATTAAAAATCAATTGAAAATGAAATAAAAATATTTTATGTTTCGGTGAGATTCGATTCGATTGAATAAATTTTCTTGAACCATCATAGTCATTACAAAACAAATATATATGGTATATAATGCTAATTATCTTATATAAAATAAATTTTTTCTCACATATATAACTAAAATTAATTAATTAAATTTGATTAATGTACGAATATTTGAAAAAAAAAAAACTGTATTAACTTCAAGGGTCATCCAGTACAACTTTAAAAAAAATGTATTTGAACTTGAGTGGATGAATAAAAAGTATTTTATAATGATTGAAAATTTGTTCAATATATAGTATATATATATATATATATACTTAGGAAGAGTATGACCAAATAGTGGGTATTGAAAAAACCCTTTAAAATAGGAGAATTGATATTTCAATTCATTAAAAAATATTAAATAAAGACAGAGAGAGATGGGAATTAATTTTGTTAAGAAATTAATATTTCCTTTTAAAACTTTAAAAGATTTACTTAATTACAATCAAATAACTTTATTTTAAGGAAATTTGTATATTTTAACAAGGTTAGAATTCCCAAAGATCTATAAAAAAAAAGATTTCTTTTAAAGGGGCGGGGGGGGGAATATTACATATATATATATAGTATATAAATATATAAATTTATCAGAATAAAATATGTTGGCAATGTTCTTCAATTTATTTTTATAAAAATAAATGAAAGAGGGAAAAGAAATAGAAAAATAAAAAAATTAAAAAATGAATTATCAGCAGTGTGAGTTGGTTGGTTGGCATCATGATATATTTAATTCATATTTTTAAATTAAATGTTTTCACTGGTTGGTGGAATATATTTATATATTATGTTCGTAAATTAAAATCTAAAATTCGTGTTTTGCTTGTTTTAACATAGTGAGAAGGAATAAATAAAAACTAAGCGATGGGGAGGGGGAAAGAGTGTTGGCGGTGTGTTGTGGAAGAAGTATAAAAAGTAAAAAAGCAGCTCATTTGAGGATTATTATTAAAATAGAAGAACAAGTGCTGATAATTTGTTATTGTCAAAATGATAAAACTTTTTTTTTTAAAAAAAAAATATAATGGGATTATGGGGATGAGGGAGAAGGAAAGTCATTAAATCATTATCATGAAGAAGAAAGTTTATTTAAAATAGAAGTTGAAGATGTAATGCAGTATTTCTTATGAAATGAAAATATATGATTTTTTTTAATGACTTGACATTATATTTAATGTTAGTCTACTTCCAACTGGACAAAATCAAGTAGAGATATCGGATTTATGAATTGAATATGTTCTTATGTGTCATCCATCAAATTCTCTAATGTCACTTGATTTTTTTTTTTTGGCGGGCGACCTAAGATGAATATTTGCCAGTCTTTTGATTTCACAAATACCCATCTTTAGACGCTGCTAGATCGTAAACAGTCACACACAAACACAGGAACCGATTTAATATATATATATTTGTTGGATTAAAACTTCGCCAGCTCTTGTTTCCAACTGGCCGACATTTACAGATAAAAAAAGAAAAAAAAAAGGAGGAAACGTTTAGAAGAAAAAAAAAATAGAATAAGACTTTAAAAGAGAGCGAAAAGAACCAAGTTGAGAATAGTGAAAGCCTAAAAACTAATGCATTTGTGGCTCCATGTCATAGTAAAGGATAATTGAACTGGATTTCCTGCTTGGAAGAGAATATAAAGTGAAGCGAAAACCATGCGAAAGAGAGCCAATTATCTTTTTACTGTTTAATTTTTTAACAATTTCAAAAAAAATCTAGTTTCGTTCTATTCACATAACAAAATAAACCCAATTTAAATGATTAAATTATGTATATATATATATACGAGGGGTGTTCAAAGAATTCTCGGTAACGGGGTAATTTAGCAGTGACGAAGGGATTTAAATTATTTCAGTTGGTAACGACACTCCCTGAGAACATAACCTCAAAATTTCAATTATTTATCATTAGTACTAATCTAATTATCGTTGGTGTAAGAAGACCAGAATGACTGATGCGACAATGTTGAGAAAAATGCTTTGAAGAAATAAAGCATACACCTTACAGCCCAGACCTTGCCCCCAGTGATTACTTCTTGTTCCCCAACCTAAAAATAAAGATCTTCTTGAAAAACGTTTTTCTGACGATGAAAAGCTGAAGGTGGCAATTAACGCACATTTTGAGGACAAGGAGGAAAAATATTTTTTAGAGGGAATTCAAAAGTTAGTTTCCCGAGCAAACAAGTGTATTGAGGTTATGAAGGAGTACATTGAAAAATAAATTTTAGTTACAAGTTTCT
Organism: Labia minor; assembly: GCA_963082975.1. Taxonomy (NCBI): domain Eukaryota; kingdom Metazoa; phylum Arthropoda; class Insecta; order Dermaptera; family Spongiphoridae; genus Labia; species Labia minor. Next base: position 66,846,502 of record OY720345.1, read on the forward strand.
GCATTTTCCTTCATACCTATACAGAGAATACTTTGAACACCCCTCGTATATATATATATATATATATTAGGTATTAGGTTATTTAACCTTTGTTGAAAAATTAATTAACATTGTCTCGACATTATGTTACATACAATTGATATATGAATTTATTTGAACTTTCATTTTGCTAATGTAAATAATTACTTGACATGACGATATAAAAAAAAATATTAAATTAATTTTACGTACAATTTATTTAAATTCACATTAAAAGATAAATTTTATTTATTATTATTTTTATTTTAATTAAATGTGTATACCATTCATTTATCTTGTGATCACACGCAATAAATGATTATTTATTTTATTAATGAATTTAAAAAATAAAAATTATATTAAATTTAAATAAATAGAAAGAATGGCTTATTGAAAATATTCCCAGAGAGAATAATCAACCTATAGTTATTAAAATCATTTTTTTTACATAATATTTATTTAAATAAATGAATTATCTTTTATATACAAATAAATGCAATTATTAAGAGGAAAAAAAAAATTATTTTATTATCAATATAAAATAAATTGGAATGTTTAAATACAATAAATTTTTGTATTATAGTTATATTAATTAAATAAGTAATAAATAAAACTTATTATTATTTTAATAAAACTTATATTAAATTAAAATAGTTATTCAATTCTGAATTGTGTCACGCATCCAAAATTTCAAAAGAATATTTCATTGCATAACTCCTAGGCGTAAAGTTCACCTTGCACATAAAACATATCCATGAAAAATTTATTTTACTCAAATTTTAAAAAATAAATTTTAATGATATTCTACGTTTGTGACTCTATGGAACTCAAAAGTTTTTGGTCGCAGCAATCACATTCCTACAAACGTTCTTATCCTAAATTACTCTCATCCAACTGTCATTCTGTCCAAACTCCCTCAGTTAGTCTAATAACTAAGATAATTAATTATATAATAAAACTTAAATATAAATCAAGAATGATTTGAGCTATTCCCATCAATGATAAATAATATACAATTGAGTAATATATGAATTTTTATTATTATTCATAACAGTAAATTATAAGATAATCAGTGGATATGTATTCATTATTACTATTTGTATTATGAGTAAAACAATATCAAAAGTTTTCATAAAAAAATATACATGATCACATAAATAATTGGATTATGTTTTTTTATTGAGAGTCATTTTAAAAATTTCCCCTTGCCAAGATCTTTTTTAGATAATGTTTTTTTTTTTTGGAATATTTAATCCACCAGATTGAAGTCATAAAAATGAAAAAAAAAATCATGGCGTATTTATATGAATATATTTTGTAAAATAGAAGTAAAATAATAATAAAAAAAAATGTGATTTGTAGTAAGACTTCCATTAATATTATTATAGTAATCAATCCAAGGAGAGGATATGGTTAAAGGGTGTCACTCAATGTTACTGGACAATCGAGAGTGGTAAGTAATTCATTTGAAGACAAATTGCAATTTCCATTATTCAAGTCCATTAAGAAGCGAATTGTAGAATAACAATCCATTGTCATTGTCTTGAAAGATAAGTTTTCTATTTGTGCGGTTGATCAAAATTATGTTAAAATTTTTTTTATTTTTTTTTAGAGATTTTTAATAGGAGATGATTTAAAATTCAATTCAAAGAATGAAGGATGAACAAAAAGGGAATGTGAAAATATTTAATTATTAAACAACAGTTGATGTAAAGGATGAATAATGAATGGATGCGCATTATTTGCCTCATGAGAAAGCTAGCAAATTTCGATCGAGTTAAGTAAAAGCCAGAGACTTAGCTAATAGAGATAAATTAGTTTTAGTTATATTGATTAGAAACTAATAAGTCTAATATAATATTTGACATATGTAATTAATTACAATAATAGCAAAAATAAAATGTAAAGTTAAAAATTAAATAGATATTTATTAAATAAATAAATATAGAGAAATTTTTAAATTAAAATATATATGGGTAATTATATTAAAGAGAAACATTATAAAAATATTTAATCAATTTATTGGAAAATAAATATTTTGCAAAGTAGCCAGAAAAAAAAAAGAAAATATTTTTTTTATTAAAATGAGCAGAGAGTGTTTATATCTCTGCTTTAGTTTGAAGTGGAATTAAATTACCTTTAAACCTATATTAATGGTTAACTTTATCACTTTATATTTAATGGGACATAAAAGTATGCATTATATTCTATATTCTTTATAAAAAAATAAAATATAAAAATTTCTTAAGAGTTTTTTTTTTTAAATATAAATATAAATATAAGTATATATATATATATATTTAAATTAAAATATATGAGAGTCTTTTATATAATTATATAGAAACATTATGAAAAATATTTTTAATATATATATATATATATATAAAAACTTCTGACTTTTGTACGTCAAGCGCATGGACAACACCTATCAAGTCAGTTATATCAATTAGGTGTCCTATAATCAGTAGAACGGGTCCTATCAACCTTTATCTTGATTTTCTTGATCGGAGGCGCTACTTTTTATCAAGTAGCTTCCCAGTGTTGATCCCGGAGGCTGGGTTGACTCCGTCCCATAGACCCCAGCTAGAGAAATTCCCTTGCCAGGTCCGGGACTTGAACCCGGGACCACGAGAATGTAAGCCATTTGCACTTGCTTTCACCCTGTGGCGCCTTCATATATTTAATATATATATATATATATATATATATCTTATAAATAAAAAATAAATAGACAAATTTGAATAATATGAAATTGCAATATATATATATATATATATAATGTTGTTTGGAAATTAATTTATTTCAAATCGTTGGTGGGTTCTGTGCCTGGCCACAGTTCATATTTTCTAATGTACAAATATACCTTCGCATCTACCTTTAAAAAAATATTAATATTATAAAAACATATAACAATAAAAAAATGTTGAATTTCATTTGACACTAAAAGAAACTTTTACTTTAATTTTTAATTAATAAATTAATATTAAATAGATAAATAAAAAATCTTAATCATTTTGATGTAATAAATTTCAATTTGAAAATTTAATTTTATCTAATCATTCAATTTGTGCTTATGTATTTTGGTAATCACCATTTATATAGGAATTGGAATAATATTATGGACTAGTAGACAGTCAGAAGTCAAGGTAGGATATTTGTGATTCTAGGTAACTGTCCAATAGCTTGTATTGTATGTATCTATAAATGGATTTGGCAAAGAACGTGCTCGACTTACTAAATCAGAGAACTAGGAAAACCAGAACTGTTCATGCACAAAAAAAGAATCGTTATCCATTCAAAAGGAAAGACTTTATTTCAGGGCAGAAAAATAAAATTATAGTTGAAAAAAAAAATATGGCAGAGCTACTAATAGAAAGTGCAATTAAGAAAGAAGAGAATTTATGCACATTTTAATGCTGAAAATAAGTGTAAGAATTATAAATTTCAATTTACTCCTCGGAAGAAATTCTGGCAAGATAGTCTTAATTGTAGAAATTAAAAAATATGTACGATAACTGAGAAAGACACTTTTCTTAACTCTAATATAATTTTATTCAGGTTCTTTGAAGAAAAAAAGAATTATTTCTTTAAAAAAAGCTTAAAAATATTTTTTCTTTCTTTTCTTTTTTAAAAGAAATTAAATACTATATAATATAATATAATATAATAAAAAAATATGTTTATACTTGGAAAAAAAATGTATTCGAAGTCAAAAAAAAGAAAATATCCTTCCCGTCGTGGATGGGGCCTTTTCAATATATATTAAATAAGAACACAAAAAGATATCAATATTTTAATATACTGATTGAATTAAAATGAATTAAAACCTTTTGCAGACTTTCAACCAAATACTATGTATTACTTTGGGGGTACATGGGTGCAGAGTCAGGGGGGCTGCGAAGAGCACCGAAGGCGGTCTGAGAAGATAATTATAATATAATAATAAGAGAATTCATTTGTTTAGGAAAGTTAATTTATATTATAATCTACTTAATCGTTTTCTTATAAATGAAATATTTTTGTAAATTATTTTTCTGATAACTTTTAATCAAAGATAGAAAATTGATGGATTCGAATATAATAATAATCGAATATAATATTAATAATAAAATATATTTTCGATATATTATTTATACATTAATAATAAATTCGAATCAATCACTTTTCTATCTTTGATTAAAAGTTATCAGAAAAATAATTTACAAAAATATTTCATTTATAAGAAAACGAGTAACTAGATTATAATATAAACTTTCATATATATATATATAATAAAAGATTTAAGGATTTATTGATATATTGAAGAGAACAAGCATTTTTATACTAGCACTCTGTTATTTATATTATATGTGAGTCAAACGTGTAGATAATGTAATAAATATTGATAGATCCAATCATAAAAACGAAATAAAAAAATTTATCAAATCACTAAATTCAATCTGCCAAACGAAATGTAAAAAGTTAGTTTAGTGTTTACTCAAATCTGATGGTATCTAAAAATTTATTTGGAATATATATATTTTCCAATAACATACATAAATAATAATAAATAAAATATATTCTAAAAGTGAATATTATAATAACTTTTACGCATTTTTCAAATCATTATTTATATATTTTAATTGAAAATAATTAATATCAAAAATTTCATATTATTTTTTTCCTCAAAAAATTATTATCCTAAATAGAAGTTCAATAGTGAAACACAATACGGTAAAAAAATGTCCTCTATTGTGTTCACTTACTATTTACATATAAAACTATAGATTTTAGGTAAATACATTAATTGAATCGAAAGGCATCCTAAAGAAATTTGTTTCTTAATATATATATACAATCAACAAAGTACAAGTTTATAACTTAACTAATTTCCTTTTTTTTTATTAGATTTTTTGGAAAAAAAAAATTAAGATCATTTCTTGTTCCGACACTTGGAATCATTCTTTTTATGCAAAAAAAAAGCCATGAATAAAATAACTAGATGCAGAAGATTTGAATAAATGTGAATTATTCCCTGGGGAACACACTGTCATGTCTGTAATAGAACTTCATTCATTATAAGTTTTTTTTGGATTTTTTTTTATTTTTGAATTGATACCTCTTTTTCAACAATTACTTAAGTCTTTAAATGCATTTACAAATACAAACAGTGCAATGAAATTTAATATATAAGTAAATAAAACAAGAATATTAATAAAAACATTCATTTGGAAATAAAAATATAAATAAACCTGTCATAACTGATAGAAAAGTATATTATTTTTATCTCAGTTTAAAGGAGTTTCTTGTGAAGGGAAATATTTAAATCAGTATGTTATAAAAATATACAAAGTTTATTTGAAATTGCTAACATTTTATTTATTTAATTTTTTTTTTATATTTACAAAGTAAACACAAATTCATTACTTTTCTTTTTTTTTAATAAAAAGAATCAAGTTATTATCAAAATTAAAATAAATTTGATTTAAATTATACAAAAAGAAAAATTTTAATAATTTCATTTTAAATTATATAATAATATAAATTCAATAATATGAATACCATTCTAATGTGAATAATAATATTTATTTTATTAGGCAAAGAGTAAACATGTATTGTTGATTGCAGACATTTAGGGGAATTCAATTTTTTATTATTTATTAAAAATAAAGTTTAGATTCCTGATCGAGGTAAATAAAATAAATACACCCTCCTTTCCAAAAGAAACCGAACTTTTTAAAAAACAAAAAAAAAACAATTTACATTTTGGAATAAATCATTTTTATTAATCAATGTATTCCCCTTCTGCATCGATACACAAATTTGCACGCTCCAACAAGTTGTCAAACGACTTCTCCATGTCCTTTATTGGAATGGTCTTTAGGACGTCGGTCGTCGCTTTCTCAATGGCTTCAATCAATGCGTGACACTTTCCTTTCATCGTCAAATGCAGTTTAGGGAACAGATAGAAGTCGCACGGAGCCAGATCTGGTGAATAGGGCGAATGATGCAAAGGAATAACGTGATTCTTGACCAAAAATTCAGTTACAAGTCGCGAACAATGTGATGGTGCATTATCGTGCAATAGAGTCCAACTGCCGATTTCTTGATATCGGTCAAAATGCGGTATGCGGTTGTTTGAGGAATGCCTAATTCCATTTCAATAACTTTCACCGAGGATTTTTTTGTTATTTTTGATGAATTCACGCACTTAATCGATATTTTTTCCGATAATCCGGTTCTGGGACGGCCTGATCTTTCGTCTTCATCCAGCGTCTCTCTACCCGATTTGAATCGCCCGAACCACTTTTAAACTTGCGTACGGGATAGACAATCATCACCATATGCATTTTGTAGCATTTGGTGCGTTTCAGTAAAAGTTTTACCAAGTTTAACACAAAAATCAATTGCAGCTCTTTGTTTGAAACTCATTTTCCGACCGATGTACAAAACACACTGACAATTGAAACGCAATAACTTTTGTTGTATGCATCCAAATGTCATGAAATTTATACCAGTTGTCAATGAGGGACTAAGCCATCTACGGGTAAAATATTACAACAGATGGCATTAGTGGTACTATTTTTTTTTAAAAGTTCGGTTTCTTTTTGAATGGAGGGTGTAAAATGTGAGATTATAATTAATTCTAATAAAATAATATTATAAAAAGTATTAATGAAAAAGTTGTATATTTAGATAACAATCCACAAAGGATTTCATCAAGATTTATAAAAATTAAGGTTACGAAAATCATATGATTGAAATGAATCAAGTGATTTTTTTAAATTTTATTTTGGAAATAGAAAATTTAGCTTTTACACAAATTTTATGTATTGAATTGTTCATTCAAGAAAATTTTTAGTCAGTTCAATAATAAAATAGTAAAAAATCAATAACCAAGTTAATTACCAAAGTATAATTAGCTGCAGCTGGTAACAATGTAACAAATGTCTCATTCCTTGCTAATAGTTTAGTTCGCGATTACTTTTCTTCTCCCTTGAGTCTTGTCATACAGTGTCGGTGGGAATAAAGCGATTAAAACATTATTACTAAATAAACTTGGGTACCCTAAAACTAGAAAACTTATTTAACAAGTTTCATGTTAAGGGATATTTTATCTAAATTTTAAAAGTTGATTAAAGAAAAATTTAACTTTATTTATTAATAATATGTATTTTAATAATTGAATCAGTAAATTTTCATTATATTATTTGTAACTTTAGACAATTATTGTCATTGTAATTAAACAAATCGACAGGAATTAATAAAGGGTTCCCCAGGGAGTTCCAAAATCAAGATAGATCAATTTGATAAATTATTTGCCAATGAATGAAATGAATTATCATTAATAGAAATTTTATCATTGAAATGTTCAGATAATAACATTTAAGAAATTGTTTGGTTTTTGTTTTGTATTTCAAACTATTATAAACTATTAATTGATAAAATTAATAAAGAAATTACAGATATTATTTTAAAAATTAAGCTTTTCATGTCTGTATATATATTATTCAAAGATAAATTTACAAACAAATATATTTAAATTTTTCTATAACGGGCATAGTTGAGATGGAGTTTTACAAAGAACTTTTTGAAATCAAATTTCCTTTCTTGAAAATTTAATTTTTTAATTTCATTTTAATTTTAATGATAGATAGTAAACCATTTTTATCACTCGAGATTTAAATTATAAAAAATCTAACCTAATAAATTTGTGGGAGAAAAATTATGAAGTAATGATTAGCAAATCTGTTCATTCAAAGGAGAAGTTCTACTGTTTTTATTATTGAAAAACAAATTTCATATACTTTGTCTTTTTCAACTCTTTCTCTTAATCAACATGTATATATATAAATATATAAACCTGTGATTATCTATATTTTTGATAATTATTTTTGTAAATTTAATATTTATTATGATTTTTTAAATCGACGCCTGTTTTCATGCAATAAAGGGGCTTATCTTCTCATAATTATTATCAAAAGGGATCAAAATTACCGGTTGCATTATATGGTTGTAAGGCATAGTCTATGACCTTAGGAGACTTAAAATATATAAAACATTAATTTTGCTGATTGTATTATATGGGTTTGAGGCATGGTCTATGACCTTAGAAGACGAGAGTAGATTTAGAGTATTTGGTAGTATTTAGAGTATTTGGTTATAAAGTTAAGAAGGATGCGAAGGGCGAGGCACGTGGCTAGAATGAAAGAGAACAGAATGGCGAAAAATATATTTATGGGGAGACTGATTGGGAAAAGTCCGGTTGGAAGATCAAAGACACGGTGAGTGGACAATTTAAGAAGGGACATGGGGGAGATAGGAGAGGGTAGGGGTTGGATGGTTGTTGCTCAGGATAGGGACAGCTAGAGAAGTGTGGTTTTTGCGGCCAAGAACTTTCTAGTTCCGTAAAGCCACAGAGATAGATAGATATATTATAATTTGACTTAATATCAAATATTCTATAAGTCAAATCATAATAAATTAATTCGAATAAATAATTGTATTAATTAAAAAAAATTAAATTAAATATTTATTTATTAAATAGATGCTTGATTGTCGATTAACATAGATTTTGGATTCGAGGAAAAAAATGCTTTATTATTTTTCTAATCTACCCTGGCAAAGTAAAGTCCGACCCGATAGATAGTTACTCTTGGATTGGTTGGCGAAGGAACTGCTTGATAAAGAGTGAAAAATAATCACGTTTAGAAATGAGTAGTATAAAAGTTATTAAAATGTAAATAACACGAGTATACTATATATTAACTATTTAATATATATATATAAAATTCGTCTAATTTGAATAAATTGTGTTTTATATAAATGCTTTTAAGAAAAATGTCTATTTTTCATAAAACCCGGTAGAAAATGTAATAAAGAATAGAAAGTCAGCAGGTGGTCTTGTTTGTTTATTATGGTTGATGTAGTAGAAGAAATCATTTTATAGAGTACAGAATTTTTTTTATAAAAAAGTTGAATGAATGGATTTCCCATTCTTTAATATTTTCAATAGCAAAATTTGTAACTTTGTTCTAACTTTTAAAGCATGAATATCCGTGGCATTAAAATGATAATTTAAAGGAATTTCTCCACACTCAACAAAGCTAATTTGAGGTTCATGTCATGTTAAAGGATTATGTTTTCATTTAATTTGTTTTTTATTAAAAAAAAACAACAACAACAAAGAATTAAGGATTTTTTTACGTTAAAACAAATAGAAAGCTACTTTTTGTATTATTTATTTATTTATTTATTTATTTTTCCACATAACTTTGTTATATTACTTCAATTTATTTTTGAGATTAGAAATGATGATTGAAGAAGAAAAAAATTGATTTTTGTATTTGTGACTTTTTCAAGAATAATGGATGAATAATGTAACGATAAATAAAATAGCAATTGTTTAGTCAAGAACGGGAATGTTCAATTTAATGGTATTAGAGGTTTGTCATTTAAATTAACAAGATAATAGAATTAGTTTAGTCCAATTTGGCGAGAGTAACTTATCATCACTAGGTAGTTTATATTTTGTAAATCTCTCCTCGGAATAAATGGAGACTTTATATTCAAATCAATAGATGCGACGAAACAGTTTACAATCGATTTAGTTAAATCTTTTACAAGTTGAAATGTTATTGGTTTTTTTTTTTTAAGGTATCGTTACAAACCCCATTTTATAAACAATACTTTGAAATCTAATTTTAAAAAATCTATTTTAGAATAGGTAAATGATTATTTAAATGAGAAAAAATAAAATTTAGACAAGATATCATGAAATTAATAATAAATTATAAGTCTATATATGTTATGTGATTGATGTGTAGGTTGTGAAGGTTTCAAGTTTATAATCAATTTATTGGAAACATGAAGACAGGATCGGTTTTGAGATTTGTATTTTATGAGAAACTTGGATTAAATTTATATATAAAGTAACTTTAAAAATTGAATAAAAAATAATAATATTCTTTTTTTAGACTTTCATATTACTCCTTATAGTGAAGTTCTAGTATGTTTTTTTCTAAACTTTGTTATCCAATATACTATACATATAATACATATTATATTTCCAAAATAAGATTTAAAAAAAAAACACTTGAATCATTTCATAATGTTATTTATTTAATTTAAATATTTTATTTTAAAATGATTAAACATTTTTTTTTAATTTAAATAATACGTGAACTTCAAATATATATATATATATATATATATAATATGGAGATTAGGATTATAAATTAAATAACCAAATCGATGTACCTTAAATACAAGCAAATTTTATTAATTAAAATAAGATAAAAAATATACAATTTTAAGAGCGATTTGCTTACCTTAAATACAAGCAAATCGATTTTTATAGTTATTTGTTTTATCAATGAAATATAATATAACAAAATTTAATATATTAAAAAGATTTATAAATTAGAATGAATTTTCTATGAAAAGAAAAATATATCATATTATAACATAAACGAATTTCAGTCCGGCAACTTAAAATATACAAGAAAATTAAATAACTAACTAATTAAATAATTCAAATTATACAAATGTTATTTACATCTCCCCCTCTTGCAGAGAACAATTTTAAAAATTGTTCAGTGGAACTTTACTAAAACACGGAATAAGTTGAGAACTATGAAACACACTTGGTCCATAACGTCTTTTTCCTATATCAATTTCGTACATTGTGTTTGATAATTTACATATCACTTTATATGGTCCTCTTCTTATAGGGTCCAATTTATTCCGATTTATTTTATTTCCTGTTCGACATAAACCCAATCATTTATTTTAAAGGTATGTTCTTGTTTCTTTTTATCAATTCGATCTTTATTAATATTATGATTTTTTTTAGAATTTTCTAATGCTGTTTTCCTGTCTTCCGTTAAATTTCTTCTCACTTTTAATTCTTCCGGTACTATTGATAGCTCTTTTCCATTTAATAAATATGCTGGTGAAAATTTCGTGACACTGTGTACGGTTTGATTATAATTTTCAGCACATTCTAATGCAATCATAGCCCATGATCTTGTTTTTTCTTCTTGTAACTTGCATCTGATTCTATTGACCAAAGTCTGATTCAATCGCTCATTAAGGCCGTTTGAAAATGGGCAATCTGTGGCAGTGAAAACTAATAAGATGTTATGTTTTTTTAAATATGATTTAAATTCTTCAGAATTGATACTGCCATACCTATCTGCTAAAATAATCTTTATTTTGTGTTTTTTCACTATAGGGTCTATTAATTTTATAAAATCTTGGGCTTTTTGTTCAGATGACGGATAAACAAAGGCATATCTACTAAAGTGATCCACAAGTAAATGCAAATATTTTTTTTGTGAATTATTTCCAGAAAATCCGCCAATTGTATCAATAGCCATTATTTCAAAAGGTTCACTTGCTGGACCTATCTGTGATAACCGCCCAATTTCTCTACATCTTCTAGATTTGTTTCTTTTACAAATATCACACTTCATACATAATTCTCTTATATGTCTATCCATTCTTTTAAAATAATAAAAGGGACGAATCTTGGCAGCTAAATGACCGATTCCTATATGACCATAAAACTTGTGAACTCTTTCAATGAGCTTCAAACCAAAATCTTCTGAAATTAAAATTCTTTCTCTTTTTCCAATTTGCTTATATACTAAACCATTTTTTATAATTTTATCCTTCATATTTAAAATTTCTCTTTTATTAAGTTTTTGATTTTCAGTAACATCTTCTATTGAAACTAAATTAACAATTTTAATCTCGTCCTCCTCCCCCTCAAAACATTCCAACACAGGGTTTCTCGAAAGCGCATCAGCTTCCACATTTTCTTTGCCTGGTGAGTATTTTATTTGAAAATCATATTGGAACAAATAATACACTAGGTGGCCTAATTCTTCGTCAGTCCTTGATTTTATCTTCAAATTCTCCAAGGGTTTATGGTCTGTAAAAACCAAAAACTTATGACCTATCAACCAATGTTGCCAATATTGCACTGCTTCCTTAATCGCAAGACATTCTAAATAAATTGCCTTCTTTTTTCTTTGTGTTGGTGTTAATTTTTTTGAATAATATGCAACTGGAAGTAATTCTCCATTTTCCTGAACTTGTTTTAAGATAGCTCCCACGCCCACGCCACTTGCGTCTGTAAATAACATAGTTGGACGGTTTGGGTCAAAAATCGCTAAAATAGGGCTCTCACATAGATATTTTTTTACTTTTGCAAATGTTTCGTCACATTCATTTGTCCATAAATTGTCCATATATGAGCTTCGTGAGTTTTCACAAGACCTACATCATATTTATTTGTCGCAAAACACTGTTTATATTTGCTTATCAATCCTATAAATTTATTTTTTTTTTCTTCGTCTAAATGTTTAATTATTCTTTCGATCTCAACGACATTTACACTATCATTAACATCAAAGCCATATCTATTCACCATTTCAACCTTACCATCATTCATTCTCTGATATATTTTTAGACGATCATCTTGTATTAATCTAAATTTTTTATTGCATCTAACCCTAGAAGTATGTCATAAGAAAAATTATTATTCTTTATAACATAGACCTCTATCTCTCTTTCTATCTTATTTATTTTGAGTGAAATTTTTATTTTATTAAAACTTTTTTCCACACCACTAATTGTTTTAAATATTTGTTCATCATTTATTATATTATCTTGAACATCTTCTAAGATCTTTGAATTGATTAGCGTAACATTAGACCCGCTATCATATATTCCTTGTATTGATTTCTTTTTATTAAGAATCATTTTTAAACGAATTAGTGGTGTAACAGCCCGTTTTTTGGCTCATGTTCATCATTTTCATACGAGTAATCTATTTCTGTTGAGTTCACTCTCTTCATATTATTTTGTTTACTATTTCTACATGCTTCTTCGGGATGAAATCTCCCACGCATTCCTAATAACTCACAAATTCTGCATGGTTTCTTCTCCAATTGTTTACGCATATTTTGGAAATTATTTGTTGAAAATTCCCTATTATTTTGTGTAAGTCTAGGTTCTTTATGTTTTTTTTTATTAAAATCTTCGTATCGACGGATCTGACTCATTAATTTTTCAGTTGTATTTACCTCCTCCTTATCAAGGAATTCTCTCATAAAATTAGGCAATCCAACCACTATATGATTTATCCGTGATTTTTGTGACATGTCCATTTCTGTCTCTAACAATAATCTTTCCTTTTTTAGTGCATAATCCATCAATGAACCCTTAATATATCTATAATTAAATGCATAAATTACATTATTCCAATTTTTATCTGCATATGTTTCCAAAAAAGAATCTCGCCATTCTGTCCAATTTCCATGAACCGTTAATTTATATAATGTAGATTTATACCATTCTATAGAATTTCCTTCTAAAAACACTCTTAAAATTCTAACCTTTTTTTCATCTAGAACTATATCATGTCTCTCACATTCAACTTCAAAAGTGTCCAGCCATTCACTTGCATTTTCTCTTCCTTGAAATTTTTCCAAAACAAATAATTTTTCCACTTGTGATGGATTTATCTCTCTTAATTCAGGTTTTATACTAAGATTTCTTATAATTTTAATAAAATCCTTTTCAATATTTTTTTTTTCTAAATTTTCCTCTTGTGTTTCTTCTTCAAGATACTCTCCATTAAATACGACATTTTTATCTTCATCCAAATATTTACAAATTAAATCTGGTGGTAGACTTACTGTGATATTACGATATTGACCCTGTTTCTTCAAACTTTTACAACAGCTTTTCACCTTTGCCATTTTAAATAATTCTTGGTGTTTTTCTTTATCCTGTTGATCCTCAGGTAATATATATGAATTTTCTTCCATGATTATTTTCTTAATTTTAGTAACTAAAACATCTCCACTTTTTTCCATTTCAATTCTAAATTTAATTTCAAATGGCTCCATTTTTTTTTTCTTTCAAAAATCGATTTATAATATGGAGATTAGGATTATAAATTAAATAACCAAATCGATGTACCTTAAATACAAGCAAATTTTATTAATTAAAATAAGATAAAAAATATACAATTTTAAGAGCGATTTGCTTACCTTAAATACAAGCAAATCGATTTTTATAGTTATTTGTTTTATCAATGAAATATAATATAACAAAATTTAATATATTAAAAAGATTTATAAATTAGAATGAATTTTCTATGAAAAGAAAAATATATCATATTATAACATAAACGAATTTCAGTCCGGCAACTTAAAATATACAAGAAAATTAAATAACTAACTAATTAAATAATTCAAATTATACAAATGTTATTTACATATATATATATGTAGTATCACTATTATTATTTTAAAATTTACAAAAATTTTAAATTAAATTGTTTTTTGAATCAATTTGTGTTGGAAAACTTGTTAAACATTATTAAAAGTATATCGCAAAAAGCTAAAATATGTATTGTAATAACTTAACTATATTTAAAAATCAAAATTAATTTTTTGCAATATTTTAAATTTTGATCATAAATATTAGGAATATTAAGATATTTTTTCCAAAGAGTAAATTTTAAATCTATTTCAAATTCGGAATATATTAAAGTTGATAAATTAAATAAAAACAAATGCTTTAATTATTATTCCTAAAAATACCAACGTTCCAAAACCTATTTCTTTTGAAAATATTTTTATTTATATGTTTCTTCTAAGAATTTAATTATTTAGTTATGTTAAGGAATTTATTTAATTAAACATTAACTAAATAATATCACATGGTTGAACAATTTTATTTCAAAATGGTAACTTTTTGTATGGGAAACAAACTTATTATTCAAGAGCAAAAAAAAACATTCCTTAAAAGTATAAAAAAAAAATAGATAATAGTCTTTTTTAGTATTCAACTGAAGTTTATATGAACCTTTCCAAATTTTTAAAATTATACTATATCAATTTGAATAATGTTTAAGAATAAAAACGCTATAAAACAATAACAGAGACAAAAATAAAATTGTATGTGTGTCTCTTGAATATGAAACAAGTCACTTACGTTAAATGTATATAAATATTTATATATATTATATAAATATATATATATTCATCTTCGAAAAATTACAAAACTAGTCCTGAAAAAAGTCCCGATATGGGACCGAAACGTCATCGGGGGAAATAATTTATAAGGTTTTTTCTATATTTTCTTTTTTCTATTGGCTGTGTCTCTAGTCTAATATATATATATATTGTAGGAAATAATTTAAATTATTTCATTTAAAGTTGAAGTTAACTGAGGGCGCTGTGTGAAGGCTATGGAAGCGACCTCTATGCTACAATACTTGCGACCTGTGGTTGTTTTATGCACTGGCCACTCTTATGTATGTTGTTGAATGTAACGGACAATTTATGTTTTATGATTATTTACGATTAAAGATTGTTAATTTTGTTTGTTAAGTATTTATTTTATTAAGTAATACCCTATAATATATATATATATATATATATATATATAATATTAAAATATTTATATATTTATTAACCAATATCACCATAAAAGATAAGAGAGACTTTTATTTGATATATTTTATATAAGTAAAATTATCAGTTCATTTAGTAAAAATATCATTAAATTTGTTTAACAAAATAGTAAGAAAAATGAATTCCAATCAGTCTTTTTTAAAATGTGTTTAAATATTTCTAATAAAAAAGTAATTTTAATTCTTAATGAAGGTATTATCTTTTTTTATTTTTTTAAGCTTTTATGAGAAATTATTTGATGAAAGTAAATGCACTCAAGATAACATAGAACACGGTAGGAGAGAAAAAAAAATGGTGATTGCGCCGGAGAGTTAATTAAGTTAAGATAAATTGATTGCTTTAATTTTTGGTCTATATCTTAAAAGAAGAAGGTAAAGAAGGTTACTTTCCTTTTTTGGGCTTTATGTTACCTCACTTCAAAACTAAATCCATTAAGACTTAAAACGATTTGTTGATTTTGTTGAATTAAATAGTCTCATTTTTTAAATTTGAACCAAATGATAAATGAAAATAAATGAGGTTGAAATTTGATAATGAGATGCCTATCTTTTATGGTTCGTTAAGGATCAGTCTTGTAGCTGTCATTCATTTACTTTAACAAGCAAATTTTGGTCATGGTATTTTAGATGCATCGTCTATATGCTAATCCTCGGACACAATATAAATTAGAAGACAAAGGCGGGTGCGAGTGACGTTCTCTTGAAATTGGAGGGTACATTTAACCAAGAAGTACTATTCAAATGACAGATCAAGGGTGGCTCGGGCTTTAGATGTTTTCAAAAACTTTCTTCTCTGTCATGGAAATAGATACGTACGCAAGGCATTTGAAAATTCATTTGTTAATGATATTCAGATATATCAGAATTAACCAAGTTAAGGTTATAATTTGAGATTAAAAAAACAGTTATAACCATTTTATTTCTAAAAATAAATAAATCTAAAAAAATATTGAAAATACAGTTTTTATTTCATATATTTGAAATTTTAATCCAATATGAACGGATATTAATAGTTATTTTTAATTTAAACTACCTGGAATGCCGAGCTATCTTTCGACCCTTTAACAAATTTATACATTTTATTATTATAAACTTTAAAAAAAAATACAATTTAATCTAAAAAACATTTTAATTAATATATAATTTATTAAATATTATTATATCAAAGTGATTCAACAATTTAATTGAAATTCTTTCCTTTATATGTTTCTAACTTCATGAATTTTTTTTTTTTTTTTTTTTTTTTTGGTGAAGGAATGATAAATATATTTTGTAATTTTATTTTAAAAACTTCCATAAAATATTTATAGTTAATCTACATATTAACAATAAAATAACATTAAAACAAAACAATCAGATACGCCGGTTTTGTCTTGAGATTATAAATTTAATAAATATTTTAGATTATCCAATAAATTAAAATTAAATATAATTATTTATTTTGATATTAAAATTAATCTTTTGTTAGATACGACCCAAAATTACAAATTTTTTTCTAAATATTTACAGGAAATAATGATTATGTAGTAATAAAATCAAATCAATGAAATTAATATATTATGTTTAATCTAATAAAAAGGTAAATGATTTTTTATAGTCATCCGTAAGGTAAAGATTTTATATAGAATATTTATATAAACTCAAAGATTAAATAAATACATCAAAAATGGGGAATGGAGAAATGGTAAATATTTTTGTTGTCTACCTTTAAGAGATGAGTAAGCGGAAAAATATATATTTATTTTGTATTAAAGGAATAACAAATATAGTTTTTTATAAATAAAAAAGACAGTAATTTTTTTTTATTTTGAATAAATCGATGGGAATTTAATCATAACATCTGCTTTTAAGATAACCCGACTACAAATGCCATTAATTTCATGATCATCATTTAATAATATAATTATTAACCAACTTATACATCAAGGGGTATAGAGCAGACTTTGTCGAGGCACAGCCAGACCTGAATTCTGTCAGACCCTCATCTCTTCGGTGGATCATTAAAAAGAATACTATTTTTTTTTGCTAATCATTTTCGATCAATGCATACATAAAAATATAAAATATATAAATGATAAAATTTATACTGTCGTTTTACCTCTTAATACACTCTGGTTACGGCTTTAAATTTAAGCTACCGATTAAATCGCTTGCTTTGAATCGCCCCTTTCGAATGAAGAGTAATATAAAGCGAATGAAAGACTACAAAAGATAAATGAATGTGAAAATTGCAATTTTAATTTTCACACAAGAAACAGAGTATGAGAATATTATGCAACGCCATTTGAATTGGGAGAGGAATATTTTGAATTGTCTCCATTAAGGCTTGGTCTTTCGCTTGTTATAACAAAGGGGGAGGAAGGAATACGGTCTGACGACATAGAAGTTAAACTCTCAATTGCATTTTCGTCGGGGCATAATTGATTTAGTAATGACAAAAAAAAAATTGATAATAAAATAAAATAAATTAATAATTTTAGATTGTAAAAAAATTAAGAGTTAAGATTTTATTGAGAATAAAAGGGTTAAATTTATTATTCAATTTTCCCCCGAATATATATTCTTTGAAATCCATTGTAGAAGATTAAATTAATTTTCTTTGAAACAAGTTCAATTGATAAATGTTTTGTATTTGGCAAAATCTAATTCTTGTACGATTTAAATTCTAAATTAATAAATAAATGCTGAATAGAATCCAATTCGTATATCCATAATTAATAAGGCATGAAATTCTTTATATAGATATATAATGTAAATTTCAATATTAATTCCGGATATATTTGATTGATATCAATTGTTATGAATATTTCATTACGTTACGATTCGATGAAAAATAAAAATTAATTCCTTTTCATAAATTAATATACAAATATAAATATAAATTTTCTCTATTTTAAAAAAAGATGAAAGAAAATTATTTTCTTTTATGAAATTAATAGAAATAATATTTCCTAAATGAATTGTCATAAATCTAAAAAACCTGGAGTGTCTCCACTCAACTATCTCGCAAATTTGAATTGGATGAATTAACACATATATTATATTTAAATTAAATTTAATTAATTATAAATTAAAATTAATAAATAATATTTACTAACCAGAGCGTGTTTGGCCATTTGTTGATGGCACCAGGTCACGTACTGGCGCGTGATTTACAAAGTTAAAAAATTAATTCCGGTACTTTCAGCGATTCAATCAAGCTGAAATTCTATATATAGCAGTTTTATACAATTTTTAATCATGTGAAAAACTATCAAACATATATCTTTATTTTTACGTCCAATTTAGAGGAAAAAAAATCAAAACGTTGTAAGTAATGACCCTCTTCCGGTTGAGCTACATTTCTCAAAAGTTGATAGAAAACTACGAATTTTGAATAATGCTCATGTACCAAATTTCATGATTCTAGCTCAACATACACACACAGACATTTTTCTCAACATTAGTGAAAAAGACTCAGGAACCTTCAAAACATATAAAAACATCAAAATCTCGATACAAATAAAAATAATTATAAATGGGAAAAACATCAACTAAGCGTAGTTCTATTGGCTTAAACATAAATAAGAAAGTTGAGGACTCGAGTTCAAATATCATAAAGCTCAACAATTTAAAATTTAAATATTTATATATAATTAAAAAATAATAAAAATGCAGAAAATAGAATAGATTAAAATAATACTGAAATTGGCTTAATTCCCAATAAATCTAAAAAAGGCAAAAAAAACAAAAAAAAGAATCAATAAACATACATAATTTTAAAATTTATAACTATAAATAAAAACTAATAATAATAATAATAAAAGTGAAATATAATTACTATATAAAGAAGAAACAAGAATTTCTTAATCCAGTTTTAATTTACAGAGAGGGAGCCTGGATTAGTGAGTTACGGAAGTTCAATAACCAACAGCCTGAGGGGAATTTGGGTTGTAAGATCGAAGTAGCAAATCACCAACACTGAATTGGAAAATTATATAGAATATAAGATGATTTGAAGACCACATATTTAAAAAAAAAATTATTAATATATTTATTAAAAAATATTTTTCCATTATTTCGATTATTTTGATGCTTAAATATATTAATGTATTATAAATGTTGTATTATATAATAATAATAATAATAATATTATAAATAGAAAAATATAAATTATTAATTATTTTAATTTCCTTCTGTACAAAAAAAAAATGAAGTGAAGTGGTTTGCATCATTCTAAAATAGATTGTCAAGTAATCCAACACGAATTCAGAGTTCCTTTGAAAATTCTAATATTTCAAGAGTATTAATTGAATTTTCTGAACGTGGCAGGCCTATTCAATTATAATCATAATTAAATAAATCCAATATAATATAATATTCTGAAAGAGAATGATTAAACGAAAAGATTAGGGGTGTTATAATTAATTTTTTTTTTAAGGAAGATATGAATATTTTTTTTAACTTAAAAAAAAATTCAACCTTTTAAGTTGGAAAGTTAAATTTGAGGTTTAAATTGATTGAATGTCTCCCTATAAAGCAGGGATGGGCAACAGCCGGCCCGCGAGCCGGATCCGGCCCTTTTGATTATTTTATCCGGCCCGTTGAAAAAATTTGGCTCTTAATTAGATCTTTCATTCATCAATATGGCTCTAAAAAAAAGGTAAAATTTTTTTACAAATGTCCCGGTTTGGTGTTTTCGAAATATGGTCCTCCGGCCCGGGAGACATTTTGAAAATTTCCTTTTGGCCCGCGCTTAAAAGTATTTGCCCACCCCTGCTATAAAGTATACCCTAAAAAGTAACATAAAAATAATTAAATTAAATTATTAATATTTTTACTAAAAATTGATTTTTTTTAGGATTGTCAACAATTTCAATTTCATTTTTTTATCTTTAATTTATTTTTAGTTTTAACTAGATTTTAAAATTTATTTATTTATTTATTTATTTATAAATAAATTTATAAATATCCGTTGTAGAGAGATAGAAATATTTAAATTTCTGAATACCTTTAGAAATTTAAATAATAATAAATAAAATTGATATATAAAAAAATGCTTGGTATTTTGTTCTGTTAATTAATTTAAAACTGATCCATCATTTTATTGACATGAGAGATAATGGGTTATTGATAAATAATAATTTAATATTTTAAAGATGAAGAAAAATTGAGATTTAATTATGGAAGGAGGAATGGAAGGAATGATAAACATTTCAGAAAACAAATTATCTTTCAATTGTCTAAAGAAAATAATGAATTGAAACTTGACACTTTTTTAAAAAATAATTATTGTAAATCAACCTATTTGTAATTATTACTTCAAAATAAAATATTTATATTTCAATTAATGAATCGAAAAATCCATCCTGTTCGAGATTTTAATTGAAAATTAAATTGTAATTAAAATAAAGCATTTATTTAATCTTTCTTTTTTTATGTATATATATAATCTATTAATGGAATATATATATAGTATTATCCTATATATAGGTAGGATTAATTCAAGTCTATTCTCTCGGGTTCATATATATACATTGTGTTTAATTTGCATATAGAATATCGAGGTGAATTGAAATGGCTCTTTTTGCTTTTCAGGGAGTGCTGTGGCCATGATTGGTGCCAATATTCGATTCGGTAGTTCGAATATTGCCAATTCAACGGGGCCAAATGGATCCAGAATGTTTCAATGTCATCCCGGAGGAACTACTGAAGCGATGGTCATCTTTAGTCTTGGGGCACTGGGAATGGGTGCAAATATTGCTCTAATGGGGCTTATCCTATCAAAGAGACAACTTCGCAGGTATTTCCAGTTAATAATCCAATTTTTATATTTATTTTAATTTTTTTATTAAGATATATAGAAAATAAATAAATTTAGAAAAATTGTATGATGTGAATTAATACTTTTACTGTAAAATATTAATCATACAAATTATTCTTTAAAATGAAATAATTTTTCTTGTTAAATTTTTTATAATATTTAAGATAATTCGAATATTAAAAAAAAGATTTTAAAGAAATTGCAATAGAAAAATGTCATAATGCCTCTTTGTTGAAGTGTCAAAGTTTTTAAATACAGGGTGGCGCAAAAAGATGGGAACTTTTTAAGAAAGTAAAAAACAAGGAACAATTTTTTTTTTAAATTTATTCAGGGTGCCCAATGTACACTACAACATTGGAAATTAAAGAAACATTCTAGTTTTGAACATAATATCGCGAAAATAATGTCCGTCTTGCTCAGCAAGTCGATTTTGAAAATTCTGCATTACCTGGTGCAAAGTGTGTATTGCTGGTTTTGCTGCGATCTCCTCTGTAATCCTTGTTTTGAGTGCAGGTAGGGTTTTGGGACGTATATTGTAGATTACACTCTTCAAGTAACCTCATAAATATAAATCGCACACTGATAAGTCGGGGCTCTGAGCGAATGTTACCATGCTTTTTGGCTGCAAGAATGCACAGTTGACCTTGTATTGACTTTGAAAACACTTGGTTTCAACAAGACGGGGCAACTGCACATACTGCATGGCAGCGGTCAGGAGCCTGTTTGGTAACCACGTCATTTTCAGGAACGGTGACATTGTTTGGCCAGCTCGTTCCCCGACTTATCAGTGTGCGATTTTTATTTATGAGGTTACATGAAGAGTGTAGTCTACAATACACGTCCCAAAACAGTACCTGCACTCAAAACAAGGATTACAGAGGAGATCGCAGCAATACCAGCAATACACACTTTGCACCAGGTAATGCAGAATTTTCAAAATCGACTTGCTGAATGCATCCAGCAAGACGGACATCATCTTCGCGATATTATCTTCAAAACTTGAATGTTTCTTTAATTTCCAATGTTGTAGTGTACATTGAGCACCCTGAATAAGTTTTTAAAAAAAATTGTTCCTTGTTTTTTTTTCTTTCTTCAAAAGTTCCCATCTTTTTGCGCCACCCTTTACTTAAATATGTCGAATAATGTGCTAATGTGTGAAAAGAAATTTACGAAAAATCTTAATTTTTAATTCCATTTTAAAAGCAAGCAGCAGGTTCAGGTTATAAATAGAAATCAAAAGTTTATGAGGACCAAGCTCTATCGATATCTTGAAAATAATTAGGTTAGGTGATTCAAAGTCAGCATTATTGAATAAAAACTCTTGGTTAGTAATTAAAGATGGATAATATTTTGATTAATGATTAATTTGTTTGGATGCACTTTTATAATTCGATTGGCACAAATCAATAGACTAATTTATTGAAATTGAAAAGAATGAGAAAAAACTTTTTATTTAAATATTCTCTTGAATAATTAATCAAACGATTTTGCTTCGAAGAATAAATTTGTGAGAAACAGAAAGCCTTCTTGAAAATTTCAATAAAAGGCCGAATTGAAGAGAGATGAGCGAAAACTCCTCATTTCCATAGCTAAATTCAGCTCCTTGTGTTTTAAAGTAGGATCGTTTTTAAAGCAAGCTTTATCGAGAAAGAGGTGTTAGACAGTTATTTTATGAGAAAGAAAAATTTAACTGGAAAAGTTTGAAACAAAACTAAATTTATCATTTTCCAAATATTATTACTTTAAACTAAACGATCATTAAAAGAGATTATAACAAATTGATGTTGAAGAAGAAAAAAAACAAAGCAATTAGAAAAAGAAAGATTTTAATCAGTAAGAAAATAGTCTTTATACTTACCCTTTTTATTGTTTCTATTTTTTTATTTTTAATTTTTAGACACATAAGAGATGAACACTAAAACTGATGAATTGGCTTTTTATTTCATTCTCAATTATTCAAGTTTATCTCTTTCAGCATTTGTAAATGGAGTATAAACAAGAAAATGTAAAATAAAGAGATCCTAAATTAGTAAAGTATACAACTGTATATGATTTTTTATGTTATGGAACATCATCTAAACGGCTGGTCTAAATTTATATCTAAATATTTATTAATATAACTCTGAAAGTATCTCAAATCTATAGTTAATCATTTCTTTTAAAATTAAATCACATTATACTATATTATTTAAGTAAACAATTTAAATATCTTTTCTGAATTTTGTTTAATGATAAAAATTTACTATGCTAAAATGATTATCTAAATATTATGTATTTGTTAATCTTTTATTTATTCTTTAGAACAGAGGTTGGCAACCTGCGTTCGGCCCGCGGGCCTAATCCGGCCCGCCACTTGTTCCATATAATTAATATTAAAATTGTTTTTTGGAAACTAATTTTTAAAAAAAATAGTAATGATATTGAATAATAGTATCATCTATATAATTAAATAAGTTATTGAAATTTTAATTAATTTCATTAGAAATTTAAAAAAAGAAAAATTATTTTGAAGTTTTATAAAAAATTTGTTCCAAGGAAAATTATATTAATCAATCATTTTTTTAATATGCATTATTTATAATAAATTAAAGATATTAATATTCCAAAGGATATATTGAAATATATAATAAAATATTTTTCTTATTTTTACTCAAAAATTTCTGATGAAGGTTATGGCTCGCGTAAGAATTATTTACAAAAAGTTTGGTTGTTTACAATTTTGACCTGAATTACAAAAAAGTTGTCCACCACTACTTTAACATTTGCATGTTTAATAAAAGATAAAAATAATAATGAAAATAATGAAAATTGCCAAAAAGAGAATAAGAAAAGAATATAAAAATTTTCTTAAGAGAACATTTAAATGATAATACTTTAGAAAATAAGGTATCAAGTACTTTATGAATTCATTTTATGAAGTTTCTTTTATAAAAATCTACATTAATTAATTATAGAATGTATAATCTTAAATTTATTTTAATAATAAAATATTGAACAAAATTTTTGAATTGTTTTTATTTCATATTCCATAGAGAGTAGTAATAAATCAATTAAACAAATTAAAAATGAAAAAGCATAGGTGTATTGTGTTTTTTTTTTTAAAACGAGTGAAAACTCTCAAAACAAAAATTAAAAAAAAGCTTGAGAATTTGTTTAAAAACAATAGGATTTTTAATTTTTTTTTATTAATTTTCATTGTTTTCCAAGTTAAATTCAATTTAATCTTTCTAATATTGAACTAATATTGTGATTAACTAGTTTGTTTTCACGTGAGATTGAAGAGTTTCCTGGGGAGGTTTTCACCCCATGTTTGCTTGTGGTCAACAAGAAAAGGGGTAATTTCATGGCTACCTCTATAAACAAAGTAAATAGAGACACAATCAATGATGAAAATTGTTCAGTCTAAAAAAATGATGAGGAATCTTTAATCATACCGTTAAATAGATATAATCTTATTAAAAGAAGAATTTTAAAGGGAAATTAAAGTGAGGTTGCGAAACGACATTAATTCCAATTGAAGAGATAAATAAACTCGAAAAGAGAAACAACAGATAAACCTTCTTTAACAAATATAAATAAATATATATATATATTATTGTTTTTGTAAGTTATGATAAATATTTACAAAATAAAATTAAATAAATATATATTTTTAAGAACATTTAAAAAATAAATAAAATTAAATTATTAAATATATATTATTTATTTTTTATAAATAACAAATAATAAAATTAGTGGTTTTCAAAAAAAAAAAATAAAAAAAAATTGTTTTTTGATTTGATTGAAGATAAACGATTACAATTCCGGTCCACCTGACCCCCGCTTAAGAGACAAGCGAGGCTGTGGGGCTAATCTTTCGATCGATATAAGCTGAAAGCAAGGTTCTCGACAATTCCCACTTCATCTATCTACATAGAAATATAACGTAGAAGTGAAAAAAAAGTGTAATAAGAAATTGTAAACAATGGGATAACATTGGATTCATGTTAGATGATGAGAAAAGTTGAGGGGAAATTTATAATTTTTTTTTTTATTTTTTTTTTTCATATGAATTCTTGATTAGATTTGAATTTAAAATCAAAATATTAAAAATTCATAAAAAGAGAAAAATTAAGAGAGTGTTAAAAAAAACCTTACATATTTCATAATAAATTTCTATTTAATATGATGTGAATAAAAAATGGTAAAATGGCAGTTTGAGGGTTTTATTTCGGATGAAATATGTCTATATATATATACATAATATACTAATAAATACTTAGAATGAATGTTATTTGAGAAATATTAATTAAATATTAAAAAAAAATATTTTTATTTTTTTATTATTTATTTATTTTTTATTATTTGTTATTTATTTATTTTTTAATATTATAAAATTAATAAAAATATTTTTTTTAAAAATTAGATAGAAATAAATCTTCTATATTTATTTAAAACCGAAAATGTCAATTAATTATTACAATATTTAAGATGGTAAATTTTAATTAAATCATTTTATTTATTTATTCTGAGATAAACAAATTGTATAAATTTGATTACTTTTTTTATTTTCCGTTTTTAATTTTATATTTTAATTTATATCTTTTTATGATCTAAAATATAATTATTCTAAAATAAAGAAACAATATTAATAAACCATAAATTCATATCTATAATACTTTAGTTTAGCCTAAGTACCAAATAATATTTACGAATAACATTACTAATTGAAATATTTAAAAACTTAAAAAAAAATAGTTTTACAAGGTATTTACAAAAGAAGAACGTCATAATTAAGGTTAAAATTTCAGTAGGGCCTTTTGTTGTAATGTCAACAAAGGTTTTTTATTTTTATATATGTCCAATAACGTGCCTTCGAAACGAAATTTGCTGAAAGTCTTAATTTTTAATTCCAATTGAAAGAAAGAAGCTGGTGCAGGTCATAGATAAAGTTGAGAAGCTTATGAGCACCATGCTCTATCAATATGAAGGAAAATAAGGTAGTTAAATGTCAACATTATTGATTGCCAACATTTTTTAAAATATAACATTATTACTTTAAAATAAATTAAGAGTATTTGATTAAAGGATAATTTTTATTTTAAAAAAAATTGCATTTACCATACATGCAGAAAAACTCTGATTAATAAAATGAAAAAAATTATTTTTTGTGTTATAATAATTAGAATTCGAAAAGATCAATTATCAGCAAGAATGTTTAATTGTGTCGAAAATAGTCTAGGATTAATTAATCAAAAGACTTTCTCTATAATAAATAATGTAATTAAAGTTAATAGACAAACTTTGTGATAAGATATAAAGAAAGTTCTTATTTAATTTTAAATCTTATGATAATAGAATGGATTCTAAAATCAAAAAGTTTTTAAATTACGTAAGAAATAATTTGTTTAAGCTCTTATGAATCAATAATCGATAACATTAGTAAAAGATGAATGAAAATAATTTGAAAAAACAAAAAATATAAAAATAAAAATTATATCATATTAAAATTTATTATATATATAAATATAGTGTAGATTAATTAAATAATCTAATTAAATATAATAAAAAGAAAAAAATAAGACTAATTAATTGAAAATTGTTTTTTTTTTTTGTTAAAGTAGCATAATTCGAATTCTCATTTAAATAATTACAAATCTCGATGAATACCGACATATATTATTTATGTGAATATTTGAACATACTGCTACAGGCAGTTTAATGTAAAAGTTGTTTTGTTAATGAAGTATGCAAATGTTTCTAGGTACTTTATAACTTTAAATACAAATTGAAATGATTTTTTTTAATTATGAATATTTGATAAAATAATTAATTCCCTATTTATTTGAACTTATTTGAATATATTAAGAAACATTTTGAAATGTTATTTCTGTTTGTTTAGTGTTTTAGTGTAAAGTGATTTAATTTATTTACTTATATTATGTTTAATTTAAAGTGAATGTAAAGTTGGAAATGTGAAATGCTGTAGATTTCAATTAAAAATTAACAAATAAATAAATGTGAATTGTTCTTGATTAAATTATTGATTGCAATTTACTAAACAACAAAAAAAAAATTATAAATAATATAACTTATAACCGCCTAATATAAAATATATTTTGCATAATTAGGAGAATAAA
This sequence comes from Labia minor, assembly GCA_963082975.1. Classification (NCBI taxonomy): domain Eukaryota; kingdom Metazoa; phylum Arthropoda; class Insecta; order Dermaptera; family Spongiphoridae; genus Labia; species Labia minor. The sequence continues at coordinate 66,873,917 of OY720345.1, forward strand.
TAAATAAATAAATAAATATGGATAATAAACAAATTTAAATTTAATTTCTTTCAGAAATATTGAGAATTGTGTAATGAATATAATTCATAATTATAGAACACATTTTAAAAATGTTTATTCACTCACATGTATATATATTTAAATCAAACGTTTTTTTTCCCTCTTAAATATAAATAAAATTCAGGGTTGTCATAAAAATTTAAATGGATGTTCATAAAAAGAATATATAAATATATATATATATATATATATATATATATAAAGATTGCTATGCATCATAAATTATTCCTCTATATTTATTTATTTAAATGATAACCTCAACTCCCACCCTTTTAATCTTTGCCTATATTTATATATGTATTTTCCCAGTTTAATTATTTTATTTATTTTAATAATGGAATTTTTTTTCTTTTTATGAATATTTATTTTATGTTTTAAATAAATTAAATATTTCGTTATTTACCATTACACATATAAATAATTATTTATATTAAAGAATATTTTATAAAAATAGAATCGTTTTATTTCTAAGTTAAATTAAGTATTTGATATTAAATTTGTATAACGAAACTTACAGTTTATCTATTTATTTATAAAAAAAGATGTTATTTTATATATTTAATTAGTGTTTTTTTATATCTTTCTAATAATATTAAAATGATAATATCTGTTTATTAAAATATATTAAATTAAAACAAAAAAAAAATATTTAGTTATTATTATAATGAAATTTTTATTAATAATAGAAAAATTATATATATACATATATATTTATGTATACTTATATGTTCAACGAACTTAAGTGAGTTTATAAAATCGTTCAGTCTGTCGTTCTGTCCGACATCAAACTCAAAATTTTGAAATTCTGACTTCAGATTCGGAAAGAGCATCGAAAAGTAGTAATGTAAAGTGCCTTTCATTTTTTGATACCCCCTCGGGAACATGGTCAAAATGGCGTCCAAAGTTGAAATTTTTAATATTTATTATTATAGTGACGTCATTTATATTTATTCGTGACAATCATCGATTCCAGTGAACATAAAAAAAATTTTATTAATATTTTTATTTATAACACTAATAAATAAAAATATTCAATAATATTTATATTTAATCAAGACTTATTTATAACTTAAATTAATCCGAACTTAAGTTCGTTTTGGCAATGCAAGCTTGCGCATTCCCAGATGTTTTTGTTTTGATATTAATCTTATATTTCACAATTCAATTTGGCCATCAATTAATTTTTCTTTAATAATTTACTGAACTAATGATATTTGAACTCTTGTTTAGTTGTTGTGAATTATATTATATACTAATTGAATTAAAAAAAAAAAAAAAGCGTAAAGAGGTAGTAATCATAAAATTTCAACACACAAGTAAAACATCTATAAAATATTTGACATTATTTTTAATAATAAAAGTTAATTAAAAAAAAGATCAAATAAAATATAATATATCATAGAAAATAGGATTAATTATTTATTTTTTATTATTTATAATATTTAGGAAAGAAAATAGGGAATGTTTTCCCTTCGGAATTGGCTACAAACCGCGTGCCCCTGTTGAAAAGATGGCAATTTTCAATATTTGATTTATTCAGAAGGTTTCCTAACCCATATCTCAAAAGAATACACCAAAGAATAGAAATTTAAGATATTTGAATAGGACGATAAGAGAAAAATTGAAAAAACTAACATTTGTATCCATCTTGTCTGATCAAACATCTATATAATAGGATTAGAATTTTTTTCTTTTTCTATTTTTCACATAAATTTTCTAAAATTTAGTCGATCTCGATTTGACGCATTTTTATTTTCTTATATATATTTTTACTATTTGAATATATTTTATAAAATATCACAATTTTTGTAAAGATTAAAAATTAATTAAACATTTTATTTACAAATCGAAATTCAATATCATAGAAATTTTTATGATTTAATTTATGATTATGGAAGGTGTACTTCCATGTAGGGAAGGAAGATGTAACATATTTCAAGTCATAATCAAGTTAAATTTATACTATAAGATATTAATAAAAAAAAAATTAAAAAAAACACCTTTATTTGAACTAAAAAAGTGAAAACTGTTTTATTATTAAATTATTAATGAATCAATAAACGAAAAAGAAATTTATTTATTGAACTAACACATTCTATCATTTAAATTAATTTGCAAATAATTAAAATTAAAAATATTCTCAAATTTGTTAAATAGAGACATTAGACATGTCGATCTTATAGTTATAATTTATGAGGTAAAACACACACAAAACAATTTAAATAGAAGTTTATAATAAAACTTTTATTTATTTATTATTATATATATAATGCATAGCCTTCTATGAATTCGTTTAAAAAAGCCGAAGACAAGATAATTATTTTCCTCTATGTCAATTTTCAAACTCAAGTCGTCAAAGTAAAAGAATATTTGAAATTATTAAAGTGTGAATTTTTACTGCACCCGACATACTCTCCGGACATTGCTCCTTCTGATTATTGGTTGTCCTACCGATTGTAGCACAATATATCAGGTCAACGATTCACATCCTTTATAGAAATAAAATATTTAGCTCTTGGATCGACTTAAAAGACGAGTTTTTTTCGACATAAAATTAAAAAATTGTGTGAGAGATGGCAAAAGTAAATAGCGTTGGGAATTATTTTGACTAATTTAATTTGTCCAAATAGAAATTAATTCTTAACCCCAAAAAAGTAATTTTATTCCCATTATATACCCATAAGAAAATTTCACTTGAATTAATATTAAATTTCGGATTTATTTCTACTATTAGAAGAAAAATAAGTTGATTTTTTGATGTCGATTAATATGATTAATTTTATTTAATATTGAGAGAAAAATTCTCAGACTTATTTAAAGAGTCTTTTTGAAATTGTTCTTTGATCATTTGAAATGTATTTACATATGTATGAAGACTAAAAGCGGACTCAAATGTTATTGATTACAAAAAAAAAAAATAATATAACAAGTTTAATAAGAAAATTATTTTGTTGGGAATTAAAAATTTTATCTGAAAATTGATAATTTCATTTATTGAAAAATGAAGGCAGGTTAACTTTAATATCAATATTAATCTACATAATATATTAAATTAAAAAGATAATTGTATATATGATTTTAATTGCATTTTCAATTAAGAGCTTCGATTAAAGATATATTCGAGTTAATGCCGTCATTTGTCTAACAATTCATTGTTTATATTACTGGCTATTGATTTCAAAATGGGATATGTTTATCTGCTCTTCTGGCCATGATATTTTCAACCACAAATCCTATGAATTGTATCAATTAGGTTTTTGACACGAATTGTAACCGCACAATTGGTTGAGCTTTTCCCTTTCCTTTGTGCACCCTCGATACGGGTATTATTGGATAGGACAGGAAGAGAGCCCCCGAGGGGATCACAGATATTTAATGAACTAATACCAATAGGCAATTTAGAAGATCCAAAGATTGTAATTAAGGTATGAATAAATATACACAGGTAAATTCATTTATTCAAGATTATAATAATTGAAAATTAATAATACACTCTAAAACAGTTTCAAATATTGAATTTTAACAATAAATATGATTTTTTATTTAAAGCATTTTTTAAATTTTATTATATTTATTAATAATAATTATATATCTTTAGAACAAATAAAATTAAAATATAAAAAAAAAATCTATAAAACGTTTTTCTCGTGGACTAAATATATAGGACAGGGCAATAAATCCGTGACTTCTTTAATTTTCCGACTTTTAAATGAAATGGCATCAATGCTCCTGCAAGTAGGCAACTATCAGCTGACTACTGTCGAAATTTCAACTGGCTGGGTCTTTTCGTTTTTGTTTGACACCCATTAATAGCAAATACCCCGCGATTTGACAAGAAAATGGAAAAAAGTGAATATAATGTAATCATTAAGTACTATTTTTGTGTTTCATTCAAAAAGGCATTAAACCTTCCCTCGAATATTGTTACCTTTTATTCTTGTAAAAACTAATAAGCTAATGTGTTTTTTAATTCTAGCAATTATCAAGTGATATTTTTATTTTTATTAATAATAATAATAATAATAATAATAATAATATATGACTTTATACTTGATACCTCTAGTAAAAAAACACAAACATCATTAACTTTATTTGCTAATTACATTTAATTAATTCATTGTAATTCAATTAAATTTCTTACATACTATCTAGGGTCCCATTTAAATATCTACAAAAATTTCCAGAAGCCCAGCTAAATTTAAAGTTGATGAAAAATCGATCCCAATTTTTCATTTGATTGAACAGACAGACAGACATGAAGTGAATATAAAAGTTGTAATAATAAAAATTGTATGATTTTTTCGGATATTTAGATTATTGTTCTAAAAAAAAACTATTTTAATTTTAATAAATTATATTTATAAAAATATATATTTTTCTTTATATATATATTATTTATTCATTTATTGGTATCAACTTTTGGGTTTATTATTAAAATTTTAATTAAAGTTCTAGTATTTTTTTTTAAATTAGATAATAATTATTATAATTATAAATGAATATCGAAGTGGCAATACAAGATCATTACATATGATTCATATTGAAATTTTTGATTATGTATGTAATAATCTAATTTATTTAAATTGAATTAATGAAAGGTGATTATAATGGAACTCTATTGAGCTTTAAATTGGATGAAATATTTAGATGACTCTATTGTAATATGAAATGAACATTCTATAAATGAATTATATTGAAAAGAGAAAACAAAAATTGTGTTAGATATATTCAATAGCAAGTTAAATTGTATATATCTATTATATAAATATTCATTTTCATTTATTTTAGTTGTAACGAAAGTTGCCTATAGCTTCAGGGGTTTGGAAATATATATGCTTTATTGACTAGCATTGGAACTAAATAAATACAAATGGATTTTCTGACTAATTTAAAATGAAAAACTATATCAAAGAGTCAAAGAGGAAGATAAATTCATAGTAAAACAAAATCTGGAAATTATATATTTCAAAAGATGTTTATTGAAAGGTATTTATTTAAAGAACCTCCTTCAATTCAAATGTTGTAAAGAATATTTAAGAGCCTTTGAATATAGTTACAAAAAATAAAACCTAGAAAATATAATCTATCCTATTCTATTCAATTTCATTTTATCAATAAATGGAAATTATTACTTAAGGAAAATTGTGTATTAAAGAAAAATAAAATTTAGATTTTATATATTCAATGAAATGAATAGGATTTCAAATTAAATAAAAAATAATGATGATGAAATGCATTTTCAGTATTTGTGTATTTTAAAATCAAAAACAAAATTGAAATTGATTTTAAAACAAATGAGAAAGCGAGGGCATGCCAATGTGATTACTTGAATAAATAATTGTCTATAGAAAGATGGTAGGTTTATTTATCCAACAAAATGGAAAATGTGTTGTTTTTTACACCAGTACATGTTTCACCTTCAATATCTTTTTTTCATTTCAATAAATATTTTAATTAAAAAATCTTTTATATATGAATTTATTGTTTAGCGAGTCGATTATAATTTATTTTTTACCGACCGACGATAGTAAGGGAGGTATTGTTTAGTTTTATTATGATTTTATTAAACACAATGTGAAGAATTTTTGAAATAAGATAATTGTACTTTGTAATGGGTTGAGTTTAGTTTATGAAATTGTCACACAAGAATAATATATTTACTACTATATAGCTATTATAGACCATTTCAAAAAATATTTTCATTTAATCAGAAATAAGGGGATTTTGAAGATTTTACAAAAATAAAAAAATATTAAATTTGTTATTTATTATTATATTATAAAATAAAAGATTGTATATATGTAAAAGAATTGGACAAATAAAACTGATATAAGTATTATAATATCTTGAATTAAAAATTTTATTGATGAAAAATATGTTTTATGAAATAAAAAAATATATAAAAAAGTTAATTTGAAATTCATGAACATTAATTGTTTTATATCTATTGAAATTAAAAGCAACCAGGATACAGATAAGTCTGGCTGTGCCCCGGCCAAAGAGGCTCTATTCACTGAGGTATTTGAGACTAAAGAAATTATTAGAAATTTAATGAGTTGCGCCTTTATACTTACAATAATAATAAAAATTAAAAAAAAAGGTAAAAGCATCTTTCTTCATTCTTTAAGTTTTTTATTCAAATTTCTAAATAAATATTTTTATAAACGCCCATTTCGTAAAGCCGGCTTCATAATTCAACCCCTATAAATTTTAACAGATAAAATTGCATGATAATCCCTAATATAAGGTAGGTACACTTGGTGATACTTAGAGCCATATTGAACAATCGAGTTTCAGAACCTTTTTTTTTTTAAAAAAGAACCATATTGAAAAAAAGCGTAAATGTTTAAAAGCCTGTTCGCAAAATCATCTTACTTTTTTTTAGAGTTGAAAATGATTTCGCCTCCCAAAATCGTATAGTCAAATAATTGTCAACTATAAGATGTCGATCGCCCCCCAGGGGGGGATATCGTCCAGGTTGAGAATCACTAGTTTAATATATGCATATTCTGATTTAAAACATATATCAGTATAAAATTTTATAATGAACTTATTCACTATAAAATCAAGTATGATTAAATTTTCATTAAATAACGATTAAATAATGATTATCTAATATTAATTAAAAGATAATAATAATATATGAATTAAAATTTTTTGAAAGAGTAAAAATAATGATCCTTTAGTGTGAATAAAGTTATAAATTAAATTTAAATTTCTTTTTTTTTTTGTTAAATAAAAGATGAGATTAAAATGAAATTTGATATTTTTAATAATCTACTGTTATTTTATTTTAGATGGTCTCAAGGGTTGCTATTTCATCAAGCGATGGTGGATTGTGCTAGAGCAGCGATTCTCCTACCCTTGGGAATTTCTATTTATCGCTGTCAACCAGTAAATAAGTGCTCTCTCGTGGAAACAGCATTCCTCCTTCTGGTAACTGTTTCGACAGTGAATATGCTCACAACCGTATTGAATGACTCGCCAGTATTTCCGGAAGATGATGAGGATGGAGACGCTGCCATTTCAGGACCATTGCTTCTCGATTCCGCTCAATGTGTGCTTTTTGGTACTTTTATGATTTGGTTCGCCAGTATTACAATCAATCTAGGACCAACATTTTTGAGTGGAGCCCTGGCAGCAAATGCAGAGACCAACCATCATGCACCGAGCTGCCCCCTCGTTCATGGACCATTCCGGTAAGAAACAATATTTTTCTTTTTAAAAGGTTTTTAGACCTTTATCATATACCATACATGCTATATATATATATATATATATATATAAATATATATATATATAAATATATATATATATAGTTAAAAAAATAAATAAATAAAAATAACAAAATAAAAAGCAAAAATATTTTCAGATATTGATTAAAGGACTTTAATCAAAAAAAAGTTTGATTCTACACCCTGTAAATGCTTTATTTATTTATCATTTATTGTCAAATAATTAATAATAAAATAAATAAAATTTAATAAATTTTTGAGTTTAGAGAAGTAAAGAAGCGCGATACTGATAATAAAAATAAATAATAAAACTTTTAATATTTCTTTACGTTTTAAGGTCACAAGAATTTTATTTCTGATCTGTTTATGATGATGTGTGTGTAATATGAATTTTCTAACATCAATCAGTTTGATGTATACAGTTTCTCCATTTGAATTTGAATTTTCTAATTATATATATATATATATATATATATATATATATATCTCAAAGACCAGTCGGTGGAATAATTAAATAAACAACGATTTAGAATTCAGAGAAGTTGTTTTATTACTATACTAATGATTACATAAAACTAAATTATTTTTGAAGGGTTTCGAATTATTTTGAATAATCGATAAAAAGATTTTACTAAATTTAATAATAAAAATATTTTTTTTTTCTTTTTATTAGAAAATTTAATAAATATTGAAAAAAATTAATTTATAAATAATTGAATAAATAATATAAATAATATTTTGAAGTATTTGATATTGTTATTTATTTATTTTTTTTTAGTAAAATTCAATCACTTGAACATTATTAAATTTATCTTCATCGGTAAAATCAAGTGAATAAATTTGGATTTACTTAATAAGACTGATTAAAGATGGCAGAGGAAAAATGGTGAGCTTTGGTAGCATTATAATAAAAACGGAATTCGCTCGGGTCTTGAGTGCCTTAGAGGATGGTCTAATGTAATTTATCAACCAGAATGAGAGAGAGAGAGGGGTGGGCGGGGGAGGGTGTTTTGAGTGAGAGTCGAAACTCCCGAATGGGGGGAAACCTCGTCACTTTATTTCAGGACTGTGGAAAGTATAAGAATTTTATTATTTTTTTACCATTTGAAGTATTTTCTTTTTTTGTGTTTTACAATTTAAAATCTAATTTGAAAATTTGCATAAACATTTGTATTTTTAGTAACAATTATATTTAATTATATATATATATATATATATATATATATATATATATATATATATATATTAAATAAAATATATTTTAATGTATAAAAACAAGACGAAGTAATCATATTTTATATAATTTATATAATCATCATTAATTATTCATAATTTTTTTAAAATTAAATTTTATTTATTTTCCAAAAGCACTTTATATATTTTAATTGATTGCATAAACTTAGAGAAGATTTTTTCTTAAGTATCTCTACCTCTCACATTTATATTATATTAAATAAATAATTACATTTATCTATAATTATTCTAGATAAGAAATTAGGCCTATATAAATTAATCAACAGAAATTTTTTTTAAAAAATACCTATAAGTATTATTTATAAATTATTATTATATGTGTGTGCGTGGAGAGGGGAAAAATTATATTATATTTCTTTTATAAAAAAATAAATCTATTGATATAATTGATTCTATTGTACAATAAATTAATTATTAAATCGCTTTAATTTATAAAAAAAAAATAATATTGGGAATAAAAAAGATTTGATTAAATGTCAAAGAATATAGAAATAATAATTTAAATAATTTAACCCTTTGCACTCGTATGTCCCCGTACAGGGGTTGTAAACAGGGATGAAAATTTTGTATTTTGAGATTTGAACCATCTTAACGTTGAAAAGTAATATGTTCTCATAAAAATAATTTTATCCTAATCAATTATGAAAAAAAATTCCGAGTTGGTAGGTACTCTTCTCAGAAAAAAATACGAGTGCAAAGGGTTAAAAAGTAAACAATATAAAACTATGATATATTTAGGAGAAATTATATTTAAAGAGATTAAATTGTGAAAAGAGAATTGAAAATATCCTTTTATTTTAAGAGAATAATATCGATATATTGTATTTTATAAAAAAAAAAAATTTTATTCACGCCCGGGTTAAAAATATTTGTGTTTAGAGTCTATCTAAACATTATTTTTCTGGTTTGCGGCTCCCCAAATAATGGGATTTTTTCCGAAGCTCCCTTAATTTCTTTATTTTTTGTTTTTAGAACAATATTGAAAAAAATTGAAAAATAATCGAAAATGTTCAAAAGTTTGCCCACAAAACTTAACTTTTAACTTTTTTTTTAAATTTTAAGTGTTAGAGCTGGGAGCCGCTGCTCACAGTTTGGGAATCACTGCTCTAAACTTTAGAGTAAATAAATTTTGGATATTTTTACTATATAGTATATATTCAAATTCTAATTTATCATTTCCAATTTTATAGATGTTGTTTGATTTTATTAATAATAAGTTTTTTTTAATTAATTTAAAAAAAAAAATAAAAATAAAACCAAAAACAAAAATACATGAATAGGTTATTTAACTAACCCAAATAATGAATTAATTAGTTGTTGGGTTGGTTGAGAACAAAAGATTAAGCACAGCTCGCTTGATGTCAAGTGATACTAAAATGGCTTTTAATGTAAACATGTTGTATTTGATGAGTAGTCACCCGACGAATACAAAGCACTCTCCAAAATTAAATTAACAACAATGATCTTGACAATTGCAATTTCTTCAAGATTAATAAACATCAAAATGTATATAAATTTTAAATTAAACTAATTTCATTACTAGTTTAGTATTTCAGTAAAGTGCAATAGCCCAGAAAATAGGAATATGTTGGTTTCAAACATATATTTTTGTTTTGTTTAGTTTTTACCATTAAATGGTTGGTTAGAATATAATTCAAATAAAAAAGATATAATTAGTAACTTTTGCTAGGAAGAAAAATTATATGATGAAAATTATATAATAGTTGCTAATCTTTTTTCCATCAAAAAGATGAATTTGAAAAAAAAAAATGAAAAATGATATATAGATTATTACATTGAAAAGGATTTAATATCCCCTATCGTAATATTTTCAGAGCAAACAAGAATAATCAAAAGATAATAGCAGTTATCTACACTCTAATCATCCAGTGTTTTTGTGTTAGGTTAGGAATTGCGTCCTGAATACGAAAAGCCGTCATCAACAGATGCGACGTCTAATCATTTAATAATAATTTTATGAAAAAAAAAAATTATTTTTATTTTTATTTATTTATTTTTTTTTTTGTTTGTTTTTCAATAGAATGAGGGTGAAAAGAAATAAGAGTAAATGATTGTAGGAATTCATTTAATTTTATGACTTGCGGAGTTTATCGAGTTGCTATCAAGAAAACAATCCTATTTTGTTCTTTTGCAATGCTAATAATGAGTTTTCGATTATATATATATATATATAATAAAGTAATATATATAAAGTAAAGATAAATCGCTTTATCAGTATGTACCATGAATGAGAGAAAGAAAAAAGATTTTGGAATCAATCATCAAACAAAAAAAAAATGTGAAATTATTTTAAAATTATTATAATTATTGTTGATGTCTACAGCAAATAAATTAAAAGTATAGCCGAGTAAATCTATTAATAAAAATATAGACTTAAATGAAATGGCAACACTGCTCCTGCCAGCAGGCAAATATGTCGCAATTTGAACAAGCTGGGTCTTTTAGTTTTTGTTTGACATCCATTAATAGCAGACTACCTCGCGATTTGAATAGAAAATGAGAAAAAGTGAATTTCGTGGGCTCATTAAGCATTATTTTTGGCGAAAAAAAAATCATGGAAACCAAGTTTTGGCGTCGTATCGTAACCGTGGATGAAACGTGGACAATACTTTCTAGACCAAAAAGTGGATTTCTCAGGGTGAATCAGCACCAAAGATGTCCTCGACAAATCTTATTTTTTAGAAGGGATGAAAAATTTGGAGAAACGTTGAACCAAGTGTATACAGCTCAAAGGAGACTACGTTGAAAAATAAAATAATTTTTATACAAAAACCTAAGTTTCATTCAAAAAGCCACGGACTTATTGACCTACCCTTGTAAATATATATATACATTATTATTTAGTCGGGGTCACCAATTTAGTTGATTTTAATTGAATCAAAATTTTATTTTATTAACAAGAAAACATACAAAATAAATATAAAGAATTTATAACAATAATGTTTATATTTATATGAATTGATTAAATTATATATTTATATAATTTGCTTAAAAGAGTCAAATTAATTAATTAATTTCCACGGCGATTCTGATACTAATCACCGCCACAATTAGGTTTGTATTTGTGATACAAATTCACATTAGAATAATGAAGGACTGGATGAATCATTGATAATAGAAAAAAAAATCAACTTAAGCCTTATAATATTATTTTATTTAAAATAGTCAACCACTCTGTGCCTGTAAATTTTAGAAAAATATACAATAAAATTTATAACGCTTAACGAATTAACTTTAAGTTAAAATATTTAACACACGATTGTAAGTCGCCATGGAGTAATGGATAGTGTCATAGGCTTAGACATTAGACCATGATGATATATACTTACAGATTTTCTCATCTATAAATCATTAATTGGACCTCAGACTCCTGCACTGTTCACCCAGTAATAATTAACATGAGTGTTGATGACAAAAAAATAGTCTCATCACATTGTATAATTACCGATGACTTAAATCATGATGTTTGTATGGTTTATAAGATTCAAGATACCCTGTTAGAATCCAATGATAACCCTGTACCTCATCTTGAATCACAAAAGAGAAATTCTCGCTGAAGTCAATTGATTGATATAATGGCTTGATTTGGCGCGCAGTTATCCTTTAGACTTTTAAAATAGCTCGACTGACTTTTTGCAATATAAGAATTTGGGATCAATTTTCCTATTTTTGTTGTTAGTTCATCAATAAATTCATCAATGTGTGTGTGGTTGAAGTTTGAGTTATCATATGTGTCCTGTCTGTAGCTACCCACTGTTTGAATTCGATCCTATCTTCTTCCTCATAGTTTTCAAACTTTGTTTATAAGAATGCTGTTAAACTTTCCTTCGATGGACATTTTTAGGTAAAAATATTTTATTTAATATTAAAATGTCTAATTATTAACAATATTCAGCCATTGAGACTCTCATATTGCTCATAATTAATGTGTTGTAACTTGCAGTGGTCTTAGTAAATAGAAGGAGGCAAATACTCAAAACTTTTATTTTATTAAATTAAAGCCCATTTCATGTAGATAATTTAGGAAAAAAAAAGTTCTTGATTATCTCATTCCCTTGTCGTGATATTTCATTTTACGCTAAACTTTGTTTGTAATTTTAAAATTTTATAATATCCAACATATAATTTTTTTAAAAATATTTTGGGGTCCGTTACATTTTTTTTACAATTCCTCATAGTTATAAGAACATGCCTTAAAAATTTCAACAAGATAGGAGGTTAAATAAGTGAATGAGAAATTATTTTCTACACCACTACACGTTTTATCTGGCCTTATACGAGGCTCGGAAATTTAAAAACGCCAATCTTTAAAGTGCCATTACTCAAAAACTATGTGAGATAAAAAATTAAAATTTGGTGGTGTTTTTCATGTTTATAAATAGAACATATTTACCAATTTTCATAAAAATCTGAGATTTTGGGTGAAAAAATGACTATTTTCTGGTTGAATTGACGTGGAATGACCCTAATGTTCATATTTCGAAAATAATTATTTCTTTATATGGCTAACAGTTACAGAGACTATGGTCAATAATTAATTAAAAATTACGACTAAATAAAAAAAGAAATAAAGTATCAATTTAAAAAATATTCTTATTATTTTAAATAATAATTAATCGTTTAATGAATATATTATTGTTTTTGTTACATATTATTTTATTTTATATTGAAAAGTAATATAAATTATTTTATAAATTGAAATCCGGGTAAGTAAAATACTTTTAAATTAATTATATTGTTAGTGTCAGTGGTGTATTTGGAGGGGAACGCGGTGGAACGACGTTCCCTTACTTTTTTTTAGAGCCGGAACGCGTTCCAGTACTTTTTCACGTCCCAACAACTTCCACTTAAATCTAGTATTAGAATTTCTTTTTTTGTGTTCGTAAATATTTTGTATAGTAAGAATAAGAAAAAATAAAAACTTATATAGGAAAAAATAGTTTGCTGAAAATAGGATTTTTTTTGCTTCCACTATGCGTTCCCTTACTTCTTATTTTAACAATACATCACTGGTTAGTGTGCCGCCAAATTTTGTAATTGTTAAAAGTGGGCCGCGATAATACAAATGCGATACACTGCATGCAGGCACTGTTTTCCTAATACAAATTTGAATAAATTTTAAATGAGCTAGAATAAAATCTTTCTTTATTTAGATAAAAAAAGTTGGTTATTAAATGAAAAGGTAATTCTTTATGGAATCGGCTGTTGTTAAATTTAAATATAAAATAACGACTTTTTAATATGAATAAATTATTAAATGAAATATAGGAAAGAAAGAAAAAAAAAGAATCAGAGATCATAATAGGATTTGTGAGAGTAAAGTTAAAATAAAATATAAATAATAATAGTAATAATAAATTTTAAAAAAATATGAATTAGATAAAATACCAATAAATATCAATCAATTTGCAATTATAATCTAAATGTAAACTAATTATGTATAAAATTTAGATAAAATAATAAATATAAAATTGGAATTTAATTTATCAAACTAATATATTTATTTATCTTCAAACCAAAGCAAAATGACTTATTAAGAATCTAATACATGTTCAAGAATAATAGATTTAAATAGTAGTCAATAGTGCAATATTTTACATCTGGCAAGCAACAATAAAATATTAAAAAAAAAATTAAAAAAACTAAAAACTTAAAAATTAATTAATAAAAAACTTTTTAATATACACGCTTTTTAATAAAAAAAAAATGCCCTTAAAAAATAGAAAATTTTTTTTTATTTAGATTTTGTTTAAAATACATAAATCAAATGTTAACTATTTTTCTAAATAATGTTCATTTTTGAGAATATTTCTAAAATTAAAACTTTAAAAATCATTGAAATTCAAATATTTATCGAATTCAATTAGAGCAGTGGTATCTAAAATGGTGAAGCATGTATATTTACATTTTTTATTTGATTTTTTTTTATTGTTATATAGGCATTACGTATTGAACGTATTATGGATCATCATCAACGTGATTTGTGTAGTTCTCACGTTATTCCACTTGCATAAACTTCATCGAGATCTGACAAAAGCGAACGTGGAAGCTGTCAGAGTGGCTGGTCTAGTGACCACGCTAGTCAATGTAACCGGAGGGGCGCAAGGGGGCCCATCTACACGAGTGAGTATATACAACGTAATAACTTCTATCTTTACCCTTGAATCCTGTCTCTGATTTAAATTTTATGAACGATTTAACTTGGTTTCTCATTAAGTTTTTACAATCATTAAATATTAATTGAGATAAAACTTTCACTTGGAATGAATCTGAAAACTTAACTAAGTTCCCAAGATCATTTTATATGGCCTTTTTTTAATATATATATATATATATAGGAATTCACGAACAATTTATCTCTTTATTATGCCATAATGATCGAGAATTATTAACCATTAATGATCTCATTAATTAATGCCTTAGTATGTTGAAATAAATTTAAAAAAGTATTTTTTATTTAATTTCACTAAATTTTGTTTTCAACAGGCAATTAATAAAATGCTTTGTTTAAAAATTACTGGAAAAAAGTTATTTAGAATGAAAAAAAGCAATCCATCATTTAATTGAATAGTATGTATAGAATTTAATAAAAATAAATTATAAACAAATAAAATAAGTATGAAGATTTATATTAAAATAATTTTCTCTAACTTATATTATTTTATATATGTATATATACATTTAATTCAACAGATTTTACAGAAGGTAGTTTAAATTAAATTAGCTACCATATGTTAATTTACACAATTCTAATATTGGCAACGCTTCAAAATAGACAGGATTAGTTCAACGAATTAAAATCGATTAATAAATTAAATGAAAAGTTCACCAATTTAAATAAAATAGATTTTTAAAATTAAAAAAAAAAATTCTTCATTAGTGAAATACAATTTTGTTAATTAATAAAAAAAAATATATACAGACAAAAACAATGGTTTCTTTTTTTAGAATTTTTAATTTTAAAGAATAGGTTAATTAAGACTCAAATATTCAAGGTATGGTATTGTGGAACAATTCATTGACGATGAAAACCCTTTCGTGCATCTCTGCAAGGGTTGAAGGGTCTTTCATATTAAAGGGAAGGGAAGTAATTGACATGGAAGGCCTTCACTCGTTAACATGCACGGCCATGGACCACGGTGAGAGGGTAATAAAAGGAGGAGGGGTTGCATTGCAGGTGCAAACAGATGACATTAAACCACAAAAAAAAAAATTATACAACCACCTCATAACACATCATTCAAATAATAATACGACAGGTTCAATTTACATTTTTATTATTTCTTAATTAGAGACTGTGACAAGGATGCAAATGGATAACAGAAAACAAAAAAGGAGACACACACACACACCACCTTTTATCACTTTCAATGATAACCGTATATTTAGTCGTGGTAAACAACATATTTTCTAAACAAATACCTGTATTAGAAACCATCATTAAATATTTTTTAATTGATTAGGACAATTATTCAACTTTTACTTTGTTTTCTAACAGTGTCCTAGATAATAATAATAATAATAATAATAATGGTCATTAATCTCTTTCTAAAGTCAAATTACAAAGGTCACTTGAATCATTGCAATGTTTTGATTTTAAAACCAAATAATATTTATTATTATTGATTCATTTTATAAAAAGGAAAAAATAATTTTGCAGAAAAACGAGAAATTTAAAAATAAATTTTGAGCTCATGATCCAAAACCTCCTAAATGGGAAATTAATTATTTATTTTCATTTATTATATATTATTTATCATTTGTATCCCTTTTCTAGATCAAAATCAATAATTAGCTTATATGTGAATATAAAGATATTGAATGAATTATGTTAAATGAATATATTTATGTTTATATTTGAAATATTTCCTATTTTGGATAATCTTGATATTATAATAAATATTATTTTAAAGACTTTAATAATAAGAACGATAGTATCCTTTTTTTCCTTTATAATCTATTAAGAACATTTTTTTTATTTGTATATCTAAATTTAAAAGAAAGAGAGGAAAAAAATATGGATAAACCAAAGCGAAAATTGATTACTTTGTTCATAAAAAAAAACAGGATTAGAACTGCTTCTGGGCTGATTCGTTTCAAATGGGGAACGTGAGTGAGGTTGTAAGACTCATAAAAATGAAAGAAGGAAGTTAATTTCAAAAATACTCGTCGTTTTTTCCATATCAATAAATTATAAACCTATTCAATCAGTAAGTTCTTTCAATCGTTTAAAGCGGTAAATGAAATTACATTAACTATAAATTGGGAAGTTAGAAAATTACTTTAAGAAACTATTTAATCAAGTTTAATAAAAATGATATTATGAAGAAAAAAATGTATATATTAATCTATATATAAATTAACTTTTTGTATAAATAAAAAAAAAAAATATAGAAGTTTAACTACCAAAAATCGAGGAAAAGAAATTTGTGCTTAATTGGGTGTTATAATGCCGACATTATAGATAATTCGTTTTTTACATTTATCAAAATAAAAAAAAAATATCTAATTTTTCTTATTTATTCATTTTTATATTAAACACATTAAATCACAACTAGATCAGCAATCACAATCTGACAGGTCTGTTTATTTTGCAGAAAGATTCTTCTTTTGTTCAAAGAGTATAAGTTTAATCCGATACCACAATAACAAAACTAAATATATGCCAATATCTCTCCCACGAGGGAAAATAAATTTTTTCCCCTATTAGAAGAAAAAATAAATTGCATATAAAAAAATAAACTCGTAAATGATTATGAACATTTGTTACCGGGATAAAATTCTATGTGCAAGAAATAAATATGTTATGTTGAATTAAAAGATAAACACAAGATAATAAAATGCATTTGGGAAATAAAACTTATAATAAAGAGTTGATATAAATAGTAATTGTTTGATATTATTAAAAATCTAGCATAGTTATATTAGATGTTTAACTTACGTAAAGTTGAATTGGAAGATGTTAAAAAATGTTGACTTACCTAAAAAAAAAATAGAACAAAATTAATAAATATCAATTTTACTTATAACTATAATTATTTTTAATGTTTAAAGTTCAAATGGTTTTCAACCCTATTAATTTCCATTACACGTCTTAATATTATCATTTCAATCTTCTAAGAAAATTTCCCTCCTGAGGATTATAGAATTAAATTTTCTTATTTGTAATTAGGTAATTATTTATAAAAAAAACAATTTTGGCATCAATTCGTGTGAGATATTTATTCAAATGTCGTTTATAAATATTTAATATTATATTAATTATTGTTATAAAAATGTCTTATTTATAAGTAATATCAAATCAATTCAGGAGAACGAAATTTAATTAAGATTTGAAATAAAATTAGAATGAATTTAGATAAAATAATATTAAATAAAGTCTTTTGGAGGATAAATTTAAAAAGTCGTTTGAGTATAATTCAGGTGAATAAATCAATGTGAATAAAGTATGTATAGTATGTTAATCAACAAAAACAAAAAACTAATTTAGATAGGATATAAAAAACAACTGAAATCCTAGGAATTATTATTTTGTTTTGTTTTTTTCAGAAAGAAAAGTTTAATATTAATTTTTATATTATATAATTTAATTAAAAAGAAATATCATATATATAATGAAAATTAACTTTTTAATCAGGAATTATTATCATTAAAAAAACCTCTTGATTTTTTTGTCAAATCAAATTTCAAAAAAATTGTCTTTTTAAAACTTAAAAAATTGACCCCAATATAGTATTAAGAAGAAAGAAGTGTTCTCTTTCTTTGACTTTTCTACATTTTATCCTATTTGTATTATGTTGCTCTTATCTATTAAGATAAATAAATATATATATAAATTAATTAATTAAATTGGGGTGAGACTATCATTACTCCACTTTTTCTATATTAAATAATAAAAAACTGTGACTTGTGTACATCCTATGAAAGAACAGTCTGTTTAAGCGGGGTAAAGCTGTTCTATGATCAGTAGAACGGATTCTCTCACAACCTCTACCTTGATCTGAGGCATTACTTTTTTCAAGTATCTTTGCAATTTTGATTCCGAAGGGTGGTTGTACTTCGTCCCATAAACCCCAGCTAGAGAAATTCATTTACCAGTCCCAGGACTTAATCTTATCCTATAAGAATAATTGTTATAAAATAATATTAATTTAAACTAAACTTGTACTTAAAGTAGAAAAAAAAATATGAAATAATATTTCTTTTTTTTGGAATTAAAAATTTTGAAACCAATCATTTTTGTCATTTGTCTGTTACATTTAAAGTAAAAATAAAATGAAAACAGTTGCTTTGTTAATAAATGTGATTTATAGTAGGTTGGCTTATGTTGCTTTGGAATATTCAGCCAGGTGGTGCCTTGGAAGAGCATCGTCGCATGCGGAACTACCTTCAACGAATGGAACGCGAAGGGGTGCAGCGAGTCAACATGTTCCTTGTTATCACAGCGGCATATGTGCTCTTTTGGGGTCCCCTTTTCTTGGTCACTCTTTTACATCATCCACTCCTTGGCAATCATCTCGGATATGAGGTATGAAATGGAATTTTCATCAAATATATATTCCATTTTTTTTTAAGAATGCTAACATTTCAATTTAATGTGGGCAGATCCTTTAAGTAGAAAACGAATTTTATTAAAAAATATAAAAACAGAAAAAAAAATGAAATCGCATTATTTAAATTTACCTAAGAATCGTTTTCAAAAGTTAATAATAACTTTTTTAATAAAAGTTTGGTAAGCTACCATTTTAATTCTTTAATAAATACTATATTAAATTAATTAAATATAAACGAGTATTATCAATTCAATAAAGATTATAAAAAGAAATCCTAATCATAAATTTTTATTGATATAAGTGAAAATTCATTCCATATATATTTGGTGTCAAAATATTATTTTTTTTATGGATGAAAAAAAAATTATTGATTCTATTGATTTTTGGTTTGGTAGCTAATAAAGATGATTCACTTCAAATGAAACAGGAATTTGAGTTAGTGATGGAAAAATATTTGTTATTGCAGAAGATTTACTAGAGCGAAAATAGCTATGAAAAGCAGCTGAAAAAGGGAGAATCCCAGACTCTTGAGGGTGATAAAAGCCCTGGCGACAGGCAAAGCAATCGATTCTCCTACCAGATGCCATTGTCCATAAAGACATATCTAGATTGATTATTAATTGCTCTTTTGTTCGATTAAAATTCATGTTAAAAAAAAAATGAAAAATTAAAAGAAATTCATCATAAAGAAATATACTTTGTGTATAAAATTTTTCCCCAATCTATTGTCATATTTAAAAAGAAATCGCCAATAAAATATATGACTTTGGACGTAAGATAAAAATAAATTAAAATTTTAGAAATAAAATATGGATATCAATCCATATTTATTTTTAAGTATTTATTTTTTAACGATTAGATAAAAAGACTTATATAAAAAATAGGATTTTTTTCAATTATCATTTTTATCACCTATTTATTCTATCTAATGATTTATAGTTAATAAAAATAATGATAATGATTTAGGATATATTGTAAAATAAATCAAAATGTTTTTTATCAATTATAAATTTTGCATATTAAACAGATATCAAAAAGGTAAAAGAAAAAAAAGATCATATGGAAGTGAGTATTTTATTTAAGTTTCCAAATTCAATATGAATCTCCAAGTATTCAAGTATAAAAATAAAAATAAAATAGTGATTAAAAAAATTATTTAAGAAAAATTAATAAAATCTTATTTGTTTATTATACTATCTACACGATGAATGCCTCTATAATTTTCAGTAGTTGATAGAGGGAGAGAGGAGGTTTTAGGAGAATATTATTATTTTCCTAACAGATACTAATGACTTTTCGACAAGGTAAATATTAACAAAAAAAAAAAAAAAAAAAAAAAATAAAAAATAAAACTTCCGGCTTTTGAACATCGGACCCATCCTGGGAATAGGTCAGCAGAACGAATCCTCACAACCTTTATCTTGATCTTCTTGAACGGAGGCCGCTACTTTTTATTTCAAGTAGCATCTCATTAAAACATATTTATGAAAATTTCTTTTGATAATATTTTTATCTAAACTTATATACTTATATTTCTTTATCGGCGTGATATGTCATAATTAATTTTTATTTTTTATTTATATATATATATATATATATATTAAAGGTTTAGATTTTTCCCTCCAATTTTTATTTATATAGAAATATATAATCAATCAAAAATTTAAACGTTTTTTTTTCTAATTTGAAAATATTTATTGTTTATAAGTATATTTATATAGCTAATATATATAAATAATTAATGAATATTTAAATAATAATGATTAAAAATTATTAATAAATAAAAATAAATATTGGAAAGATTAGTAAGCATTGCGTATAATGATTATTTTTAATATTTAATTCCCATTGAATATTTATTTGCTGGTTGGCATTTTAAGAATTTAATAAACCGAGCCGATTATATAAGTACCGATTTTTAAATGTTTGATTTATATTATTCATTTGTCTAGATTAGAGAGAATAGGAATATCAAAGGTAGTCTGAAAGGCTAGTCTAGAATAAATAAATGATTAATACTTTAATCACACTAAAGGACAGAAGATTAAATGTTTAGCCTCTTAAGGTGTTTTACAATTGCCAGACAAATGTAAATTTAATAAATTTCAAAGACAATTAGATTATATACTAGTATATTAAATTAAAAATAATATAAATTTAAATTTTTTTTATAAATGTTCATATTAATAAATTAAACTAAATGAGCCCATTTTCGTTGAATATGAAGCAATTCATCCATAAACTTTGTCAGGCTTATAGAAAAATTATTTTATTCTTTTTCTTCTTCGTTGTCGATAACTTCCTAGCGGAAGTGTCGTGGCCCTAATAACTCCACAGGAGTCATAGGGTGTTCATGGGAAAATTTGACCGAAGTGGTTTCCCCTTGCCTTCTTCGGTGGGGCAGCCGATGTTAAATTTGAATTAGATTTATATTTATTTATTAATTATTAATTAAATTATTAAATTAAATTAAATAAATATATAATCTTGAGTTCTATGCTGGGATTCGAACTCGGGCTTTCTGTGTAGAAATCTAGTACTCTACCCACTTAGCCATGCTGCCCCCATTTATTCTTTTTAGTCCATTGGAAAAACGTTATTTTATAAAAAAATTATATATTTATATTATTTTATTCTTTTTAGTGCAATTTTAATATGATAAATTTATTTAATATAACAAGAGAAATGAATGAGAAAAAGATGAAGTTATACGAAAATTTACAAATTTGAATAAAACAAAAAAATATATTAATCTTCCAAAATTGATTTTATATGTTAAGTAAATGTTATTATTGTATAATAATTATTATATTATATTTATAAATAAATAATTTTTATTAATATGAGATTTTATAAATGTATATTTTATAAATATATATATAAATGTATATTTTATAAATATATATATATATATTGTCTTCATAAAAAAATTCTATTGTTGTTTCCTTTCTATCGGGGACATATTCAATGTATAAAAAAAAGATATTTTCTCTATACCATCTGAGGGGAAGAAACCCCTCCTCATTGGCGATACAACTGATTAATAAGAATTAATCATTAATTTTAATGCTATGAAATATTTTTAAATACGTTCAAAATGAAATCTATCCTGAAATCAATATTTATGTTTCAAAATCCGTTGAAAATAAATTAATCGGAGCAATACAAAAGAAGTTAGTTACTAAAAGTAATTAATCGCTAATTAATTACAATTAATTAATTATAATTCAATTATATTTCTTCTATACCTTCTAGGAATCCATTGAAATATCTATAAAAATTTTCAAAAGTCTCAATAAAAAGTCGATGAAAAATCAATTTCAATTTGAAATAAAGAGCGAACAGACAGAGACAGAGAGACAGACGCCACGGGAAGTTAAGAAAAACGTTATAAAAAGAGATCTTAATAATTACTTAAAGTATATGTATATATATAAAAAAATTAAATAGACAAAGATTAAGGAATATATACATCAACATTATATTATATAATAAATTAAATATTAAATATATTTTAATATACTTTTATTAATGTAATAAAATTCAAAAAACAAAAAATTAAACCAAGAAAAACAAACAATAAAGCAAAAAAAATAGGTTACTTTAATAAAAAATTTGAATATTAATATATTTGGTTAATATTAAAAAGGAATTGTGGAGGGAGGTGTAGTTTGGATGGGAGGCTTTATATCTTGTACGTGCCAATGTGTTTGCCAAAAGATATCTATTCCTTTGCAGCATCCATTTAAGTGTACTGTGACCCTTTTTTTAAAGATATAATAATGAAAATTTAAAAATAATTCTCTAAGGAAAAAAAAAACATTATGAATGTTTTTTTATAGTTTTTTTCTTTTAACTGACAGTTTAAATTTCCGAAAAAGAGAGGAATTAATCTTTTCAAATTTATCCAAGAAAATGGAAGGAGTACCTTTAGATTTGTTATTATAATTAAAATTGAAATGCCCCAGATATAGTCATTTTTTTTAATATTAAAATGTTAGATCCTATGAATGAAAATATGCTTTCAAAAGGGAATGAAGTACACAACACTTTGAGATAAGCCTTGATGGTAAAGTAATCCTTCTGAAATTTTAATTATTTTATTATTTATTCCTATTTAACTCTTTAGGAGCTCAAACCAAATATGTTTAACCTATACAACTTGTAAACTCTGAATATATCGGAATTTTCCTTTCTACAATTATAAAATTAGACTGATTTATGAATATGTATATGTTCTTTTTTGTTTTTCACAGTACTTTTAATAATATTCCAAACAGTAAATAAGTAAAAATAACTAAATAAATAAATAAAACATAAAGAATTCAATAGCTATAGTAGAAAAGATAATTGGTAGGCTGCATAGGCTGCATGGTTATCAATTGTGAAGTATGTGGTTAGAGTTGCCAACTGGCCTTTTTTGGAAAGGACAGTCCTTTTTTAAATACTCTAAGTGTACCTAATTTTTTAAGGGTATATTTTTTGGAACTTTATAGAGTTGGCAACCCTAGTGTGGTTATGAAAACTAATATGTTCTTAAATTAGGGCTTTTGTAAAATTTCAAGACATTTGCACTAAATTGTTGTTTAATTGATGGTTAAATTTTAAAATCAGTCCTAGTTATTAAGAAAATGAATGCATTGCCGCTCCTTATCTCATCAACTTTCTATTGACAACACCCTGCGATTTTGCCTACCAAAATACCGGATATAAATATAAGCAGTGTTTTTTTCCTATATTCTAAGATTCTCTCTTTTATGTTGATATTTTTATTTTTTTAAAACATTATCAGGATGTAAGCCCATTTCAGTCATTTAGATATTTTATTTTGATACATCTTATTAAAATTAAATATATTTTATAAAAATTGTATACTTGCTGAATTTTGAACTCTCAAATTCAAGTTTGAATTCTATTAATATTAATTTAAATAAATAATATGTTGCTAGAAATAAATATTGTCCTATTATATGTTTGTTTAACCAGATTACCCTCCACGTGGCCTATGTCCACGCCTTCGTCAATCCAACTTTATTTCTGGTGCTTCATCGCGGACTCCGTCAAGCAGCATTGGATTTATGCTGTGGCTGTTGGTCTTATTGTTTGATAAGTCGACTATTTGGCCGAGGTGGCGTCAATGGAAACGGCAATCGTGATCCTGGAGGTGGATCGAGTTTAGCTCTCCCACTTGGGACAGTAGGCCTTGCAGGTTGTGGAAGTGGCTCAGAAGAAGATGGCTTAGCTGTTACCCTCCCGCCCCCTCCACCACCAAGAGTGAATTCTCTTGGGGACATTCCACTTCTAAAACCACCCTTATTGCCTGCACCACCTCCGGCACCTTCAGCTGCCACAATTAAACAACATCAACAGCTTCAACTGGTAAATCGGGTCTATATGTGAGTAGATGTGGCGCTTCCAGCATCAATGCATGCCTCAAATTTATTAACATACTCTCTGATAAGGTAACCCACTCTCTCTTCTTTAAATTCATTTTTATTATTTTTAGTTAAAAAAAACGCTTCATTCCATCATCAAATCAAAGATAATTAAGGAAATTATTTGTTTTTCTCTTTTATATAATTATTACGATATAATTTTTCTCTTGATAGTTTATTTATAAAGTTAATGCCAGTTTATATTTATGATTTGATTCTTGATGTTTCGGCACCCATTTTAAAGAGGGAATTTTGGATTCAGAGTCTATTCTGTGTAACTAAGAGTTGGTACTTTGGGTTGAATGGGTGGGTAATATTTGTATAATCATGGTGTGGTACGAGCCGTACGTGTGTTAGTGACAGTGTCAGTGGAACTTGCGGGGATTTTTCAGAGCTTCAGAAGTGTAAGAATATATTTATATATATATATAGTTTTGTTTAATATATTTATATATTGTTAGTAAATAGTTAGTAGTAACTATGAGTAGTAAACTACGAGTTCTTTAAAAGATATAGAGGCAGAATTGTTGAAAATAAATTTCAATCCTTGAAGAGAGTTGAATAGGAAGGAATTTATTTTATTATTATTGCAAATCAAATTAGTAATGATTAAATTCAAGGGATAATTGGATGAAATTATGGTTATGTGGCAGAAGTACAATAATCTATGATGTCATTTATAATAGTTGTTGAAATTTCATAATGCTTGAAATTGTTTATCTGAGCGAGTGAATATTTTATAAGCTTTATATATCGGAAAATAATAATTGACAGCTTTTCCAGAGATTATAAAATGACATTTGTCTCAAAATGCTTCAAGTCATCAGATAATTAAAATCAATTGATTTTGTTTAAAATAGATTTTTTTTATGAAAATTATAAATTTAATTAATGATTTATTTATATTCAATTATAATCAATCTTAATTAATTAATATTATCTTAGTTTAATAAGAAAATAGTAGAAATGTCTAATTTGAGATGAAATTTTCAATTTGACAGACTCACAAACAAATAATGTTGCCATGCGTTTATCTCCTAAAATATTATCATAAATCATTTACTGTAAAAGACATTTTTACAGAATATATTTCACACAACAAATCTTCCATAAATTGTAGTTGATATATCTTTAAAGGTTTTAGACGTGGATGCCAAAAAACGCTTTTCTCTGTCAGGGTTTTATCGACTTTAGTAAATTTGACATAACGAAATTCTTACGTTGTTAATATAATTTAAACAAATAAGTAATTATAATTATAAAAAAGCATTATACTTTATAATTGAGTCTCTTAGAAAAGTCTAATTATTATATATATATATATATATTCTTTTTTAAATTTAATTGTAATCTATATATTTAATACGCTAGTGTCCGTCTGTACGCAAAAAACTCCAGAGCCTAAACTACAAGGAGTAAGGTAACCAAATTTTTCTGAGGTGAAGGGTACCTCAAATGAGATGAAAAATAAAAAAGAAATTAGAATCTTAGCTAACTCCTGAGCTGAGCTGCGGGTGTTCCATTTTCCAGAAATATATATAAAGGAGAGTGTTTGTATGTTTATAATTTGTTTACTTTTTTGCTGTCATAGAAACAGATATATATATATATATATATATAATTAGAACCTCTCTCTCTCTCCCTCTCTATTTAAAATTTTTAAAAATGGAGTGTTCTAGCCAAATTAAGAAATTTAAATTCCTTATGCAACATTGATAGGTAAATGAATTGGACTGGAAGAGGAGACATATGATTAGAGAAATTGGGGAAAAATCAACCGAAATGTAATTAAACAAAAAAATTCAAGAATTATGATACGGATACGACTTACATACAATTAACATACAAAATGTAGAATTTGAAAAAGTATAAATATTTAAATACTTAAGATAATGATATTCGAGAAGAATTTAAATCGATGTTGTAATTGAGTAACGCCTGTTATTATGCAGTAAAGGGGCTTATCTCATCAAAGAGGATCAAAATTAAAATATATAAAACAATTATTTTTCATGTTGATCGATGACTAGGGTGACCATATTTCGAAAACACCAAACCGGGACAAACGGTATACCTTTTTTTTAGAACTAAATTGAAAAAATTTTGAAAAAAAAATTACGAAATGTCCTAAATATTGAAAAAACAGTAGGGTGTCCCGAAGACATTTTTGGGACAGAGAACCTAAAGACGGGACGTTTGGTCACCCTATCGATGACTCTGGGAGACGAGAGTAGATTTTGAGTATTTGTGAGATTAATATTGTTCGCAGCATTTATAGGCCAAAAGAAGATGAGGTCACAGGGGGATGGCGGAGATGGCATAACGAGAAATAATGTCCAGATATAGTTAAGGTTATAAAATCGAGAAGGCTGGGATGGGAAGGGGACGTGGTTGGAATTGGAGAAACTAGAAATTGGGAGAAACCGATTGGGAAACATCCGGTGGAAGACCAAGGACCAAGGTGGGTGGACAATGAAGGAAGGGACATGGGAGAGATGGGACAGGGTAGGATTTGGTTGTAGCTCAGGATAGGGACGATTAGAGAAATGTGGATGCTGCGGCTAAGAACTTTCGAAAACTCTAGAGACACAGAGTTAGATAAATATAACATATACAATAATAATATATAATTAATTTACTGATTAAATTAAAATATATTTTACAAGAAAACAAATACATGTCTTATCTACTTATACTGATTGAAACAAAATGGATGAAAACCTTTTACATACAGACTTTCAACCAAATACTATGTATCACTCGGGGGTACAGGGGGCGGAGCCCCCGTCTAGGTGTGAAGAGCGCCGAAGGCGCTCGGAGCAGCTAGTAAATATTAATACTATTATTATTTTCTGTATATGGTATATTCTATATTGGAATAAAATTTTAAATTTATTAGGAAAAATTTCTCAATTTTTTTTTTTAACTTATCAGCTGCATTAATACATATAAATTTTGGTTGGTGAAATTTTTATGGATTTTCAAAATGAGAAAACTTTCTCTTGGTAAAATTTAAATTTAACTAAAAATGTCATTAGTAATGATGTATGAGTATTTGTTTAACTTTTTTCTTTTTTGGTGCAATTAAAATTGCAAATATCTCGAAAACTTGTTAATATATTGAGTAAACGTTCCAAATAAATTTATTTCAGTAGGATAAAAAATATGTTTTGTTTGATTCATTTTTGGATTAATAAATATTTTATTTTTTTATTATTTTTGGGAATTGACTTAAGTAGTCAAAGGTTTTTTTTATTTATTTTTTTTTTCTGTTTTTTGAAAAATAATTTTTAAAAATATAGTAAGAAACTTGAAAAGCTCTCCCATCTGTCAAATTAAAATAGAATTAATTGCTTTCATTCATTTTTTAGAAAAAAAAAATTATATTAATTATTAATTTTTAAAATGTATTATTTTAATAATCAATATTCTCAAAATTAAAATCTATAATAAAATACTTGTTTTAATTGTTCTCAAAAAAATTGTTATTGTTTTTTTTGTTGTTTTAATATTGGCTCAAATTATATAAAGGTTGTCCACCGATGCGAATATTAAATTCTTTTTAATAAAATTAAATGAATTAATATTTGTTTTGTCTTTTATAAATCTTCTCAAATCTTGAATTATTAATTATTAAATATTAAAATTTCCAAATATAAATTATTGGATATTTATGAAATGCATGAGAGATAAATGTAGAGAGAAAGAGAGAGAGAGAGAAAGGGTTTCAAATAAAAATTTAAACTATATATATAAAATAAAATTTAAAAATAAAATAAGAGATAATTTTTTTGCAAGGTTTATCAATGTAAAGTGTTGATTATAAGTAAGAGGGTATGTTAATATGAATTGTAAAAAAAAAAATTGAGGGCATTCGCATGTTTTATTGTAGCCAAAATGAGTGTTGTTTGTGGCATCATGATAAATGTTCGTACTGTTTGATAATATTGTGTCATCGTCATATCTTGTTAAACCAAGGGAAACATAAATAAATGTTATTCGTGGATTATTCAAGAAGGGAAATGGTAAGGGTGAAATAAAGGTAGATATGATCCATCTAAGATAAATGAGAGGGGTGTGACAGACGACGGGAAGATCATCAATTTCGATAGATTATAGTAAAGATAATTGGATTTTTTTCCCCTTATTCTAACCTAGATTTATATTAAATGAGTTTCTACGGGAAAAAGTTAAATTTAAAGTTATAAGTTTGAATTTTTTTATTCTATGAATAGAATTATCATTATATTGGATTATAATAATTAAATAATGTGATAAGTTAATAAATGAAATTAAATGTGAACTAATAAGTTTATAATCTCAAAAGCATCCTATGTTTTTTGAACTAATTTTGAATATTAGCATTTATTAATAATTTTTACCGACCGACGATAGGAAGGGAAGGTATTGTTTTCAAACCAAATTTCACATGTGGAGATTTTTACATATCTCTACGAATCAGGCATTTTGATAACAGAAAAAGTATATTATTTAGTCTGTCTAGAAAAAGTATATTATATGTCTGTCCAACCGTCCGTCCGTCTGACCCTTGTGTGTGGATATTCGTGTATAGCTTGAACGGTTTAACGGATTTCGATAAAATTTGGTATATTTACTTAATGCATTAGTAGCATGAATTCATCAACTTTGGGTGTATATCTGGAAACCGGAAGTGGTAGTTTCTAAAGTAATTAATTAATTTTATATTCATTGTCGGAATTTTTCACTTAAAATATTCTAGTGATAAATAATTAAGTAATTAAACTAAAAATAAAAACCAAGATAATATAATTTAGTAATTTCAAGTTTTAAAAATATTTTTTTTGATACTTTATATATATATATAATGTTGAATGGAAATTAATTTATTTCAAATCGTCGGTCGGTTCTGTGCCTGGTCACAGCTAATTTTCAAGTATATAATAAAATTAAATTATTGAATTAATAGGTTTATATATATATATATATTTGAATGGGAATTTATTTGAATATAAATTTGGACCAATCGGAAGTTTTTATAGATCAAGGGATTTATGAATGGTTGTTGGTGTTGTTTTTTATTGTACACAGGGAGACCAGAATATGAATCCATGGGGGGCTTCCAGCCATAGCTCTCCAGGACCCACTCAAATCAATCCACGCACCGGTATTTCGAGTTCCGATGGAACAGCCAGTACTTCCAGTGAAGAATGATTGATTGAACTTCTTTCACTATACACAATTTATTTTCATCGATCGATCCTTTTTCTATGCAAACCTTAGAAAGCATAGTTAATATTTTAAAAACCAAAAACAAAAAAATTAAAAAAAAAGAATGATTTCAATATTTTAAATCATTTTCTTTTTTTAATATATCATTTTTCTTTTTAATAATTTCATATTTTCTATATAATGTTTCTGCTTTTTTTTTAAAATAAAGATATTAATATTCTAAAAGACCCAATATGATATATCTAAAAAGTATGGGACCCAAAAAAAAAAATTAAATAGAATAATAATTATTGAAACATTAAATTTTAAATTTATTTTTCTATAGTTAAAAATAATTAAAATATATAACTCATAATAAAAGACACATTTCGTATGATGTTTTCAGAATATAGATTCAAAATGATATATAAAAAAACAAGTGATTATTGTAAAAATACTTTCAAATTTTAGTTAGAAGATTTTTAATAATATATTAAGTGATTGCAGAAGTTGTTCCCCTTAAAATATTGTGAGTAGTAAGTAGATAAAAGATAACTTTAGAGAAAAAAATCAATTTCTGCCATTTTTGTTTCTTAGTTCTATTCACGGTTATAACAAAAACATCAACCAACTTCTCTGCACATCCACCATACTCTCCATATATTTCCGTTTATTAATCGTTTCAGTTTTAGTGGAAAAAATTTATGACCCAAGAAGGATGTTCAAAACTAGCTTTTTAAAAGAAAAACCGAACATTTTGTTTAAAAATGAAATTCAAAAGCTAAAAACAAATAAAATGTCACATGATCGAGTATATCTTTAAATCTGAGAACCAACTTTTGCAATCATTTAATCTACTCGTATATAAATCGGGAATCAACAATCAACATAAATCGAATGATGTGAGATGAATTAAATTGAAAAATAAATAAAACAGAGGTTCTTTTAACCTTCAATGAAATAAAAGAAAATTAATATGCATATCGCTGAAAATAAATTATAAATAATAAAATGAAAGTAAAAATAAATGTCATTTTAAGCTTAGTATTTCTCTATTTAAAGTTATATATAAATTGAAGAAATTCATTTTTATTGTAAAAGTGGAAGTCACCTAAGTATATCAACATTCATTTGAATCTTAATTCTTCCATGGATTTATTTATAAATTCATTTACATAATCTTCCTTAAAATGGAAAATATTCTAAGACGGATCTTGAATCGTTTAAATTTTAAATAAAAAAAAAAAGATTGTAAATTTTTTTATATAAAATAATAAGTATTGAGAATGTAATTTTCACTATTTTTTTTTAAATTATTATTACTTATATAAAAATCGTTTAAAATTTCAAGTAATAAAAAATTTCTGGTCTAATTGGTTGCAAACTAACAAAACAAAAGATATATGTTAGAAAATTTATTTTGGGGGTATTTCCGACGACCTATAGATATAGATATTTTATGACCAATAACTATTAAACTGATCAGTTAGATATTTAATGCATAAGAATGAATGCGGCCGTAAAAACAATGTTTATTAGATAAACATCTGAAAACAACCAACCTGCAGTTTTTGTCTTGTTGGTTTATCCATTAAATGACTATATATATATATATATATATTTAATAACGCTTTCTCAATGGGTGCTTAAAAACAAGCGAGCTT
Source organism: Labia minor (assembly GCA_963082975.1). NCBI lineage: Eukaryota > Metazoa > Arthropoda > Insecta > Dermaptera > Spongiphoridae > Labia > Labia minor. The sequence continues at coordinate 66,905,329 of OY720345.1, forward strand.
AATTAAAATTATTTGAAAATAACTTCTTTAAAGAAATAAAAGTTCATTACTACACTCAAGACTTGTTTATCTTTGTTTCGATGATTTTAAAGTAGAAATGAGTCTATCAAATTAATACAATTGTTTTGTTAAAATATGAATTATTATAATTAAATTGTATTGAGTGGATTTGTTTGCCCTGGAATTGAGTACAGATTCTAAATATCAAATATATATTCAGAAAAACACACACAGCATATTTTCAAAAAAAAGAAATGATTATCAGAAATTGTAATAAAAATCTATCTAATCTATTTAAAAGGAATTAGGAATAAAACTTGTGTATCAAAATAAATGTTCCTTCTATAAATATATCGTCCTGGTGCACTATGTTGCACCCTTTTTACATTCTCTAAATACGGGTAGCATAAATCAATTGGGCCCTTGAACAAGCCTTCTTTAAAGTAGAAAGTAATTTCCTCATTCGCTCATCTCTATAGAGATTGCACCGCTTTTGATTGAATCAATTTTTCATCCGTCATTTCTCTACTTTCTTCTATAACTTGCTTTGATTTATGATAATGTTATTGTATTGATGTTTGTTGTCCATAAGAAAAAATACTAAAGGGAAAAACAAAAAAAAAAAAAAAAAAATAAACCCAAAATATATATATATATATATATATATATATATATATATAAAAATACTAAACACGTCAATAAAATCCAAAATACGATCTTCATTGTCAATTTTTAGATAATAATTATATAAATAATAACTAGTGCCAATTAATTCATTTAATTTTAAGTTGTTTTATTTTTGTTTCATTTTTGAATGTTCATTAAAAAATAAATTAGTTCAGGAAATAAAAAAACAGGGCCTAAATGTCCATGAAAATAAATGAATATTTATTTTGAAATAATATAATAAGAAATTATAATAAAATGCCAGATGCTCAATAAAATCTAACTAAAAAATAAATAAATAAGATATATAACAATAAAAAAAAATTTATAAATAAACGATCAAAACAAAAATAATAAATAAATATTTTAAAAAATAATCAATATAAAAAAAAATGAAAAATATTTTCTAATAAAAACAATATATAATTTGTCCATTTTAATCATCCCTATATCCAAAATTCCTTTTTTTTAATTTTCAGATAATATCGATTTCCTTAAATTATTAAATTAAATTTAATTGAGATAAAAACATAGTGAAATGGAAGATTATAAGAAGCTTTTTATGCTTTACTAAAAATGAAGAATTTAACTTGAAGCTATTTAAAGAAATATTAGAACAAGGAAGATTGAAGATTGAAGATTGAAGATTCAAAAAAAAAATAATAAAATAATATAGAATAAATACAGAACTGAAGAATTGAAAAGAATGTATTCAAAATTATTTTAGTCTTTTATTTTTTGTTTTTTTAAAAAAATTAATTATTAAATGTTATTATATATTTTTTAAAATTATTAAAAATATTAAGAGATCACCATTCACCTCATTCCAAACATCATTCATTATCCATAAATTTAATAAAAATCAAAAGTTTGCTAAATAAAAAAAAATTGTTTATGAATATCTATTGAAGTAAAATTACATGTAAATTATATATATTTTTGGTTATTTATTTGTCTTTACAATCAGTGGCGCAACCAGGGGGGGGTTTTGGGGGTTAAAACCCCCCCAGGATTGAAAAAAATATAAATTGCTGTATATTATGTACTATATTACAAATAGAAAAGAAAAAAATAATTCTTAAAGTATAACTTAGTGTATAATAAGTAAGTTTATTTTATTTTAAACAAATTTCAACACAAAAAAATTGCTTATTTTTTCGTACAGAATTAAATATAAGAAATAAAAATTTTTTTTATTATTTCTCCTAAATCATAAAAAACAAAAGACTTAATATAAGATAACTAGATGATTGTGAAATTTTCCAATTTGACTATTATTTAAATATAAAATAAATAAAAATATTACTCAAATTCTAAATATTTTTTATTAATAATACATTAATTGCTAATTTCATAAAAATTATGAAGCGAAGACAAATATTTTCAAAATGGAAAAGGGTAAAAATCCCTAAAGGAAAAAATCCATAAAAGTCAAAAATCCCTAAAACCGAAAATCCCCAAAAGCGAAAACCCCTAAATAAAAATATCGCTGACTGAAAAAATCCCTAAAAACAATTTTTTTCATTTTTGTATTAATTTTAATTGTGACTCAGAAAATTAAATCACAAGGTGAGCATGACACCCAGTTGCCTGAGACACGACCTCCCAAGGAGGTAATCTGGCCTGGACCGAAAGTAGGGAAAAATAGGTCAAAAAATACATACATAGGGCCCACACACGTGATTTTTTCAAAAAAATTCGTATGTAAAATAAAGGGAATTTACTCAAATTCCGTTTATTATCATACGTTTTAATAGCTTAATGATTCCAAATACAAAATACACCATTTGCACCGTATATTTCACCAGGGAATATATAACGCAATTTGTGAAATTTACTATCATCAAAGGTTGTCTTTTTCATTTTGCTCAATGCATTTATAGAAACATCAAATCAATGCCAGAAGTTTTGAAGCTCTATAATGATATAGATAATCCTGACAACTCCACTCATTTACGAACTCTTGCAGCTTTGGTTTTGGTACCACCATCAAGTCATTGTAGCCTACCAAGCATTATCTGGACGATCAACAGGGTAAAACTTCGTGATCTTTTTTCTTACTTCGAGCGCACTTGGCTAGGTGAACAATTTTTGGCTGGCTTTTATGACCCCGAATTCGACATTGGAACATTGGAACATCTCCGATGCCACTTTGATGGGTTTGCCTCGAACAAACAATGCATTGGAAGGTTACAACAATGCTCTTCGTTCACGCTTAGGAGGTTACAAGACATCAGTATGGAACCTGATTAAGCAAATCCATATTGAGCATAACCTTATCTCTTTGGAAATCTGTCGTGAAGTTCGTGGTAAGAAGCCTGGTTCACCAAGGAAACGATTCAGCGACTCGCATGATAAGCTTCTGACTATAATGAAGGCAAACCATGAAAAATGGGACGCTAAAAAACCAGATGGAACAGATGGGATGACACCAACTACCTCATTTAAGTCTCTTCGGCTATTCATTATTAAATAAGTAAAAAAATTAGGGAAATTTTTTATTTAGGGATTTTTTCTTAGGGATTTTTACATGATTTCTTTCAAAATATCCTGCCACTACGGGCGGACGAAAAGCTTTCGAAATCTCTAAGTAGTTTTTTATAAATAACTCCTTTATTATTAAGTTTAGGTAAAAATGAATATAATGAAACTTTTAGTAAATTCGATTCCCTATAAATTTAATACGATAGTATGATAATTCTCATAAAAATCGGTATTTATTGAGAAAATCAATAAAATGTGCTTTGACACCTCTTTAAACTACTCTTACTTATGGTCCGATCTTGTCCAAAAACAATCCAATACCCGTCCATCATTCCCAAAAAAAAAAAACATATAAATATCAAATTTCAAGACAATATCTCATTTTGTTTAGACGTAATCTCGGTAACAAGCTGGTTCAAAAAATTTTTTTTGCAGTTTTGGATTCAGAACCGTTTGAAAAGTGGAATTCTCGAAGAATCTCGGAGCAAAAATTTTCAAAATTTTCCGATCATCGCATAAGCTATCCTTATTTCATGGAGGAAAGCTAAAATGATTTACTTATATCTGGAAAAAAATATTTTCTTTCTAAAACTGTGAATACAAGTAAATAAAATACAAAATTAAATTTTATTGCCAGATTTTGTAAAATCAGTGTTTCATTTACAAAACTTTTTTAAATATTTAATATAAAAAAAAAATCTTAATGAAAATTTGTCTTTGAGAGAGCCCGGGGGGGGGGGGGGCATAGGAAGGTGGAGCGGCTAGTCAAAACCCCCCCCCCCCCAGGATCAAATCCTGGTTGCGCCACTGTTTACAATAAAAAAAAAATACTTAAAAAAATTGATCGAAGAATTGCTGCATGACATGAAACATCACCAAGTTTTCCATTTTATATCTTTCTTATCTATTGAAGTTAAATTATTTGCAGACCAATGGTTTTGAATTGTTCTCTCACTTTCAATAAGTTGTTTTTTTTTTATTCTTCAATAGAGAATTGTGAAATTACACATATAACTACGTCTGTCGAACAATTCTATAAATATCTTGAAAGAGTAAATTTATAAAATGAAAATAAAAATTTTTTGACTAAATTTTCAATAAATTAAAAAAAAAAAATGAAAAGCAGATTAAAAAGAATTGAAAAAAAAGATTGAGTAACGAATAAAAAGATAATTATATAAAAAAATTTCAAGGAATATTAAAAAAAAAATTGCTAAAGAATATAGAAAATATACTGATTCATAGAAAACAAGTGTAACCAAAGACACATAATAAAATTTTACAGATACTTAGGTATATATAAAAAAAATTTATTAAATTTAATAAGTGAATGAAAAAAATTGAAATTTATATTATAAAAATGAATATAACTTTTAATCATATATTTAAAATATAAAAAAACTGAAAATATTTTTAAAAGTGAATATTTTTGAATTGTCGATTAAATATAGGACAGTTCCAATTTGTTGATTGATTACAGAATTTCGAAATAATATCGAAAGTATAAAAAAAAAAATTTACATTAATTTTATGACAAAAAAAAGATGGATTGCTTTTACTTTAGAAAATAATAAATCGATTTTTTTTAATTAATGAAGCGGTTATTCAATAATAAGTATAATTAATCTTATTAATCATCTTGTAATAAAAGATCATCAAGAAACAAACAGAATAATTCACTATCCTCATATTTCATAACCATTCATATAGATATTATTAAACAAGAGACGTCGTTGTTGCTTGGAATTTGTATATGTCATTTGAGAATAACATATAATAATAATATTTTGTTTTATTCAATTTAATTGTATAATAATATGTATCAATGGTAGTAATAGTTGCATAATTTCCAGGCGTTTTATTTTCAGTTTATGAATATAAAAGTAAACAATTGTTAATAGTTCTACACAAATACAATTTATAAAATCCTATTTAATTATAGTATTATATATGTAGGGTAAAGTATACAGTCGTTGGTCCCGAGGCAGTCATTGGCCCCCTATCAGTAAAACACAAATAATAAGAGATTTTTATTTTAAAAATTGCACTATTAACTATGGTTATGTAATCGTTAGTTGTATGGTTCACTATAGAATACCTAGGCCAATAACTATAACAGGGGGCCAATATAACAACTGTATTTTTTAGGATTTTTTTTAAAGTGCTTATTGAAAATGTCATGAGAAAATGATTTTTCTTTATTCATCAAAATGATCATAGTATCTATGTTCTGCAAACCTAATTTGACACAGATTGTTCCGCAATTTACCCAGATATGCATTAAAGACTTCTAGGAGTTGCTTAAGGGGGCCAACGACTGCATGCTTACCCTATGTATTTATGATATTTAAGAGTATTTTTTAAGATTTTTATAATTGTAATTTATATTTTTCAAAGTAATAGATAGCATATTTTAAAAAAATAAATTATATCTACAGATTTTAATAAAACGTTCGGATATTTTTTTTTATAAATTGATTTAATTAATCTGATAATAAAGACCACCAACATATAAAACAAACAAAAAATAGATGATAAAAAATATCTTGCTTTGATTTAAATACAAATTAATTATGACTTTTATAAAAAAATATATCAATAAATTTGAAGATCAAAAGGTAAAAGTAAATTAGTTTTATAGTATATCTATCATTTATTCATGATTAGATAAAAATAATTTTTTAATTAATCTTTTTTTAAAAAAATTATTAAATTATATGGTCAATAAATTACAATTAATACAAAAAATAGCTGCAAGTTAATGTTGAGTGGTAAGAACAAAAAAAAAATAAAAAATAAGTATTTATAATTAAAAAAAAAATTAAAACTTTTTTCAGATAATACCCTTTTTTAAGTTTTAAGAATATAATATCATTTCAAGTGGTAATATTTTTTCCTAATTTTAACTTTGTCTTAAATAACCCCTATAAGCTATATATGAAATGAAATGAAATCTAAATTAGAAAAGAGGATTATGTATAATAGCCTTATATCAAATAAATTGGAGTAATATTAAAATAAATGAATTCTTCATTGAAAATCTAATTTTCAATTAATAAATAGAATCGAAATCTTTTAATTAATATTCTGAAGGTAACAAAAATGTTAAAAAAAATTTCAATTAATAAACATATAATTTTATATTATTAAAGATCCTTTTAGAAATTTTAAATAAATATAGAAATATTAATTCAATAATATAACGATAGAATATATATAAATAATAATAAATCAAACATAAAAAAAATAATTAAATTTTGTATCTACAAATACATTTTTTAACTATTAAAAATAAAAATTAAAACAAATTTAAAAGATCAACTTGTTGAAGTTCAAAATAATATAATATTATGAAGTAGGCTTTTTATAAAAATTTGTGTCTCTCTTTAATTAATCATCAAATAGTATTTTCCCTTTGATATACCTACTAAATAGTTCTCTTCTTGTGTACTAATTGGATGGTGTCCAAACATATCCCCCCTCTCCCTATAATTGATTACAGTAACGGTTTGTACAAATTGCATTTGCAGGGCCAGAGGAGAAAAAAATTGAGCTTTATAATTGAAATTATCATGGGACAAATTCATTATTAATTATAAATTTTAAAAAAAAATGATAGTGGGGATTTTTAAAAATATATATTATTAATATAAAATAGAATAGAAATCCAACTAAGATATTTTTTTTTTTAATTTATATGTGATTTATTTTAATCATCAATTATAATCAAAATAGGTCAATATAGGTCGCTTTATGTAAAGGTTTTTATAAATTAAATTTTATAAATTTATTTGATTATCTTCATATATAAAATATTATACAAATTTATAATTTAATTTTTTTTAATTAAATCATTTAGCATCAATTTATCAAATTAATTATTTTTTTTCATGTCAATATAAACTAAACATCTTTATTTATTTAATTATATTATTCAATTAAAAAATAGAATTTCATGTCAAATTTTAATTAATTTCCCAAGAGAATCTGTCATATTTATTTATAAGTTTTAAATAAACAAAATATAAATATAAACTAAAATTGTGATAAAACTTACGTCAAGTAATATAAATTCGTTCGCCATAATGTCAATAAAATTAAAAAACTTAAGATAGACAAGACAAAAGTCAAAGAATATATAAAACTATTTAATGTTAACAGGATTCTTTTTAAAAAATGATTTGAATTTATAAATTGTTTTTCTTTTACTAAATACATTTATATAATAAGTAAAATCGCCAAATATTTTAATTAATAATTATCATAAATAGAAAAAATATATTTAAAAAAATTATAAATTTAAGCGGGTAGGGTGAAAATATTACAGGGTTAAATATTATTTAATATATTTTCGATTATCAAAAAGTATTAATATTAAAAGTCCTATTATGTATTATTATTATTAAAACATAATATTTCAAAGAAAGATAAATTACTTTCCTATTATATAAAAATAAAAACATAAATAAGTAAATAAAAGGAATGCTAAAACTAAATCTAGCGAAAGAGGGAGAAATGTGTCTTGAATAATGTGGGTTGTATATCTCAAGAAAATAGGAAGGAGGAGATGAGAGTTTGTTTTGCTTACCCTTTTCCTGCTTAAACAAAAGTGAGAGAGAAACAAGCATTACTCCTGGTTTGTTGATGCGGGAATGAATAAACTAATCGTAAGATATATTAAAACATCTTTTAGTTTCTTTTTCAATTTTAATTAATATTTTTTATGTGGTTTTCATTTTAATTAGGTTCAAAGTTTAATTATATTATTACGTATATTTATTAATTTTTCAATATTACAATCATACTTCACCTTGTCGCTAAGAATGATCAATTATTTAATGAAAAGAAATAGTAAAATCCTATAAGGAAATTGATATTATAGATTTTAGGTATTAAAATTAAAATATATTTAACAATTATTTTAACGGTTATTATTATATGATTGGAAGGCGTGGTCTATGACTTTGGAAGACGAAAAATAGAGATTTAGAGAAATTAAAAATAAGGTTCTAGCATATATGGGCCGAAAAAGAATAGCGTCACTGGGGAATAACGGAGGCTGCATATCGAGGAATTGCATGAGATCCATGAATATCCAAATATAAGGGGTCATATCAAGAAGGTTCCAATAGGCAGAACATGTGACTGGCTAGATTGGGAGAAGAAAGACTAGCGAAAAATTTGTTTGTAGAGATACCGATTGGAAAGTAGGGCAAGAATGCGGTGGGCAGACAATGTAAAGGAGTTGGGAGAAAATGGGAGTTGGATGGAATTAACTCATAATAGGTTCTCGTTTGGAGAAGTGTGGTTGCTGTAGCGAAAAACTTACGAGTTCCGTAGAGTCACAGAGATTTTTGTGTTAATAAGATAATAAAATATATTAAGATATATTCGATGAAATTTTAAATTAAAATAAATATAAGTAATTATTTAACAGTATGACATATATTACTAATTTTTAACCGTATTATATTGTCATTTTCTTTTCAATTTGTTGATCATCTAATTTAAAGACAAAATTATGAGGTCTTTGGTCATTACTAATTATATTGCTTTGTCAATTCGATCAATAATTAAAACAAAAAATTAGAGTGTTCAGGCTAGTAAAAAAATCTAATTTGTACAATCAGTGGCTTAAATCAATTTTTTTTTCTTGGTTGCAATTCATCAATATAGCGCACCAGGATCTGACAGGACATAAAAAGTGACAAAAAACAAAAGGAAAGAAAATGACCAAGATGGGCAACATTCAAGTATATCATCTTCAAAATCGATGTACTTAATTTAAAATCAACAACAAGATGAGTAAAATTTATTAACACACCTATTTTATAAAGGCGTTATTAGTATATTATTAAATAATAATTTTTAAAATATTTGAAGAACTCGTTTTCTGGTCAAATAATAATAACAATAATAATAATAATGATTTTTACGAAAAAATAGGGATGAAAAAAATATAAAATGTATAAGGAGTAAAAAATTATTTAAAAAAATCATATTATGTCGAAAAATATCATCATATTTGATTTCAAAAGTATTTTGTCAAGATTAAAACAAATATTATTGGAATGAAAATAATGAAAAATAATAGTACAATAATGTGTAAGTTTTCATCCCTTAATTCAAGTTTAAGTATTTTATTGACTTTAATTCAATGAAACTTAGGAATTCAATGAAAGGATACTAAAGTGGTTTCCGCAAGACTTAAAAGCATCTCAGAAAGTTACAAATTTCAACAAATTATTTTAACAAGTTTCAGGAAGAGAATGAAAATGTATTTACTTTCTGAATATATAAATTCTGATATACGTATATAAACATAAATATTTATGAACTTATATTATTTTTAAATAAATATTATTGTTTATGTGATTGATAATTCAACTTCACTGCTCTGTATCATCAGGGTGGTGAAAAAATGTATATTCTTAGTTTAAAATATGTTTTTAAATTTATTAAATAGAAGAAATTTTTCAAATTGAAACTGGTCTTGTAAAATATTATTTTATGATATCATCTTATAATTCGATGTTTTCTAAATAATCTCTATCAAAAAAAAAATGAAAGAAATGAAATTGAATTTGGAAGAAAATGAAAAGCACGTAGGGATGTCAGAAAATTTAAAAGATAAACGGAGAACGTAATAGAAATCAACTATGCATTTGAAAAGAATTCTATGTAAATCATAACAAATTAGTTTCACAGGTTTACAATTATCTGATAATGGAAAAGAAATAGTTTCATTTCTCAATAAAGGAAATTTACAATATTATAATTATGATGATGATTTTGAATATGAATATAATACTGATGTAGTTTCATTTCCATGTTCTAAAGTCGATTCCGATACATTATATAGTAAAAAATGGTTAAATTATCCAGGACCGAATTTACAAATTTTAATGGATTTAGAATCAGGTATAAAATTTACATTTATTATTATTAAGATTTTATCATTTATTTTTTTAATAACTATTTTTTACTATCTCGTAAGAGATAGTATTGCGATCACGAAAATTTTCGATGTTGAGATTTTGATGTTTTTATACGTTTTGAAGGTTCCTGAATCATTTTCACTAAGGTTGAGAAAAATATCTGTGTGTGTGTGTATGTAACCAAGATTACGCAAAAACGGTTTGAGCTAGAATCGAGAAATTTGGTACATGAGCATTATTCAAAATTCGTAGTTTTCTATCAACTTTTGAGAAATGTAGCTCAACCGGAAGAGGGTCATTACTTACAACGTTTTGATTTTTTTTCCTCTAAAGTGACCGTAAAAATAAAGATATATGTTTGATAATTTTTCACATGATTAATAATTGTATAAAACTGCTATATATAGAATTTCAGCTTGATTGATTCGCTGAAATTACCAGAATTAATTTTTTAACACTGCAAATCTTACGCGCCAACACGTGACGTGGTGCCATCAACAAAAGGCCAAACATGCGCTGGTTTAATATTTAAAATTTATAATTTATAATTAATTAAATTTAATTTAAATATAATATATTATGTTATTTAATCCAATTCAAATTGCGAGATAGTCGAGTGGAGACACTCCAGCTAATTTAATTTTAATATTTTCAATAATATATAAATAACCAGAAAATAGCATATTATTAATTAAAAAATGATAAAAGTAATAATTAATAATAATATAAAATTAATTTCACTAAAAAATTGTAATTATTTCAAATAATAAACCTGTTAATTATTTAAAAAACAAAATTTAAAAATATAATCTATTTTAAATAGGTTAAAAATAAATTCGAACTTAATTAATATATTTCGGAGAATATTAAAATATAATAAGTTGACCTGTGGCCAGGTCCGAACCGACCGACTGTTTGAAATAAATTAATTTCCAGCTACAGAAACAATTTCAAATAATTTTAATATATCTATTAATGTAATAAAAAACAGATATGGATACATAAATAATAAATAAAACATTTTTAATTTTATTTTATTTATAATATATATGTAAGACTAGGCTGTGATGTCATGAATGCCTGGATGACGTCATATAATTTTAAATCAAGAAAAAACTAATAAATATGATTTTCCCGAGGATAAAACCAATACAAAGTGTATGATTCGTGGTAATATATAAAAAAATCTTCTTTGGTGTGAAAATAACCCTTTCCTTCCTATCGTCGATCGCTAATACTACCACTTCCGGTTTCCGGATTTGCACCAAAAGTTGATCAATTCATCCCACTGATGCATTAAGTAAATATACCAAATTTCATCAAAATCGGTTGAGCCGTTCAGGCTGTACACATCTATACGGACGGACAGACGGACGGACAGACGGACGGACAGACGGACGGACAGACATCATGCTAAAAATACTTTTTTCTGTTTAGAAAATGCATGATTCGTGGAGATATGTAAAAATCTCCACATGTGAAATTTGGTGTGAAAACAATACCTCCCTTACTATCGTCGGTCGGTAAAAAGAAAAGGCATAACTTTTTTATTCAAAAATAATTCAAATATCAATTAAATATATAATTATTTAAAGAATTTGAATAATATACTAAAAAATAATAAAAAAATAAAATTGATTTCAATTTCAAATATTTAACTTTTTGTGTGGTGATGGAATAATCCTTGTACTAGTTAATAGCAAAAATCTGAGAATTAGTAAATACAGAAACGCCATCTTTGAAGGATCTCTGAAACTCGAACTATGAAGAAAATCATTTGTTTTGAATTTTTTCTATTCATTCAACCCTTTTTTTTACAAAAAATACCTCATAACAATTTCATTTGATAAACACTCATCTGATTAAATATTAATTGATTTAATTATGTGATAAAATATTATTATTAATTTTGGGCTTTTTTAATGAATCTGAGCTACCAAATCCAAATGTATATACATACAATATAGAAATCATTCATTATTTATATCTTTTGTTAATTTAATTTTTAATCAAGGAATAATAGAGCGGTCTTTAATGGGGCACAGTCAGGAAGACAATGTATCCAAAATATTTCATTAATATGACATCAATATATTTTTTTATTATGAATAATAATAATTTGTTTAATTGTATTCACAAATATATTATTTTTTACATAGTAGGGACGCTATTTAGATTGAAAGAAAATTATCCGAGTAAATTACACATTTGATTTATGAGTTAAAGATAAAATAAAATATTATTAAATAAACTTTTATTATAATAAAAAATTCATGAATTCTAAAAAATTAAATTAAATTTTCAGATAAAATTTTTTCAAACGTTCTACTGGCTTTATTAAATTTTATATGATACCTATACCCTATACCAATATATTTTTTTGTTATATATTATAGTTGAATAAAAATAATGTATTTATATAATAATTAAAATAATATCTTAAATAGAATCATGGAGTGGAGGTGATGATGACCCAATTCCTAAGAACAAAGAGCGAATGTTGCCTTGTTTAAATCCATATTGCTTAAAAAGAAAAATTATTTATTCTTCAAATGTATCATACGATGAAGAACCCGTTTATGAAATTCAAGAAAATGAAAGAGCATATATAAGAATTTATTTTGGTCCATATATTGTCGCGGGCATCCTACGCCATAGAGTTCATCGAATTCTTGGATTGAGAGGTAAAAAAAAACTTAAATGTTATCTAAACATAATATTAATCCTACTACAGTCTATACTCATGAAAATTGATTTTAAGATTAATTTCTTAATAAATAAAAATGATAATTTTTTAGCTTGTTTTTTTAAATTCTTATTTATTATAAATAATAATTAATATTATTTTTATGTTTTATAAATAAAACGAATGTTTTTATCACAAAAGGTATTTTGCATTGGAAGCAAAAGTTTTTTTTATCTAATTTCAATTCTCAAACCTTTAAAGAATATTTCATATCACACATATATATATATATATATATATAATTATGATTTTAACCCTTCTATAGTAGTTTACATTAATTTTTTGAAATTTTTATTTTCTCTCCTAATTTTGAATAAACCTAATTAATTTTTGAGTTTTATATATTGATTTTTAGTTTTTCGGGCAAATTAACAAATAAATTTCAATATTTTATATTTTGTCATAATTTAAAAATAATAAAAACTCTAATAAAAATATTTTTGTTAATTATGGAAAAAGTTATAATAATCAATTAATGTAAATCTTTTCCTCAAATTTCAAATGAAACAAAATCTATGAAACTCTTAAATATATATATATATATATATATATATATATATATGATTGATAGTAATTTATTTTGGAATTGCCCAAATATTTACACAAATATAAAGAAAAAGAAGCTAACATAATGTCATCACAGAAACCATTCCTTAGAAAAAATTTCATATTAATCTGTCTTTTAAGTCAGAAAATAAAATTATTTCATTTTCATGACTATTTTTAGTTATATTCTTTATTATTTTTATGTATTATTTATTATGATTATTATTATTATGAAGATCGACTTAGAAATGAATTTGGACATCGAGTTCAGTTGATCCCCATTATTCATTGGAATCGTTTAGTGATAGCCGTCGGAAATTATAATATCTTTCGATGTAAGATAACCAATTTGGAGATGGAAACGGAAGGAAAAGACGTAATTGCTTCTAGAGCCGTAGAGGCAGTTTCTGAGGCCCTTGAAAGAATTCAACCTATGCATACATATCCGATGGTTAGCAAGTATTACTTTAATTCATTATTTATTGGAAAAAATTTTAAATGATTTGGCTATTTTATAATATATTATAAATTTGTTTTATATATGTATAGATAAATTATTTTTATACAATTTTATATTTAAATTTGTATATTTTAGAATTATGTTAAGGGAATGGAGAATTCACGTGTTATGAACTTTTATGAAGACATATTAATAGATATCTTAACAGAAAGTTTAAAAAAATTAGAACCTCGTTATATTGTTGATGGAATAGTTAAAATGATTACTTCTAAAGTTTTGATCCAAATCCAAGAAGAAAAGCCAATTTATTATCAAATTCTTTTACTTTTAGAAGTAAGTACCAATTATATCATAAAGTAGATTAGTACTACAACACATTTCTTGATACTATCATTAAAATTAATTATTATTTTTTGAAATAAACAAGTTTCTGTTATAATAATCAATTAATTTATAGGTTAATTTTAAATAAATTTAAGTTTTATGAAATTAATGATTATAAAGCTTATTTGTAGAGGTATTGAAGTAAATAGCATCATATTGTTATATATATAATATATATATAAATATGTTTGTTTAGGCTTCTGTGAACATTTTAACTATGAACAAATTTTTCAGCCTTATTTTCACTTGTTTGTACAAGATTTGAGTACCACCCATTCAACCCAAAATCCCAACATTGACTTTTGGTCATATAGCCCAAGGCCAAGAATCCCTCCTGAAAATGGAGCAAAAATAGGCACCGAAACGTTGAGATCCAAATTTTACACAAACCTGTGAAAATAACCCAGAAATAATTTTTCAATATATATATATCAAAAATAACTAGTGTTATTATTAAATAACTTTTATAATTATAAGATATCCCAAAAATAAAACAATTTGTTTTTATATTCCCTAAATGTTATTAAAAACAATTCTATAGACGTTGATGGTATTTGTTTTGTTGATTGATCTTTAAACATTATAATTTCAATTATTGAAAATAATAATATGTGAAAATTATTCAAATCAGAATATTATTATAATTTGAATTTAGGGCACCAGCAATTATTTAGAAATTGGATATATTATATTTATAAATAAATATATTTTGAGCATTTTATAGGAAAATATTGTATTTCGTATCGTATTTCAAATCTTATTTGTTTTTTTTAGGAAATGGTACTTAAAGGAATGAAAGATTCATATCAACATTTCAGCGAAATTCTGGCAAGAACAATTGACCAAGCAGTTTCTAAAGTTGATCCAGAATTTAAAACTCAATCTTTCAGTGAATTATATAATATGATTTTATGTGCAACGAGTCGGGCAATTACAGCACGGAGCAATGCAAAATACGCTTTGAGTAATATTATGAATGAATTAATTTCAAATGTTATAATATCGCCTACAATTAGTCAAAAGAGCTCTACGTTACACTCTATAAAACAGGAGGAATATTTAGAGGGTAAATATATAAATTTAATATTTTTTTAAAGCAAAATAATACTATTTTAATATTTAAAAAAACAATACTATTATAATAATTTTTTGTTTTAGAAGTTGAAGAGGAAGAAGATAATAAATGTTGTTATCAAGAAAATGTGAAAGATGATCAATCTACTATAGGAACAATAAAAAATGAATTACCTTCTAAACAAGGATCCAAAGTTAGAGTTTGGTCAGAGCCTTGGTATCCAATAAGTAAATTAAAGAAATTTCCTTCAGATAAATCATCCATTAAAATAAAAACAGAATCAATGACAAAATGTTGTGATGATGTTTTATGCAGATTTCTTAATAGTTTAACGAAACAAACACTTTTAAAATTTCCAGAGTAAATATTAAATGCATGTATAAGAAAATTAAATTTTTAAATATTTAAAAAAAATAAAAAATATAATAAAGGTAAACAATGATTTAATTTTTTTCAAAATCTAGTTACTATAAAAAATATAATAGAAGCAACATAGTTATTTTTTAACTCATAGTAAAGGCTCAAATAAATAAAAAATAATAATAATTTTTTTTTTTTAAATAAGGTTTAACCAGGTATAATTAATTTGATATCCAAAAAAAGGATTAATAAATTAATAAAAAAAAAATTGTTTGGCAAAATAAAATAATAATTAAAACGTGTGGTGTGCAATAAATGCGATCATATAAAAAACAAAATTAATTTATATTTATAAATATTAAATTTATAAATATTATATCATGATTCTAAATTTCAATTCATATGGTTTTGTAAAAATTCAATTCAATTGTTTAATAATAGTAAAAATTAAAGTAATTTTATAAATTCATAAAAAATTATACTAGTAGATTTAAAAATTACACTGAAAATGAGTTTTGGATCTTTTTGCAAATGACAACACTTTAATCCGGTTGAGCATGAGAAAAAACTTAAACTGTGTAAATTATGAATGAGAAAATAAAAATAAAACCCAAATATAGTCAAAAAGAAGTTCTTTTACAAAAATTCAACACAATTTGTCCCCGGATTGTGATCGATTGTTCAATGATTTTTGCATTCCCTTCGTCTCATAAATATAAAAAAGATTATTGAAAAAGATCTTTCTTTATTTTATAGAAGTTAAAAGCAAATATAATGTGGATATATTTCCTACCTGATGAAAGCCGCCGATCAATTCGGAAGTGTCGAGAGCCTGATTAATTGGTAGAATCTCCAATCTTCTGCCAAGAAGCTGAGAGAGACAGAGAACTAAACTTGTTTTACCAACACCGCTAGAGCCAACCTGATAATAAAAAGAATATTATTATTATTATTGAATTAAAAGTTAAAAGGAATAAGGAAGAAGATTTATGTTTCGAATTAAAAAACACTTACAAGAATAGACATCCAATTCATTTGTACATTTCTAGCGAGAGATCGAAGAGAGGCTGCTTGATTCCGTAATAAAAGTGTATTTGAAGTTTGGATTTGCGAAAAGTCGGAAGACACTCTAGGCATTACTAATTCGCCTACTTTAACATGAGATCGATTAACCCGTATGCGAACGGGATCATTTCTAAGAGGATATTTCATTTGGTCAAAAATTTCACAATAAATTCGTGAGACATTTTGTTTGTCAATTAATGTTCTCATTCTATCTATATAAATAGAATGCAAGGATTCACCAGGATTGCCATTAATAGAAATAGATTCGCACCAGCGAGTTAAATCACGGAGATTTAATTCCCAAGGAGAACCCCTTAATCTAAAATTAAATAGAAATTTCATTATTTTTAATTAGTATTATTATAATTTATATTTAAGATTAATATTAACTTACCCCCATTCTTTTAAATATACTATTTCTTTAACTAATCTCTCATTAAACTTGACCATGATATGTATTAAATCACTCGAGAGTGAAGGAAATAAATTTATTAAAATCAGTTTTAAATCTTCTTCGTCTAATGCCTCAATATACACCTAGAATGAAAAACAAAATCGATTAGCATAAAACTATAAAATTTATATATATATATATATATATATATATCAAAATTAATTCGAAAATTATCTTGGAACATGCCATTTTATTCAATTAATAATAATAATAATAAAAAATCTGACTTTTGTACATCCTCCGTAAGGACAACGCCATCAAGTAAGTTATATTAATTAGGTTTAAAAATAAAAATATAATACAAACCTGTGTAAAACGATTCAAAAAGGACTGAGGTAAACCTCTTCTTGAACCTCCTTGATTTAAGGGATTTTGGGCTCCAAATAATCTTGTCGTTTGACTAATATAAAAAGTTTTTCCTAATTCAGGTATATATACTTCGCCTCGATGATCTAAGCAGGCATTGAGACCCTCCAGAACGGATTGTGAAGCCAAGTTAAGCTAAAATTAAATTTGAATAGAAAATAGATAATATTATAATTTTCCTAAATAAATAAAATTATTATTACTTCATCCAAAAGAATCCAATGTCCAGCTTTAAGAGCTTGCAAGAAGGGACCATCTCTCCATGCAAATTCATCACCTTTTCCTCCTTCAACCGGCAAATCTGCTCCAAAGAGATCACTTATATCCTAAGAAAAAATTATATATTAGAAATTAGAATAATTAAAATAAAAAGTATTTTTGCTCACTGTTTGATCTGAAAGATTAATCCTTTCAAGGGTATAACCAGAAGCTTTAGCAATTGCTTCTATCAGACTAGTTTTTCCTACACCAGGACTTCCCTCAAGAAGAATGGACTTCTTTAGCTGAAGGCCTCTAAGAACTCTAAGGGCGTTTAAACCAGTAGTTCGGACATTAAACGAAAATTTGGAATGTATTGAAGGATTAGGACCTAAAATTATAAATATAAACATTAATATTATTTTATAATTCATTTTTTATAGATAAATATTAATTATTTTAAATAATTTAAAGGACCTTTTGAAATATAAAATGGTAATAAACCAAAATGAGTTTCAGTATTTTCGATTTGTCTTCTTTTTAAAAATTCAGGATCATTTTTGAAATTTGAATCTAATTGTTTATATAAAAAGTTTAGAGCACGAGTTTTGAATTTTTTAATTTCTTGTAAAGACGCTTGTCCTGTTGTTCCAGCGCCCAAACCATCAAGGAAAATAAGACTTGCTCCATGAATATATGAAGTATAAACATCCAGACAATTTTTATTTAAAATTTCGTTTGTACATTCATTAATAAAATTGACCCAAGAAAGAATATCTCTTAAGCTGATAACAATTCTAAAAAAGAAAAAAAAGATTAGTTTATCTAAAGTAATAATAAAAAAATGTAATGCCTATATTTGATAAAAGATAATTACCTTTTCCCAATATCTTGAGTAGAAATCCAATTAATAAATTCTAAAATGTTTTTTCCAATTTTCGAGCATTCACTTTGAATAATGTTTTTACTTAAATTATGTTCAATAACCGACAAAAGATCCTCTTGGCTTGAACAAGTTTCACACCAAATTTCAGTAAAACGATTTCTAAGAGCCATTGAAAGCTAAACAATAAAATAAAAATATAAATAAAAATTAAAACATAAATAAATAAAATTATAATAAATAAATAAAGAAATTACCTCCTTTTTTCCAAAATCTCCTCCGGGATTCATAGTACCTATAAAACGAAATCTTTCTTCTGCTTTTATAATACTACCTTCTTCATTTATTCCTTTTTCGCTTAATAAAAGTGTTCTTTCAGGTTCTTAAATAAATAAATAAATAGTATTATTATATTATATATGAATATTCAAAATAGAAGATATTTACCTAAAAGTGAATTCAAACGTTCAAGAACACTATCATCAGCAAGAGAAATTTCATCGGCAAGAAATAAATCTCCAGATCTCATTGCTAGGACAAGAGGTCCTTCCACCCATTCGAAAAGTGATTGAGGTTGATTATTAACCTGTAAATTTATATATTTATATATATTTATTAACAATAATATTCATAAATATATTTAAATGAGAAAAAGATTTTTTTTTAAATTTAATTTACCGTAGAACGATTTCTATTAGGACGCATTCCTCCTAGGAAATCTGCACATTCTGTATGCATATGACAATTAACAGTGTATAATTCTTGATTATAAAGTTTTGCTAAATATTGAGAAACAGTGGTTTTTCCACATCCAGTTGGTCCAACTAATAGTACAGGTTCTCCAAATTCAAAGGATTTGGCTAAAAAAAAATTTATTTTAGCAAAATAATTAATGAAAATATTGCTAACTTATTTGTTTACTCACCAACAAGAACAGCTAATCTTCGCATATTATAAGTCCATACAATATTATTAAATTCTTTAGGATGGTTATTTAATATTTTTTGTAATATGGATTTAGTTACTAGTGATGTTTTATCATTTACTAAAAGAAAAAAAAATAATAATATGAATAATTATTGAAAATTAATTCTATCAATAAAACCTAATTAAATACATACATGTGAATAAATTTTGTGGATCGACTTGACTTTTGAAATGCTTTTGTAAGACATCGGCAATAATGATAACTTCATCACTTTTACGCACCCTTCCAGCAAGTACAAGATAACCTTCATCAACAATATGCTGTTGCCAATCATAGAATTTCGATTTATTCAATTCCTTATCAAGCGAGGCAAGTCTATATCGTTCTCCCCATCTGAATAAATCTCGAAGTGTAATATATCCTTTTTTTCCAGCAAAGGCCAAAGAGCCTCTGCGTCTTAACTGAAAGAAAATAATTTGAAAATTATATAAAATAAAATAATAATCAAATAATTCAAAATTATTATAAAAATATATTTTATTTAAAATATACCTGTAAATCATGCATAACAGATACAAATTTTTTAGAATAAGATAACGGTAAATCGCAACGTTTATGTAGAATCGTTTCTAACTCTGAATTAGGTATTTCATCAAAATGTAATTCAACAAATCTATTTCGAAACGCTCTTGAAAGAATCTGAAATATAAAATGTAATTTATATATATATCCAAAACATTTAGGAAATTGAAATATTTACTTTTCTTCCACCATATAAACCAGGAGGATTTTGCGTTGCAAAAAGCCTAAAATTCTTATGTGCCTTGACTACAATTTGAGTTTCAGGTATAAATAATTCTCTGTTATCATCAAGAACTCGATTCAATGCCTCTAAAACATCAGATGGGGCTAGATTAAGTTCATCCAAAATAATCCAGTGTCCTTGACGCATTGCTTCAACAAGAACGCCTTCTTGAAATACAAGCTGCCCGTTTTCATTGGTAGAATATGCTCCAATATATTCTTGTAAATCGGTGTGATCATGATTATTAACTCTAACACAATGGTTTCCAGTCGATTGAGCAAGATACATAATTAAACTGGTTTTTCCAACTGAAGTTTCTCCTTGTAATAATATGGGAAGTTGTGCCAAAGAAACCACTCTTACTAAATCTTTCAAATTTTTTCGGACACTTGGTGTTAATATGTACTGCAAAATTTTCAAATATTAAATTATTTTATTCATAATCAGATCAAATAATATTTTAAATGTCTTAATTCAATATACCTTATCTGGAATAATGGGTTCTACAGAACCAATTGGAATCCAATATCCTTCAAATTGAAGAAATCCTTTTTCTCCCAAAGTTTTTGGTTTAGGGATAATAAAAGAGAGTACATTATCATTCACTTTATCCTCTATAATAGCTCTACAATAAAACAAGATTATATTTTTTTTTAATAATTAAAATAAAATATATATTTTTATTTATTTATTTTTGAATATTACCTAGTGAGCAGAAGTTCAATATTTCGGCGGGATGAATAATTTAACTGAGTTAGAAAGCTTAAACAAAATCCTTCATAAAGACTTTTAGGAATACTACCACATAAATTTTGTCCTGCTACTATCAAAGCTCGGCAAAGTGTTCTTAAACTAAAATAAGAGAATGTATTATATGATACATTAATTTTACGAGATAAATGGAAATTTATAGTGTAAAATTTACCTGTAATGAGGCTTATTTCCCGTTCCATCAATTAAAGAATAACCAAGTTGGTTTTTTATTTTAAGATAAAATTTTACTATATTTTCTATTTTCTTGGATGGAAGTGAAAGGTGATGAAGATAAGAATTTATAAGCAGATGTAAATCGGTTTTATCCATAAGCTCATCAATGAAAAATTCAGTAAATCTATTAATAAAAATTGGGATTAAATTTATCATTCAAATAGAAGAAAGTGAAATATAATATATACCTATTTCTCAAACCATCAGGCAAATGTTTTTTCCCTACATCAGTTGCAGGATTCATACAAGCAAAAATGCGAAGTTCTTTATTTCGAGATATTGGTTCTTTATCACCTCGTTCAAGTAAATATAAAGAAGCTTCTGGACCCTCTAAAAGACTTGATAAGCATTCAAGCGTTTCTGAAGAGGCTAAATTAATTTCATCTAACAAAATCCAATCGCCTGAAATATGAATTTAATTATATTTAAATATTCCATTATTATTATTCTAAGTTATTTATTGAAATACCTGATCGGAGAGCTTTTACCAAACTTCCTTCAACAAAAGTAAATGCTGTTTGAAGTGATGGATTGTTTATTTGTTTTTCTAAACGTATAAGTTTTGTTTCCAAATTACTCCAACGTTTTTTTAGATTTAATTGTTTTGAAGTCAGGTTTTCTTTATTTAAATGTTTTAAAGCAGCTGTTTGACTATGTCGCATTAATGTAAATAAATTTTTCCATTGGGAATGTATAAAAAATGTCTAAAAAATTAAGATAGATTTATTAATAAAATAAAAATAAAAAATGTATTTACATTTAAATATATTTACTGATATATGTTGAAGGAATTTTGCATTTTTAGAAACATCAAAGTAATCTCTAAAAAGGGTCTCAAATTCCTCTCTAATAGGAGAAATAATATGTTTGAGGCCAACAGGTTTATATCTGAAAATTTTACAAATAATAATAATAATAATAATAAACATTTGGTTTAATTAATTTAATGAATATACCCTCCAAGAAGATCCGCACTGTCGCTTTGCTGATTCATGTTAATCACTACAAGTCGTCGTCCGACTTGAGAAGCTAAATATTGAATAGCTGAAGTTTTACCAGTCCCTGTTTCGCCAACTAATAACACTGGTTCATTCAAAGCAATGCAGCAACCTATACTTTCCAAAAGACAAGATGCTGGTCTTGTAAACGAGAATTTTGGGGAATCATTGCTAGAGAAAACAATTTTAAACAAATTAATATATATTGTATAGTAAATATATCAATAAATATGAAAGAATTGAATGTTTGTGGAAATAATATTGAGAAATCAACTTACCCATAAATTAATTTATTTTGGCATTTTTCAATTTTAGCTCGTCCAATATTAATATGAGACGCAGTTTGTGCAATAGCTGGTTTATACAAATTAAAATAATAATGTGCTTTATCTTTCACTATTCCTAAACAAGCACCGATCCGTTCAGCAAATCGTAACCGGGTTTCTAAAAATATATTAATTTTATTTATAATTGATAATTATTTATTTTTCTAAGAAATGTTTATTATTTTTGTATGTTATTTCTTTCCCCTTGGTGGAATAGATTTCATATTTACAAATTGATTTAATAATTGATTTAATAAATTTAATAATTGGTTATAAATACTTTTAATTTGAGGAAATCCATAACCATCTTTTTTTTAATTGGTCATAATAATGATGATATAAAAAGTTAATAAAAGTTATAAAATTAATAATTTATTAATAATTCTTTTGTTAACAAATTATATGTATCAAAACAAAAAAGTTAATAGATTTAATGATTAATACAAACATTTAACTAATAAAAAATGTAATAAGGAACAAACCCAAATTTGAAAAACTTCCACAAAAAATGTCTAAGGCATGTTGATAAACAGTGAGTGCTGATTCTTTAGACGATACATCAAAATTAATGGATGAACGTTTACACCATTTTAATAAATCCCTTTAAGAAAATATAAACAAAATAACATTATCATTGTATTTAAATAATAATAAAATTTGATTTTTTTTAAATAGAAATATTTAACTCACCTAGTAGAAATAAGCCTTGACCGTATGGAAGTTATATTTAAATTTTCTTGACAAGTGATCTCATGTGTTGATTCTAATGCATTTTCATGTTTTCCAACAGAAAACAAAAGATAAACATCTACAATTCTTGATGCTATTGTTTTTAAATTTGGATACTAAAATATAAAAGTTTTGATAACATTAATAGCCAAGATATTAACCATAAATACTTTATGAGAACTCCTTGAAAAGGAAATATATAGATTATAATATGTATAATAAATCATTCATTATTATATTAATACTAAATTTTGGTTATTTATACTAAATATATATAAAGATTATTATTATTTATTATTCAAAATAAAATATTATAAAAGTACCTTCGTTTGAATTATTTCAATAAGTTCTTCTTTTGAAAGAGGTTCCACATTAATTTTATGACAATGTGTTTCCAAAAGTTTAGATGATGTATAAATATCTCTTTGAAACCCTGTGCTTTGCCTGAAAGATTTATTAGAATAAATTTAAAAATAATTGTAAAATAAATAAATATATTAATGCAAAGGTGTATATATTTTTACAAATACCGTTGAGTTATAAAAAGTTGAAAACCTGGAGATATTCTGATATTATCTGGGCACCCAGGTGCTGATAAAATACCCGTCTCTGTGAGAGAACATAATAATGAAACTACATCTTGAGGAGCAGAATCGATGTCTTCTAATAGAAGCCAGTAACCATTTTTTACAGCCTTAAAAATAAAAAATAAATTTAATAAACTATAATTTCTATATAATAAATTATAAATAAATAATATATATGAAATTACCTGAGCTAAAATTCCGGATTTCCAAATAAATTCTCCAGGAATATCAGTACATATATAATTTCCCAAAAGCATTTTTGAATCCGTTTGATCTCCCAATTGTATTTTAACAAAATAAGGCGGCTTATTCCGTCCTGAAATGTAAATATTTGAATAAAGCAGTGTAGTTGGATTTTTAGATTATGCATATATACAATATATAATTCCAAATTAGGTGTTAAATCATTGGATATATAATAATTTAATTTTTCAGTTACATCCTCCATTATACAATAACTCATTTATTTTTATATTCTATATTAATAAAAAAAATAAATATATTTGTATTAATTATAGCTTGTTTACCTGTAATTCCAGCAAGATATTCAACAAGTGATGTTTTTCCACATCCAACTGGACCTTCAAGACATATAGTTTTCCCTGAGGAAATAGCAAGAGCTAAACTACGTAAGTTAGATCTAGTTGAAGGAACTCTAATTAAACTACTTTCAAAATCCTAAAAAAAGAAAATAATATGAAACACCTCAATTCAATAATAGTAAATAATAAAATAAAATATTTATGAACCATTTAGGAAGGAACGTGAGAGAGATGGAAGAAAGTTGGAATTGAATGATTATAGCTCAGGGTAGTGGAGAAATGAGGTTGCTGTGCGGCCAAGAACTTTCAAGTTCCGTAGAGCCACAGAGATAAATAAATAGATAAAATATTTATATATTTCACCTGTGAATCTTGTAATTTTAAATCCATTTTAGGAATTGTTACTCCTGCCACACATACGATATGTTCTGAATTGAACTCAAATGATTTTTCATTTTTTTTATTAAAATCAATATCTTTAAATTCATTTTTCTTTTTAATTAAATTATTTTCATATTTTATATTAAACTTTATAATTTCACTCTCAGATAAATATTGATTAATAAATATTTCTTTATTATCGTCATTCATTGATGTCACAAGAGCCATACATTCACAAGCATACCTAAAAAAACAAAAAAATAGAATTACTATTTCATTAAATAAAATATATTTAATAATTGAAAATCATATAAGGTAAGTTCGGTGAAGTGCGCGCACGGGGTAAGTGCGAGTTAGGTCTCCAGAAGTCTTATTATTTTAAACTTGGTACGAATCTTTTGCATTTAATGGTGATTTTCTTGTTATGATATCTAAGTAATCTGTTGGAACCCCTAAGCAAACAAATCAAGGCAACTGACGTTTATGTGACACACATCCATTGACGGTCATCACACTAGTTAAGCAGGTACTTTTAAATCTAAATTATTTTCTCAATCAGTTGTTTTTATTATTTAAATTTCGATTTATTATCACTTTATTGTTTAAAAACTAGTGATCATAAACATTTTTATATCTTAAACACTTTCTGTTTGAATTTAAGAGAGGGGCTCGCACTTACCCTGGATTTTTGGCCTGGTGGGGTAAGTTCGTGTGTCAAGAAGCTTGGGTAAGTGCGCGGCCCACGCACTTGCCCCCAAAAAGTCTTGTATGAGTTTTCATATAAGCTTAATAATAAATATAATTGGAAGGAGAATACAATTGTCAGCCGGTCAGAAAAATTGTCGGTGAGTATATCATATTCAAAAAGAAGGGTTTGTTTTTCCCAGGAAAAATAACTGAGATTGATGACAATGAAGTCACAATCTCCTGTATGGAAAGCTTTGGTCGCCTTTTCAAATGACCAAACAGACCAAATGTACTGAGATATCAATGGGAATTAGTTATTTCCCACATTAATGAACCAGTCAAGCAAGACTCGTAAGGTGTATTCAGTGCCTTTAAATGGACTTCTTACACAATTAATAATAGCTACAGCCAATCCAATCTTATAAGCTTAATCTTTATATTTATACTACCATTTAATGTTTGAATACAATAAAAAAAGAAAAACAAGTCTATCTTTTATAATTTCCTTGTTTGATCAAACTATGTTGTAAAGTATATGATATAGATTTAGATTTTATTTTTTTAATTCAGTAGTAACAAAAATAAAAGAAGATTCTTACCATCTTATTAATTTATTCTCATGATTTAAATAATCTTTCATGAACATATTCCAATCCCATTCTTGTCTATAAAAACTTGGAGAACTTTTTAATAAACTAAGACATGATTGGAGAAGTGGTAAATCAGAATTATTTAATTTTTTTTTTCTTTTTGGATTTGGTTCTTCTAAGTCTTTGGATGAATCATAAAACGGTGATTTATGAGTTTGAAAATATTGTTGAGCAAATCTATAAAAACATTTGAAATTAAAAGAAATAGTAAGTATTAAATAACCAAATATTTAAAAAAAAAAGTTACTTAATGCAATCTGGATGTATTTCAACTAATTTTCCTAAAGCAATACAAATATCTTTATGTTTAGAATTTTTGTTTAAATCAGAATTTTTAATCACTATAGACAGAAGTAAAAGGGTTAACTCCGGAGCATGTTTAATTATAATATTAGTATTGCCATGAATCAGATCATGCGATATAATATTTAAAATCTTTGAATAATCATCATTAGAGAGTTTCTGGAATAAAACAAAAATTATTATACCATAATTTATAAAAAAAACGAGTTAAAAAATAAAAATAAAATATACATATAAAAACAAATTTACTGTTTTTACCTTATTTCGATAAGAAAACAATGATTTTTCAAATTCTTTTAAATTTATTACTGTATTTAAACTTTGAAATAAACCACTATTTTCATATTTATCCATTTTTATTTAGTAATTAGAAAATCTAAATTATATAAACAATATAAAGTGTGATAACCACGTGCGTAAATAATTTTATAATGTGCACAGCACAGACCATTAATGTAGTTTCTATTTGACAGATGTTCATTAGTGCCACCTATTTTAAAAATATGAAACGTAGATTTTAAAAATATGAATTTTAATTTTAAAATGTTTCTTTTTAATTAAATTAATAATCATTTAACACACGTATTAATGAATTAATAGTAAATGTATTATAAAATATTTGATATTTGTATTTTTTTATTTTTTAGTTTTACATTAATTATTTTTTTTTTAATTTAATTTCAAATTAAGCGCCTAAAGGTTCAAATAAGACTGTTCAAAATACCTTCATAATAAATATTATTTTAAATGAAATATATAATTCTTTGCATCCATTTTATTTTCTAAATATATATAATAAATTTATTAATTTTCTATAATATTTTCAAGATTATTTTTTTAAATTTTGCCTCTACATTTATTTTAAACAAATTTCAAAATTTATCCCTTTTTTTTAAGGGGTGAAATATTTCAAGCACAGGCCAAGTAAATTTCTAAATAACTATTATTATTAAAATTACAAGTCATTCAAAATATTATAAATATTTACAATGCCAGGTAATTTGAAAACTACATTAATTGTTTTTATATTTAAATTTGTAATGTCATGAAATACAAAATTAATTTTTAAACTTGTCATTATTATTTTAGATATAATGAATAAAAATACAGCTGAATATACAATTGAAGAAAGTAAAATAAATTCTCACATCTTTTCTGATGAAATTTTAGAAACTAAAATTATATTCCAAATATTGAATTTAAAAGAATCTATATTTATATATATTGGTTTATTTTCGGAAGCTAAATTTGTTGATCTATCTATGGCTATGAAAACACCATATGATCAAATCCCTTTATCAACTAAATTATTTGGAGAAGGTTCAGATTTAACATCAGCAAATTTATCTATGAAATTATCAAAAAAATTAAATAAAGTTATTTATGTAAGTTTTAATTTGCCACAAAATAATATAATATTACCAGCAATTGAAAAGAGACTAATTGAAGAACTAAATAATTTTAATAAAGCATAGGATTTTAATATTTTCACTTAATTTTTTTTTTTTTGTATGAAACTTAACCATTACTTTTTAATTTTATGTTGTATATTTAAACAAATAAAATATATTATTTTTTTAAATTACTTAAGAAATCTTTTTAAATTGTTCAAAGGTCTTTATTTTGTGATTTATAAATGAAATTAATGTTGAGTGATAACAGAATTCCATTTATCTATAATGATTTTATTCTCATTTCCATCCAATTCTTATTCTTCCCTCATATGATTTTATATATTGGGTCTTTTAAATCTTTTAAGTTATTGAGTTAACTATATTTTCGCTGAATATGTGAACCCATATACAATACATTATAAAATACACAATGGAAGTATTTTATATTTATTGTTGGACAAAATTAATTATTAAGATATTAAATTCTAATGGTTAATATTTAATGTCAATTATCTCAAATATGTTGTTGATTTTTCACAAGGGCTAAACAAAAAATAAAAATAGTTTATACTTATTTTTATTATTCTTTCGATTCTTTATAGGAGTATGTTCATCATGTCAGCTGATTTATAATAATTCACTCGCAGCGAAACGAAAATTTATTTCTTTTCACGCAGATAATTTAGAATATTATTAATCATTTAAATTTATAAATTCTAAACTGAACTTTTTGTTATAATATGAGTTTGATGTTTCCTGGTGGCAGAAATAATAAAACTGAAAATTTAATAATTGAAATATTTATAATTATGAAATCGGATTGGTTTAATACACAAAACAATATTAGCAAATAAGTAAGCCCTTTGTACAGTAAATCGAAAGATTTACTTATACAGAAATTAATTCCAGCAAATTATAGCCACAAATTTGATTAACGCTACAATATACTCCCATACAAAGTGTTGAAGGAGGCCCTATTGTTTAACCGAAGCAGGTTGAAACAAGAAAGGATGACAAGAAAGAGAGGTAGAGTCACCGATGGTTAGGGTGGCCATATTTTCAAAACACCAAACCGGGACATTTTACCTTTTTTTAGAACCAAATTGAGAAAAATTTAGAAAAAAATTCGGAAATGTTTAAGAGCTTAGTCCAGAAAACGTTATACCTTTTTTTTTTAGAACCAAATTGAAAAAATTTTGAAAAAAATTCGGAAATGTTTAAGAGCTTAGTCCAGAATACGTTTTACCCTTTTTATTTTAGAACCAAATTGAAAAAAAGTACGAAATGTCCTAAATGTTTAAAAAACGGAACAATAGGTTGTCCCGAAGACATTTTTCCGGACGCCGGGACAGAGCACCTAAAAACGGGACGTTTGGTCACCCTAATATAACATAATATATATTTCGTAATTTGATTACAAAATATTACAATAAATATTTTTAATTTTATTTTATTTATAATATTTTGTATTTAAGGAAGCGCTATTCGCCGTTGCCCGACGCCATTTTTTATTATTAAAATTCCTATTTTAAATTAAGGAAAAACTAACAAAGATGGTTTTTCCCGAGGCTGTAACCTATATAATGTGAATTTCCAAAAAATTCTTAGAGCGGTTTAATATTTCAAATATTTATATATATATACAATTTTTGCTTGTATAATAAGATAAGATTATAAACACATAAAAGTTATCAAATACATATTATTAAGTATTATATATAATTAATTTTTTACATCAAAAAATATACGAGCCGCCCTCGAACAATATTTACATCTTCTTTCATTGATTTCTCTTTTTATCACTTAACATTTCTCCTTTGATTCTTGACTCCGATGAGTAGTTACGAAGCTTTCAAAACAATAATTTCACCTCAGATTTTCTTTATATAAAGCTATGTACAAAATTTTAGATAAGGATTATTTCTTCTTATTTTTAGAAAGACTTTAGAAACCTATATGTTTCGAAAATCCACAGGTTTGTTCTTTATTACTCTCTTCGTTCATTCTTGAAATTTTCTACCAATTCTAAATCAAGACAGTGAATTGTGACTTCCCACAGGACTAGGACAGGATATTGATGAGTGACTTCCTACAGGGAAACTTTGATACACTGGAGGAAAGTTGGCTAAACGGTTTGAATGTAGATCACCCACCACTCTGTGTGACATAGTTAAGGAACCCATTTCAGTTTGAAACAAGATATCGTTCATAAGTTTTTCAGCTAAAAGCATTTGCTGTTTAGGAAGACCACGCAACTTGATAGCAAACCCTTTGCCGATCACATCGAAACGGTCTTCTTCAGTTCGAAGCTTCTTTAAATAATCATTTACTTGTACTTCTTTCACCATTTCTTCTGCGTAAACTATTTTTTCACTTTTATTAGGTGGTGGAGAAGAACTAGTGGTTGCCACTTTATTTAAATTTTCAAAACATTTTTGTGTTGATTCATTTTTTTCAATTATATCTTCTATTTTTTCTACCTAAAAAAAATCTATTATATTATATTAATTATTAGTTAATTATATTATTATTAAACTATTAAATAAAATTAAATATTTTTATAAATTATGTTTTTCCTCTTAATTTTTTTATTTATATTTTTAATTTGTTTGCATTTTTCTAAAATCAAAGTAGAGTGCAAAGAAATACCGAAAGGTTTCGAAAATTTAATAACAAAGAGAGATTCTTGATACTAATCTTCAAATTTATATTGTAATGGTATATAGGTATAATATAAATAAAAATAAATAAATATATAGATAAATATAAATAATATAAATTTGGTTCAAAGGGAAAAGTTTGTAAAAGTTTTTCAAAAACTTTCAGATGGAATCCTAAATAATATTTAGAAATTTTATAGTAAATTATAAATACATTTTCATCAGTATCAGTAGTTATTTCTTCATTTTCGTCACTGTCCACTTTTGAACGTGAAGTGCAAGGATTTTCTTGATCAGAAAGAAAACTAAAAAGAAAGTAGATTAATAAATAATATCAAATTTTTATAATAAAAATTTGGAGTGGCTCCACTCGACTATCTCGCAATTTGACTTGAATTAAATAAAATATATTATACACCTATCCCCCGATTTACACGGTAGATACGTTCCTGAGAAAAACGTGTGAATCGAAAATTAAAAATTTTCAAGTCAAAACCGTGTAAATCGAAAAGCTTGCAGAAAATGCACAATTTTGCTATTTAACAGTTGTGATTTTTTTCAATATTTTTAGGTGTACACAGAAATAAAAATAAAATGCATTGCCAGGTTAAAATATGTAATATATTACGGAAACACTGTTTTTTTATTTAATTACAATACATTAAACAGAAGAACAAAAAATAAAACCAAAGGTGTTTTATTATCCTTCATCCCTATCAGAAATTACTCTCATTCTTTTTTTCGGAATCGAAGGTTGGAATTCACTTTCATCACTCGAAGTTATTTGTGCCGATTCGATGTTTGAAGCAGAAATATTTACATTCTGAGTGGTGGTAATAAAATCGGTTATTAACAATTGTGCCCATACTCGTGGTATTGTCAGCTGCAACACTCTTTCTAATTGTGTTTTCATTTGTTCTAATAGTTCTTATAGTAGCTTCGTTCATGCTATATGACATCTACTACTCTATCTCCCTTTCGTTAGCGATCCAAAATTTCGATTTTAGTTTCTAAAGAAAGAACTTTTCTTTTAACTTCTTTCGACATTATTAGCCTATAATTTTTTTAATTTAATTTAATTTATAATAATCTAAATTATGCACTCCCTTGTAATTTACGAATATGGAAAATTAAATCTTTCTGAAACTGTGAAACACTTTCACTCAAATACAATTTTCCGTAGATAAAACTTTAATTTTATGCGAAGAAATACAGACACAGTGTGCATGTGCGCCAAGTCAGCACATAAGCTCGGGATTCCCCGTGAGATATGTACACAGCGCACGTGTTCAAACACAGTAGCATTTATTAGAGTGCGGTAAAAACAAAAAAAAAATTTATTTGGAAAACCGTGTAAAAGCGAAAACGTGTAAAACAAGTAGCGTGTAAATCGGGGGATAGGTGTATTTAAATTAAATTTAATTAAGTATAAATTATAAATTAAAATTAATAACAATATTTATTAAACCAGCGCGTGTTTGGCTCTTTGTTGATGGCACCACGTCACGTGCTGCCGCGTGATTGCCAGTCAACGTATAAAAACATAATTCCGGTACTTTCAGCGATTCAATCCAGCTGAAATTCAATATATAGCAATTTTTAATTATGTGAAAAACTATCAAACATATATCTTTATTTTTACGGTCAGTTTAGAGAAACAATACCTCCCTTACTATCGTCGGTCGGTAAAAAAAATGAAAACGTAGTAGGTAATGACCCTCTTACGAATGAGCTACATTTCTCAAAAGTTGATAGAAAACTACGAATTTTGAATAATGCCCGTGTATCAAATTTAATTATTCTAGCTCAAACCGTTTTTGCGTAATCTTGTCTACATACACACACACACACACACAGACATTTTTCTCAACCTTAGTGAAAATGACTCAAGGACCTTCAAAACGTATAAAAACATCAAAATCTCAACATCGAAAATTTTCGTGATCGCAATACTATCTCTGGCGAGATAGTAAAAATAATTGAATATAATTAATTAATTAACTTACCTAAACTTTGAAAAATACCATAATTTAGGCTTATACACAGGACCACCTGATATCTTGGATTTCTTTATTTTACTATTTTCTTTTCGTATAGCACTTCTCATATTGTTTATTTTTTTAATAACATCATCCTTGGTTGCCTTTGAGTTGACTTCTTTTAATTTATTTAGCAATTTTATATACCCAGCATCTCTTTTATTTCGGTCGTGATAATATTTAGAATTTATTTTCCATAGGCAATGTTCATTTTCATATATTTCTTTGAATTCGGCTAAAATTTCCCGAGACATACTAAACACAGTATTCCCTTTAGAATGCCTTAAGGCCCACTGTTGATAGACACGCAACATCTGATAATCCGTCCTTAAGGCTGAAAAAACATTCATTTTCGTTCGGGATTTTTCGGCCTCAAGGCAGGAAAGGCATTGATTTTCATTCGGGATTTTTCGGCCTCAAGTAATCTGCCCGGCCCCTAAGACACTATTATACCTGTTAGGTAATCCTCAAGGTTTGGATTTGGGGAATGGGTATCTTAATGGATAGTCATTTATTATTATAAAGTCCAAATTAATATATCTAATTGATATGTGTAAAATGAAATGATTATAGAAAGAAGCAAACCAGGAAAAAAGAAATCTGAGAGTGAAAGTGGTTTAAATTCTTTGCAATGTTAATGACCTTGCTATATGTTTGGACTTGTGAATCGAAGTAATACTTCTTTAGGAAGAAAGAAATTAATCCAAAAAAAAAAAAAAAAATATTATGAGAATTATATATATATATTAGAAACATTACTGGGCTATTATTTAAGGATTTGGATACCGAATCATTCGTATATAAAGAAACAATAGAAAGTAGTTTAACTTTAAATAATTAACTAGGTACAAGATTAATAATCATTTTATCATTTCATAATATTTAAAAAAGTATAATTTTTTTTTATTTTTAATTTTTTTTAATAGATTAGAAAATTCCCCCCATTTGGATTGCACGTTTATTATATTAAAATCAAAAAAATTGGAACTCATTAATTTCCGGAATATTTTTTCTTAAATAAATCATTTTTTATTATTTAAGTTTTTTTTTTGTTTGAATATTATTTTTTAATAAATACTATAGTTTAACTTCAACTTCTCCAACCTCCACTTTAATAACATGACTGCATATTTTTTTAGAAATGAAAAAATATGAATAAATTATTTTTGCAATTTATTTGAGTTATAATGTTAGATGTTTTTTTTTGTTTTCTCTAAATAGACTTGAATGTTAAATAACTTATTGTATGTAAACTAGATCTCAAGTTTGTTTGCTGTTCCATGAAAAGTTTATATTAAAAATATAATTTTTTTTTATTTATAAATTTAGCTGAATAAAAACAATTACTTTTGAAATTAATTAAATATATAAGAGTTTCAATTTTACGTAAGAGCATTTTTTAATGAAATCAAATTTCAAATTGTTAAAAATTTATTAAATACATATTAATAATAAATATATAATTTATTCATGAAGTTTTTTTTGTTAAATAATACTAGGGAATCATTATTTTTTATTTTATATTAAATTTATAAATCAAAAAGAAATCAGTTTTGAAAGTTTCAATATTCTTTGGAAGTGATGATGAAAAAATAAAATAATTAATAAAAAAGTGAATTTAAAATCGTAAGTAATACTTTTGGTCAACTTTGTTCCTGTCACAATGATTTATGTGCCTAAAGTTGAACTTTATTAATGTGTTATCTTTAAATAAATATTTATAATTAAATAATAATTAATAATAATATACGATATTAATGAAAATAAAAATTTGAATCATTTTTACTGAGTGTTTATGTGACTTTTTGTATGAATAATAACAATAAGTTTTTCCCTTTGGCAATTTTTTTGTTTTTGAAATATTTTTAAAATCTTTAAAGAATAATAATTTTATTATAGACCTACTAAATCTAGTGTATTCAGGTTGTTTATAGAAATTATTAAAAAACGATATCTTATATTATTCTTAATTTTGATTGAATTATTAATTATGAATATCAAGTTTATAAATAATATGTAAATAAAATAATACTAAATTTAATATATGGAGATAATTAGATAATGAGAAAATCGAATATAATAGTTAGTAATAGTTTTTGTTTATATAGGATTTAATGACTATAAGAAAAGTTTTAATTTCTTTAAATTTCGTAAAAAATAAATATTGATTTGTTCTCGTAAATGATCAGGACAAAATTCGAATTAAACCTCTAAAAAAAATAAATTAATAAATAAATTACAACTAAAATGAGTTCTATTATTAATAGTAATTTAAAATCGATAATTCTTTAAAAAGACATTAAAGATTAAATTAAAAAAAATGACAACTACCTTGAATAAAATTAAATGTTGCATATCATTTGTTTGAGGAAACTCGAATATAATATTTACTAATAATATAAATACAATACAAATTAATTTAAAATTAACAATATTTACTTAATTATATTTAATACTAAGTCATTTTAGAAAGGGACCCAGCGGAAGGTGGGCAGGCTGGTGGTTTTACTATGAAATTATTTGGGTTCAATCTCATGACCTGGCAGGGATTTTTTCTATTTCTTATTTAGAAGTAAGATTAAGAAAATCAATATGAAGGT
The DNA here is from genome assembly GCA_963082975.1 of Labia minor. Taxonomy (NCBI): domain Eukaryota; kingdom Metazoa; phylum Arthropoda; class Insecta; order Dermaptera; family Spongiphoridae; genus Labia; species Labia minor. The sequence goes on from OY720345.1 coordinate 66,940,570, forward strand.
TGGGATGATCCTTTGTACAGATCATACATCACCTTATTCCGCTTAGTTCTTTAATACTGGGTGTGTCAACGTTTCAGTATTCGAGGCTTGAAGTTATTAATCATAATTTTCTTCGCGCCCCCGCTTACAATAAAATGGATGGAAAAATAATGTATATTGAGTATTTTTTCTGTTTTTAAATCATTTTTTATTAATGGCCAAAGTTTTTCTGTGTCTATCTGCTTTTCTTTCAGTGAAAACTATACAATAAAATAAGTAACAATTATTTTTTCCTATATAAATATAATAGAATATAAATTATTAGAATATTTGATATATATTTCTGATAATATGTAAAGTTTATATAATAAAATATTAAATGAATTAACGAAAAAAAATATTAAACTAAAAAATCAAATGATTTATTATTTTTTGTACATCATGTAATAATTAACAATCCAACTAAGATATTTTTAAAATTTTCAAGTTTATAAACTATCATAGAATGGTTGCTATATAATAGAAAATAAATTTGATTGAAATAAAATGTGTCAACATTCAACATTTCAATTCATTTAGATTCAAAGCGAAACTTCATAGTCATATATAAGTAAAACATTAAGTTAGTTAATAAAGAAATAAAAAAAATTATATTATAAAATTAACAAATATAAATATTGCAGAGAGAGAAAAAAATGAGATATATATGTATATATATATAAATATTATCAGTTTAAATACTCTCTCTCTCTCTGATTATATTTAATATTAATATTATCAGTATTTAAAGTAATTTAATATCAGAATAAAATAAAGTTTTGAGAGAACGATTAAATACATAGAAGCCAAGAAAATTAAAAACTATTTTAGTGGATAAAATAAATAATAAATCAAGAATATAGATTGGATGTACTAAATTTCTTAATGTATAATCCATAATTCATGCGTGGTACTAACATAATAAACACAATAAAGAAATAAATTAAAATTAAACAGAAATAATAATAATAATAAGGGGGAGGGGGTTCATTTCTATAAACTATTGTTATATTTTTACTTTAAATAAGTTCATTTAATAGTTTTTCTAATATCAAAATCATCAAATGAAAAAGTTAAAAAAAATATAAAAACATTAATAAAAGTAACAAAATATGTATATATGCTTCGATGTCGAGATTTTGATGTTTTTATACGTTTTGAAGATCCCTGAGTCATTTTCACTAACTTGAGAAAAATGACTCTCTGTGTGTATGTAGACAAGATTACAGAAAATGGTTTGAGCTAGAATAATGAAATTTGGTACACAGGCATTATTCGAAATTCGAAGTTTTCTATAAACCATTTTTTTCCTCTAAACTGACCGTTAAAATAAAGATATATGTTTGATAGTTTTTCACATGAATAAAAATTGTATAAAACTGCTATATATAACTTCAGCTTGATTGAATCTCTGAAAGTACTGGAATTAATTAATAAATTAATTCCAGTACACTGCAAATCATTCGCCAACACGTGACGTGGTGCCATCAACAAAGCCAAAGACGGAGTATTTATTAATTCTAATTTATAATTAATTAAATTTAATTTAAATATGATATATGTTAATTAATCTAATTCAAATTTGAGAGATAGTCGAGTGGAAAACTTGTTCATCACCAAACAATTTAAATTAATTCATACTTTTAAAAGTAAAAAAAAATTCAAAAATTTATAACATTTTATGTAGAGATTTATGTATTATTGAATAATTTTTAATATTAAAAACATAGTTATCATTTTTAATAAAATAATATTTTTTAATGTTTTATTTTATTTTATTATTTTAGAGAAAATTAAATATTAATATCAAAAATAATATAAAATAATTTGCGTTTGAGTTTTATCTATTGAGTGATTAATAAAATCATTCTAAAGAACAATCATAATAAATAATGAAATAATAATCTATTTTTATGGAAATTGAAATTTAATGTATGTTCCTCTTCATTTATCATATTTTCTAATTATTTATAATTATAGTCAAAAATTTTTTTTTCTCCTTTTCGTGTTTAGAGAGTGTTTCTAAATTGTAATTACTATAGAAAATTATATAAATAATATGAAGATTATTTTCAAACATTTGGCCTAGCTAGTAATTTACTAGAATTATATCATTGTTTTCATTATTAAAATTTTGTTACATAAATATTATGAAAGGTAAACAATATGACAACAATATGAATAAATATAAGGTGAAGATTATAATTTAAATTTATAAATAATATTAATTTAAAATATTTAAATATTCACATTATTTATTAATATTGTCTATTGAAAAGTATAACTAAATTGTAGTTATGGCTGAGAGAATAGATTAATTAATTATTTATGATTTATTAGAAATTTCCAATTCTATTCATGTTACCTTATAATTATAATTTTCTAGATGTATCTCTATCCTTAAAAAATCATATAATGGGTAGCAAAAAAAAAATGTTAAAATATCCTGGTATTCAATCTTACAATTAGTTTATATGTATTTATAACTGGTGAAAATAGAAAAATTTTATTTTCAATAGAATTTACATGTCCAACATGCATCAGTCCGCTTGAATCGGAGCAAGCGTACGGTTACTTGAAAACGACTGCAGAATAAGCAGTTGAAACGTTGTACAATTATTTTAATTTAATAAATAATTTTATACAAATAATGTGGTCTTTTAATAAAAATTCCCTTAAGAATTTACTAGAATTTACATAAACTTTAAGAAAGTATCCATAATAACAATCACTTAATACACAAATATCCCCTTTGGTTTAATTCAATTCAATTTAAAATTGTATATAATGAAAAATTGTATATTAATAATAATATTTTCAAAATATCTATATTACTGATAACATTTTGTCATCGATTGAAAACATTACGAAAATGTTATCCAAACTCTCCAAATTGGGTAACTTGTATCCCGAAACTAAAATTGAATTAGCATAAACATTAAATAAATTTTTCCAAAATTAGTTAATAAATTTCTAAATATAAATTATATACAAATTAATTTTTTAAATGAATATATATATATAAAAAATTCACTCATATCGTATCGGTATAAGAATTCGTTTTTTTCATTATTATTAAAGACTACCCGTTGTAGGACAAATTCAAATTTAAATTAATATGGTTATATACAGTATCGGATTTAGACCTAGAGGCCAGGGGTGTCTAAACTATGACCATTCGTTGCCAACTCTATAAATTTTTCAAAAAAAAGTCGAAAGTCTGACCACGAAAAACATCTAACCTTTTGTTTTTGTTTTTTTAGAGACAAATTGAAAATTTTTCAAAAAAAGGCGAAATTTTCATAATTTGTGTTTGGCAGCTCGAAAGGGTTTTTGGTTTTTGATGGGCCGCACATAGGGTCAAAGTCTGATCGCGAAAAATATCTAGCCTTTTTTTTAAGGGACAAATTGAAAATATTTCAAAAAAAATTCAATAATTTGTGTTTGGGCCGCACTTTAGACATCACTGACCTAGGCCTTTCAGACCCCGCCTAGAGGAGAGGTCGGATATCTTTTGAGATGGAAGAGCCAAAAGATACAATTTAGAAAATTTTCTTGTTTTTTAAGTCACTAACATTTTTGATTCAATATTATAGTATTTGAATAGGATTTGGGTAGATGGTATAGACCAGTGTTTACCAAAGTGTCTTATTATTTTTTTACACCATTAGAAAAACAAAAAATATTTTTTTCTTATTATTTTTTACATCATTAGAAACAAATAAGTTGACCTGTGGTCAGGTCCGAACCGACCAACGGTTTGAAGTAAATTAATTTCCAGCTACAGAAATAATTTCAAATAATTTTAATATACATATCTATTAATGTAATAAAAAACAGATATGGATACATAAATAAAAATATAAACATTTTTAATTTTATTTTATTTATAATATATATGCAAGACCAGGCTGTGACGTCATGAATGGTTGGATGACGTCATATAATTTTAAATCAAGTAAAAACTAATAAATATGATTTTCCCGAGGATAAAACCAATACAAAGTGCATGATTCGTGGTGATATATAAAAAAATCTCCTCATGTGAAATTTGGTGTGAAAATAACCCTTCCCTTCCTATCGTCGATCGCTAATACTACCACTTCCGGTTTCCAGATTTGCACCAAAAGTTGATGAATTCATACCACTGATGCATTAAGTAAATATACCAAATTTCATCAAAATCGGTTTAGCCGTTCAGGCTGTACACATCTATACGGACAGACGGACGGACGGACAGACATCATGCTAAAAATAGTTTTTTCTGTTAAGAAAATGCATGATTCGTGGAGATATGTAAAAATCTCCACATGTGAAATTTGGTGTGAAAACAATACCTCCCTTACTATCGTCGGTCGGTAAAAATATAGTCTATAAATATATAGTAACTGTGTGTGTGTGTGTATGTGTATGGAACAATGAGCTATCACTCGACCTTTTAATCAATATGGATATACAATTCTTTAATTATTTATTACAATTATTAAATGTTACATCATTGCATCAATCTGATTAAATGTATGATATTTGGGGTCCTGAATATTAATAAATAATAATATTAATTAATAAACATATTAAAAAATTTCTTTTTTTTTGGAATTTCTGATTCTAAAATGGAATCAATTCATATTTCATCGATATCTTAATTATTTTGATTGAATTCATAGAAAAGCCTGATGTTTTTAAAAATAGGGAATTTTAAGGAAAAAAACTACTTTTTTATATACGAGGAATAAATTTATGTATTATTATATATCATTTTCTTCATTTTCTGATTCTAAAGACGAATCATTTAATATTTCATCGATATCTTAATTATTTTCATTGAATTCATAGAAAAAACATATTTTGTTAACAAATATTATAGCGAAAATACTACTTTTTTAAATAAGATGGATATATATATACCCTATATACATTTATAAAATTTTATATTAATAAAAAATATTTATTTATAAATATAGTATAATAATTATTATTCAATAATAACATTGAATCAACATAAATGCATAAAATCAATTTTGGAATATTAATATATTTTTTTGTTTTATTCAATTTGTAAATTTTCGTAAAACTTCATCTTTTCTATTTCTCTTGTTATATTAAATAAATTTATTATATAATTCAAGAATTTGGCCATATCATGTAAATGTCACTTGCACACAATGTTTATTATTTTTCCCCATTTTTCACGTATATGAAAAATCTATGAAACTATTTATTTTTAACTTGGTTACTTTTTCAGTAATAATTGAGTTTTGTTTAGTTGAGAAGACGAATGAACAATACCTCCCTTACTATCTTTAATAAAAATAGATAACATCCATGTAGGTATACCGTAGAGTCCACTTTAAGAAAAAAAAATCTTATTTTTACTGATCTATATATTTTTTAATTTTATAATATATTTTTAATTTAAATATCGAGAAAAAACATTCATGGGTCTAATCTATTAAAAATATTGTTAATTATTTAAATTATTTTCAAACTTGTATTAATTTAGGAGATTAAAAGTTTGAGAAATCATAAAATAATATGTAGATATATTAAATGACTATTTAGTTTTATATTATATATAAAGAATATGGAAAAGGATATGGGATTGAATAAGTAAAACAAAATAAATTCACAAATTTCATTTTATAATATTTATTAATATTAATGAATTTTTATTATATTTAATAATTAATATTAATATTAATTAAGATATACATTAAAAATATTAAATACAATCGTCTTTTTTAAATAAAACATCAATTTTTTATTTAAATACAAATATATAAGAGTAATTTATTTAATTTTTATATGAAAGTAATATTTTCACATCGTAATAATATTCAAAATTCAATAAGTATTTTGTTAAATTTTTAGTTCAATATACACATTGATAATTTTTTACATTTTTAATATTAAAGTTGTCTATATACATAATTATTAAAAAGTACATAAATCTATTTTTATTAATTTTAAAATAACTACATATAAGTACACCTATACTCTTTTTATTTCAACACAACCATACAATGAGAATTTATTTATGTTTTTTTTATTAAAATTGTATTTTTAATTAATAAAAAGTTTATTATTATATAGGTATTATAAAATATCCATCATATACATTGAAATAGTTTCGATATTACTTGCACAAGGTAACAATTTTTTACAAATGCCAACATCCTCTCTTATTGTATCATCATCATCATCATTTGTATGAGTTGTATAAATGATCAATGTATGAAGACGCAAGTATTTATTCATTTTAATTAATGAATTAACTTGTGTCTTTTTTGTCAATGGAAGAATTAATTGATATAATTTTTTACATTTGAAAATGTATGGAAGTACTTTATTCGATATTTTATTACATGCAAACAATGATAAAATATTTAATTTTTTTATTTGATGGATATCTTTTAGATAACTACTTCTTAATAAATCACAGTATTCTAATCGGAGATCTGTTAAATTTTCAAACTGATTAAGCATTTTCAAGGCATTTCTATGAATATCGTCGCATGATTCTATTTTCAAATTTGTTAATGGTAACCTTTTTTCAAGAAACACTTTAACTAGTTGTTTTGTAAAGGATTTTATTTCTATTAACATTACTTTTTTCAATTTACCTAATGGTGCAATTTCAAAATAACTCCTGAGAATTTCTTCAGGGCCATTATATCTAATTTGTAGATGTTCTAAATTTTGTAATTTTGACAAATAAGATGGCCAGGTTTTATTATCAGAATGAAAAGCGATTTCCAATTTTCTTAAATTAGAAAAATTAACTATGGATTTCAAGGGTTCCATTGTTTTTATCAATATTATCGGCAAATTTAATGTTACAAGTTTGTTCATTTTCATTATTAATTTATTTATACTTTGACTACAAAAAAATTCATTTGGAAGACTTAACTTTTTTAAATTTGGAAAAAACAAATTAATATCCCTTAGAAAAATATCATAATTTAATCTGGACCCATTTATAATAATTTCTTCTACCTTATTGAAAATAGGACAATTTGGCAATTTACCTTCTTGGAGTTCACTTGAAAATTTGAGTAGAAGATTTCCTATTATAATTAATTGACTTTTGGAGAAATCTTGAAAAACAATTTTTTTTAATCTTGGCATGGATGAATGTTTTAGCAACACGATTAAAAATTCCAAATTCGATTCACTTACATCAACAGTTTCTATTAAAAAATGGAATCGTTCAAAAAACTGTTCAGCGTAGTAGGAATTTGGACCGTCGAATGAAATAGCTGGTAAAGAATAGACAATTCCAGTATTGATAATCACATCATAATAATATGGATCTTCACTAAAGAGAACCAATTCTTGGATTGTTGTATATTGCAGAATATTACCTACTAATTCTTGCGGTAATCTCCTCATATGTTGATCGAATTCTTCATCATCACTAGAATTAACAGATAAACGGATTTACAAAATTAAAAAATGTTTTTTTTTATTATTATTCTACATAAATAGCTTTTAAAAATGCACAATACTTACTGTTGATATTGAGGAGTCATCTTCTGAACACAATGGTTGGTTTTTTTCATCTTTTTGGATGGCATGATTAAAAAACAAAAAATCAAATCAAAAACAAAAAAATTTGAAAAGTACACTCAGGTAACAAGCGTGCGTAGATGTTCACTTGGTGAGATGCAGAGAGCAAATGGTAACTGAATGAAATTGAGGGTGCCGTTTAAGTCGAACAAAGGGGTGTGTCAAAATAGGCAACCAATCAGAAGACCCCTTAAGTAAAAATAAAAAGAGTTGGGTTCGAACCTTTTTTCTACCTCGCTATTATCTTTTTTCAATATTTTGATGAATATGCTTTTAATACACAAAAATGTAGAAAATTCTAGAAAGACATTTCTAGAAAACATACTAAAAAAAACATACTAACCCTACTAGGTAGAACAAAGAGATTGAGAGAAAATATTTTCTATTGATAAAGACAAATATTTTCACAATTCTTTTATACAAATTCATCAAATAATTACATTTTTTTTAAAAAGTGGATTAAATACATAAATATTATCTATTTTCAAAGGTTTGAAAAAGTCCTTTTTGTTGGTTTGTCCTTTTTATTTTAATTCTTCTACAAGTAAAATAAGTTGACCTGTGGCCAGGTCCGAACCGACCGACGGTTTGAAATAAATTAATTTCCAGCTACAGAAAAAATTTCAAATAATTTTAATATATCTATTAATGTAATAAAAAACAGATATGGATATAACATAAATATTTTTAATTTTATTTTATTTATAATATATATGTAAGACCAGGCTGTGACGTCATGAATGGCTGGATGACGTCATATAATTTTAAATTAAGAAAAAAACTAATAAAGATGATTTTTCTCGAGAATAAAACCACCACAAAGTGCATGATTCGTGGTGATATGTAAAAAATCTCCTCATGTAAAATTTGGTGTGAAAATAACCCTTGCCTTCCTATCGTCGATCGCTAATACTACCACTTCCGGTTTTCGGATTTGCACCAAAAGTTGAGCAATTCATCCCACTGATGCATTAAGTAAATATACCAAATTTCATCAAAATCCGTTGAGCCGTTCAGGCTGTACTCATCTATACGGACGGACGGACGGACGGACGGACGGACAGACATCATGCTAAAAATACTTTTTTCTGTTAAGAAAATGCATGATTCGTGGAGATATGTAAAAATCTCCACATGTGAAATTTGGTGTGAAAACAATACCTCCCTTACTATCGTCGGTCGGTAAAAAACATTGACGCAACATGCACTTACTCACCCTCATAAATTAAATAGGTAGAACAAAGAGACTGAGAGAAAATGTTTTCTATAGATAAAGACAAATGTTTCCACAATTCTTTTGTACAAATTCATCAAATAATAATATATTTTTTTTAAAGTGGATTATATACATGGATATTATCTATTTTCAAAGGTTTGAAAAAGTCCTTTTGTCCTTTTTGTCCTTTTTTTCATTCTTCTACAAGTAAACAAAATTCAATTTTTAATGAACAAGGAAGCAAATTAAAAATAAATAGTTTCATAAATTTTTCAAATACCTGAATATTTTTCTTCTTGAAAAATTATTTTAAGATAATATATAAATTATAAGTTAATATAATATATAATAATATACGATAAAAATATAGTCTATAAATATATAGTAACTGTGTGTGTGTGTGTGTATGTGTATGGAACAAGGAGCTATCACTCGACCTTTTAATCAATATGGATATACAATTCTTTAATTATTTATTACAATTATTAAATGTTACATCATTGCATCAATCTGATTAAATGAATGATATTTGGGGTCCTGAATAATAATAAATAATAATATTAATTAATAAACATATTAAAAAATTTCTTTTTTTTTTGGAATTTCTGATTCTAAAATGGAATCAATTCATTTTTCATCGATATCTTAATTATATATATATATATACCCTATATACATTTATAAAATTTTATATTAATAAAAAATATTTATTTATAAATAGAGTATAATAATTATTATTTAATAATAACATTGAATCAACATAAATGCATAAAATCAATTTTGGAATATTAATATATTTTTTTGTTTTATTCAATTTGTAAATTTTCGTAAAACTTCATCTTTTCTATTTCTCTTGTTATATTAAATAAATTTATTATATAATTCAAGAATTTGGCCATTTCATGTAAATGTCACTTGCACACACAATGTTTATTTTTATCCCCATTTTTCAGGAATTTGAAAGATCTATGGAAAATATTTATATTTAACTTGGTTACTTTTTCAATAATAATTGAATTTTGTTTACTTGAAGACGAATGAACAATACCTCCCTTACTATCGTTGGTCGGTAATAAAGGATAAACCAACAAAAAGACCATTTTTCTAAGCTTTGAAAATAGATAATATCCATGTAGGTATACCGTAGAGTCAACTTTAAGAAAAAAAATCTTATTTTAACTGACCTTAATATTTTTAATTATTATAATGTATAATCGTAGTTAAAAAAGTAGAATTTTCCCAATAATATTTGTACAAAATCACTTTTATCTCTATCAATTCAATTAAAATATTTAAGAAATCGATGAAATATGAATTTATTCGTTTTTAGAATCTGAAAATGAAAAAAATAAAATATATTAAAAATAAATTTATCCCTCGTAATTAAAAAAGAAGGATTTTCCCAATAATATTTATAGAAAATCACATTTATCTGTATGAATTCAATGTAAATATTTAAGAAATCCATTAAATATGAATTTATTCGTCTCTAGAATCAGAAACTGAATAAAATGATATATTAAAGATACATTTTTCTCTCGTAATTAAAAAACTAGGATTTTCCCTAATAAATATTTGTAAAAATACATGTTTTTTCAATGAATTCAATGAAAATAACTAAGGTATCAATGAAAAATGAATGTATTCGGATTAAGCATCAGAAAATGAAAAAAATGATATATCTATATATATAAAAAAAGGTTTTTGTCTGCACATTGCTCAGAATTTAAAAATTTTTGCATATCTTCGCGTTTCATGACCTCTAGAATCCAAAAGTGACTTTAGAATTTTTCATGTCTGTCTGTCTGTCTGTCTGTCTGTCTGTCGGTCTGTCTGTCTGTCGGTCTGTCTGTCCGGAAAATTACTATTTTATAGACTCAGAATTGGCTGAACCGATTTCTTTGAAATTACATCACAATATTCTTATATACCCCTAGAGTAACATAGGCTATAAATTTTATTTATATGTCAACAATAACCGCAGAAATTAATTTTTTAAAGTTTATATAATTCTCCGTGTTGTTCATTCAAGAGCAGCTCGCGGCTCACTGTCGGCCTAGCGGAATCATTTCAAACAATGAATTATCATAGAGATTCCCAATCGAAGAATTATTATAATATTTCACTTTTTATTAAATTCTAATATACAAATATCAATTGAATTAAATAATTTATTCTAAAAGTTCTCAATTTAATTAAAATATTTATTAGATCATATTTTTATCTTAAATTATTTTTTATTTAATTGAATATTTCTTCTTTTCTATAATATATATATAATAATATATAAATTTTATCATTGAATAATAAAAAAAAATATTATTTAACCTGAATTAAAATGACTGAATTATATTATCTTTGTTTTTTATTTTAATTTAATTACTCTATTATTAATTACTAAATATATATATATATTATATAAAAATTAAAATATGATGATATAAAGTTGTTTTAAATTTTTGACATTTTTAAATTGGGTATATTTTTTAAATTTATTAAAATGTCTTTTTTATTTATTATGTTTAAAAGATTCATTTTTATTATGTGATATTAATAAAAAATAACGATGCTCTGTGCAAGTCGAATTATGTTGCACATAATTAAATAACAATTGCCAAACAAAGAATATAATATTTTTTTAAATTCTTATATTTAAATATCATTTCAATTAAATAATTTATTTTAAAAGGTCTCATTTTAATTAATTTAATAAAATATTTAAATCACCATTCAATTTTTTATTAATAGGCTTCTTTTTTTATTTTTAATTTTTAATAAATTCTCTTTTTTTGATATGATATTAATAAAAAATAATATTAAATTGTATATATATAAATATAAAAATTAGAATATTTGAATTTTTTTAAATTTTAACACATGTAATCAATCATATGCATTAAGAATGGAAAATTTTTAAAATCAACTTGCTATTAAATTCAGAAAAAAAATACTGATATATAGAATATATAGACTATTCGAATATAATTTAAAACTCTTTCTCTCCTTCTATTTTAAATTAAAAAAACGGAGTTTTAAGAAATTAGATGCCATATGCAATATGGGTGGGTAAATGAATTGGGCTGGAAGAGGAGGCAATTTATAATTTTCTTCTAATTCAGATTTAGGACAAATCGTACAACATTATATCAAATCTCGCTAAGAACATTCAATATTTTTGTACACAAATTATTCAGAGTATTGGCTAAGCGTATCACTCACAATCAGTTTATATTGAAATTTAATTAAATTAACAAAGTAAAAATTTTTATTTGTTTAAATTTTATTATAATGAATCAAAAAAAATTAAATATATAGATCACATGATTAAGAGAAGCAAAAAACTTGACAGAAAATAACTGTTGGATGGAGGTCGGACATGACAGAAACTGTAAGCGAAATCTTCATATTGCGACGAATAATTTTCAAATCCCCTAGCTCCACAGAATTAGATAAGTTTATTTTAAGGGAGGAAAATAACTATGATCTAAAAAAATTAATAAATGAACTTAATAATAAAAAAACAAATAAATCAATTAATTTAAATTAATACTATTAATGAATGTATATATTGGTCATTTATCTATAGTTTTATACCGTTAATTTTTATAAATTGTCTCAAGTCTCTATTTTTGCATTTTCTCAAGTTTCATTATAATTAAAAATATTCAATAATAATCTAGCAATGAAAATAAAATATCAAAATGTAATGATCAAGAAATATTTCACTATTATATCATATACAATACTTAAGAACCATAGGCGGAGGAAATATTAGGAGATCTCATTGCTGGTTCAGGCCAAATCGAACAACATTAATTAAGATATTTTCATTATGACAGATATTAAAAAAACCGCTAATGCAATATTTCTGTTCACTAATTATTTGTAGACTTTAGTAAAACATAGGCATGACTCAATAGATTCGGATAAACTTTTTCAAATTTTGATCTTCAAATTTGTCTTGAAGGTAGTAAAGAAAGAATAAGATGCGGAAATCAATTGTAAAATATTAGGTTACCCAGACGACTTAAATATAATAGGAGATTCGGCAATTGCAATTACAGACAGCGAGGAAAAATTAATGGAGGTTTGAAATTAATAGTGATAAGAAAAAATATTTAGTAACAAAGAGGAAGAGTATTAACATACAAAATCTTAATATACAAAATGTAAAATTTGAATATGTAGAAAAATTGAATGTAATCACGAAGGTTAATAATATTTGAGAAGAATTTAAATCGGAGTTGCAATCGGGAGACGCCTGTTATCTTGCAATAAAGAGGCTTATCTCATCAAAATTATTATCAAAGGGAATATATAAAAAAATTATTTTCCTGTTGCATTATATGGGTGGGAGGCATGGTCTATGACCCTTGGAGATGAGAGTAGATTCAGAGTATTTGAGAATAGGATTCTTCCCTGCATTTATTGGCCAAAGAAAGATGAGGTCACCGGGGAATGGGAGAGACTGCAGAACAAGAAATTGCATGGTCTCTCTGCATCTTCAGAAATAGTTAGGGTTATAAAAGGGAAAAAGCTGCGATAGGCAGAGCACGTGGAAAGAATGGGAGAGGAAAAAGATATTGGTGGGAAGACCGATTGGAAAACGTCCGCTTGGAAAACCAATGACGCGTAGGAAGGGACGTAAGAGAGATGGAACAAGGGCTCAGGATAGGGACACTTGGAGAAATGTGGTTGTTGCGGCTAAGAACTTTCGAGTATCTTTGAGCCACATAGGTAGATAGATATAACATATACAATAATAATATATATAATTAATATAGTGATTAAATTAAAATATATTTTTTAAATAAGAACACAAAAAGAAATGAATATTTTATGTAATATACTGATTGAAACAAAATGGATGAAAACCTTTTACTACTTTCAACCACCAAATACTATGTACCACTCGGGGGGTACAGGGGGCGGAGCCCCCGTCTAGGTGTGAAGAGCGCCGAAGGCGCTCTGAGCAGCTAGTAATACATAAATTTATCCTTTGTATATAAAAATGTAGATTTTTCTCTAAAATATTTGTAAAAAAAATCACGTTTTTTCTATGAATTCAATGAAAATAATTAAGATATAGATGAAATATGAATTGATTCGTGTTTAGAATCCGAAATGGAAGAAAATGATAAATTTATTATTAAAAATACATTACCGTATAGGGTTCCGCGAATCCAAAAAATTTGAAGACCACTGATGTAGAGGAAAGAAATATAATTTTTACATTACAACCCATTTTCTCAGCATCTGATTTGAAATATATTATTATATCAATATTAAAACTATAAATATATTTTTGAAAATATACTTTATGAATATATTTTGTCGTACTTGTCCAATTCCAATATCCTTAATTTTTATTTCTAATTATGAAATAATTAAAAATATTCAATAAAAATCAAGCAATGAAAATAAAATATCAAAATGAACTTATTAAGAAATATTATACTCTATTATAACAAATAAAATACTTACGAACTATAGGCGGATGAAATATTAGGAGATATAATTGCGGGTTCAGGCCAAATCGATCAATATTAATTAAGATATTTTCATTATGACAGATATTAGAAAAAAAAACCTCGAATTCAAAATTTCTGTTCACTAATTATTTGTAGACTTTAGTAAAACATACGTATGACACAAACGAATTCAATATATATATATAGGTATATAAATTGTTATGTTATATGTATATGAAATATTTTTATATCATTCCTAAGCCCTAGTAAATGCTTTCTATTGTATAGATTATTTTAAAAAAATTAACAAAATATTATATAAGAAAAACGTGTTTTATTTATTTATTGATTTTTTTCTTTTTTCTAATCCTTTGTTTCAACACCACAGTTTATGAAAATATCCCCTTATAATTAATAAGTTGACCTGTGGCCAGGTCCGAACCGACCGAAGGTTTGAAATAAATTAATTTCCAGCTACAGAAAAAATTTCAAATAATTTTAATATATCTATTAATGTAATAAAAAACAGATATGGATATAACATAAATATTTTTAATTTTATTTTATTTATAATATATATGTAAGACCAGGCTGTGACGTCATGAATGGCTGGATGACGTCATATAATTTTAAATTAAGAAAAAACTAATAAAGATGATTTTTCTCGAGTATAAAACCAATGCAAAGTGAATGATTCGTGATGATATGTAAAAAATCTCCTCATGTGAAATTTGGTATGAAAATAACCCTTCACTTCCTCTCTTCGATCGGCAATACTACCACTTCCGGTTTCCGGATTTGCACCAAAAGTTGATCAATTCATCCCACTGATGCAATAAGTAAATATACCAAATTTCATCAAAATCCGTTCAGCCGTTCAGGCTGTACACATCTATACGGACAGACGGACGGACGGACAGACATCATGCTAAAAATAGTTTTTTCTGTTAAGAAAATGCATGATTCGTGGAGATATGTAAAAATCTCCACATGTGAAATTTGGTGTGAAAACAATACCTCCCTTACTATCGTCGGTCGGTAAAAATTACTTCTATTTTTCTTGTATAATTGTTTTGTAATTTTTTGTATAAAATAAACATTTGATAATTATTAATTTTTTAATTACTTTTATTTTTCTTATATAATTATTTTGCAATTTTTGTGTATGAAATAAACAACTTGATTTTTATCGAAAAATAAAATTTGTGTTCAAAATAAATGTTTGTTTTTTTTTAATGAAGTGGGTCGCGACAAATTTTAAGAGCTCGATCCGGGTCGAGATCAAAAAAGTTTGGGAAACACTGGTATAGACTATAGATAATAAGAACTAAATAAACTGTTCTCCGTGAGTGTTGTTGTTATTTTACAGTTTGTTTTTTTTTTGCAATATAATATTTCGAGTTTTGAAAATAAAATAATATAATTATTAATATTTACAGACGACTTAAGTATAATATGAGATTCGGCAAATCCAATTAAAGATAGCGTAGAAAAATTAATCGAAGCAGGAAAAGAGGTGGGGCTGGAAATAAATATTGCTAAGACAAAGTATTTAGTAACAGAGAGGAATAGTTTTAACACACACAAAGTCTTAACATACAAGATATAGAATTTGAAAATGTAGAAAAATTTAAATACTTAGGTTCTGTAATAACGAAGGATAATAATATTCGAGAAGAATTTAAAGCGAGGTTGCAATCGGGAAGCGACTGTTATCATGCAGTTAAAAATTAAAATATATTAAACAATTATTCTGACGGTTGTATTATGCGTGTGAGGCATGGTCTATGACCTTAGGAGACGAGAGTAGATTTAGAGTATTTGAGAATAGGATTCTGTGAAGCATTTATGACCCAAAGAAAGATGAATGTACCGGGAAATGGCGGAGACTGCATATCGAGGAATTGCATAGTTAGAATTATAAACATGCGGCTCGCGAGCAGCAGGTTGTCCACCACTTGACTAGGGGCTCCGTCGGCTGAATTTTATTGAATAATGTAACTATAACTTTAGTAGCATAGAAGGTATTTTTCTGATGTTTATTAAAATCATTAAAGTCGATTAAAAAATTTTATGTTTGTACTAGTGCATTTAATTTTCTAAATTTCCAAAATAGCTTCAAGATGGTAGGGGCAGAAATGGTGTTCGGTTTTTTAAGTCCCGATCTCTAGTTATATATATATACTATGGCACTACCCTCTGTACCTTTGAAGTAATTCATAGAATTTGGTTGAAAGTCTGTATACAAAAACTTTTAATTCAATTAGTAAATGAAAATATTCATATCTTAATTAAAATATAGGGTAAAGGCCCCGTCTACGACGGGGTTCAATGTATATATTTAAACTCCTTCTTTGTTGATCCCTTTTTTTTCTTTTTT
Organism: Labia minor; assembly: GCA_963082975.1. Lineage (NCBI taxonomy): Eukaryota > Metazoa > Arthropoda > Insecta > Dermaptera > Spongiphoridae > Labia > Labia minor. The sequence continues at coordinate 66,957,224 of OY720345.1, forward strand.
CGACTTTTAAATTGTTTATATACTATATTAATAATGACAACACGTTCTTTTATTTTATGAAAATTTCTGTATAGATGTCCTCAGAAAAATAAATATGGTTTAATAAACCAAAGTTTAATTTATATCATCATAGGACATCTATTCATACTATATAATTCTTAAGTACTGTGTAAACCAGAGGTGGCCAACCCAAATGATCTTGCGGGCCACTTTGGAAATGCACCATAACTTCGCGGGCCGCATATAAAATTATACATACCCATATTAGATTTAGACCAATTATAAATATTGTTTGGTGTGACAAATTGAAAAATAATGAATTTTTATTATGTTTACTATTATTTTTACATATAAACATATATAATATAATAATAATGAACTGAATGCACATTGTAAAAAATATATAATACTAAAAATAAAAGAAGAAACAACGAAATAAAAAAAATGAAATCATATTTATTTCACTAGTGCGATATTTGTTTCATGAGGGCGAAGAATATAAAAGTGTGATGAATCTCGCGGTCCGCAAAAATGTTTACGGCGGGCCATATGCGGCCCGCGGGCCGCGGGTTGGCCACCCCTGGTGTAAACTATGCATATTCCATATGTTAGATATAAGAAATTAAATAGAAACACAGAAAAAATGCCAAATAATATTTGTATAATTTTTATAATAAAAATTTTATCTGTAGTCAAAAAAACGTATGCAAAATATCTAAGCATAAAAGGAATAGATTTAAGATAAAACCCTTGTTACATACATTTACTTATTTAAGTAAATTAAGTGAAAAAAATACTGAAATGTTATTAATAACAATAATAATAAAAGAACAAATAGGGCAGTGAAATTTAACCAAGACCAGCTGAGTAAGTGTCACAACTCGGATGATAATAATAATAATAGAAAAATAATAATAATAATAATTATAAATAAATGGATTAAAAACTCACTGAAAGACCACATCAAATAAAATTAAATATTGATGACACATGCTCAATAAAATATCTAGCCATCAAATCAATAGATGTTATATACATTTACTTGTATATATTAATTGAAAAAATAATATCTATCTTTTTATTATAAAAATTATATAATAATTATTTGGTATTTTTTCTTTTTTAAAATTTAATTTCTTATATGTAACATATGGTATATGCACATTTTACACATATATATATATATGTTGAGTTTATGCTTATTAATTTAAAAAATGTTTGGAAATGACTGCCCTAAAGTATAATCTTCTAACTTTAATTAAATAGTTGTATCATTGAAATTTTACAAAATTATATTTTTTATAAATAATCTCATATTAAAGTTACTAGGTAAAATTACATATTTTTAATATATTTAATCTTAAAAAAAATTTAAATGCAATTCAAGATCAAATATTGTGGATTGTCATGTTTTTCATTAAATATAATAATAATAATAATAATAAATTGTTCCACTTTTTAAAGATTTTTTTATAAATTTGTTAATAGATTGATTTTTATGGTTATAAACGATCAATATTCAATTTTTAGCGATAAACAAACACGTCATCAAAATAAAGTGTAGAAAAGTTTTTGTTTTTGTTTTAAATGAAAGCTCACACATTTGTTATTTGAAACTTTTGATAAATCAGCTCAGATTCTATAGACTTTTATTATCTTTTGTTTTCTAGAAAATATTGCAAAAGCTAAATTATAGTCTTTAGTTATTTAGGTCTTTCCAATATAAATAGATAATATATCAATTTGTAAACAAATAGTAAGAAATTATCTAATATCCTATTGCCTCAACTTCTTTACTCCCCCTCCCCCTCTCTTAAAGATGAGGTACCGCCCTTTTGTAGCTTTGTTCCATTGTAACCAAACAAAGACTTCTTGATTGATACGTTCCTATATAATCAAAAACAATTTTACTCTAATTAAAATAAAATTTATTGTATCAATGTGTAAATTAATTAATTGAAGTGGTTAGATTATGATCTATGTTATTACTTTTTAAATAACGGGAGAATGACATTAATGTAAGATTATTCTTAGGAAGTTTGAAGAGAAAATTTTACAAAATAAAAAAACTTCAGTCATTAAATAAATTTTTTTAATGATAGACAGTATAATAATTGCGATTGGCCTTCACGTAAATTGACATCAGCTACAACGTGATTAGAATTATAAGATCTATAATTTAAGTATCATAATGGGATTTTTTTTCATTTGTATTAAGCCGAAAATTCTGTTGACAAGTTACTTTCTTCATACACACTCATACATTAAAGTATGGTTTATTTTTAACATTAATTTTAAATATAATATCTTATATACAAACAAATCTTGGTAACTAGAAACTAAAAATAATGCAATACTAGCCGTTCCCTGCATCATATGCAGCCGGCGGCATAAAACTCTTCTTAGAATATTAAATTATTAACTTTATTCAAATCGTCGTAATATTTTTTTCATTTTTTTCAATATTTAATCATAACATAACAAAATTTTAAAACAATGAAGTTAGTTACAAATTAATAATTTTGAGAATTTGTAACTAACTTCATAATGTTACAGACATCACATACATACGACGGAAATTATATACATATATTGATAATTCGAGAAGAATTTAACTCGAAGTTGCAATCTGGCTATCATGTAGAAAAGAGGCATATCACACCAAAATTATTAGCCAAAAGAATCAAAATTAAAATATATAAAAGAATTATTTTGCCTGTGGTATTAAATGAATGTCTATGGTCTTAGTAGACGAGAATAGATTTAGAGTATTTGAAAATAGGTTTCTAATCAACATTTATGGGTCAAAGAAAGATGAGGTCACCTGAGAATGTCGGAGATTGCATGACTAGGAATTGCTTGACATCTATAGATCTACAGACATAGTTAGAGTCATAAAAGGTTACAAAGGCAAGAAACGTGGCAAGAATGGGGGATGAAAGATTGGCGAAAAATATATATGTAGGGAGACCGATAGGGAAACGTCCAGTTGGAAGACCAAGGACATTGTAAGCAGGACGTAAGGGATATGGGAGAAAATAGAAGTTGGATGGCTTAGGATAGGGACATTTGGAGAAATGAGGTTGCTGTGGTCAAGAATTTTCGAGTTCTTTAGAGTCATAAAGATATATATATATATAATATAACAAAATAATATCTTAATGTGATGTTTTAGACAAATTTTTTCAAAATATAGTTTGTAATTAATACAAATTTTCCAAGACTCACTTTCCTACTGGGAACAACTGCCTATAAATTATGAGTTTCTAAGTCATTTTATACGTTTAGTTTTTTATAATAATATATATTAAGTGTTGATATTTGAAATATACTTAATAGAAAAAATATACATTAATATCTTTTCAAAATATACATATTATGTAATATATTTATTTTTATTATAAATAAAATTATAAATTATGAAAGAATAAAATGTTCCAGTCAATTGATTAAGGTGAAATTTAAATTTTTAAAAATTTTATGAAAATATTATATGATTATGATTATACTTAAATAGTATTAAGATTTTTATAGAAGATTATAAATAAGATAATTAAAAAAATTAATATTTTTTAACCCAATATTATATTATCTATTATGTCATAAACTGGAGTGTCTCCACTCGACAATCTCGCAAATTTGAATTGGATTAATTAACATATATTAAATTTAAATTAAATTTATCTGAATGAGTGAGTGAGTGGGCATGGTGGGATGGGTGTTGTGGTGTGTTTATCTGTTGTGTAGTTTGGGTGTTTTTTGTTAATATGTGTTGGTCTTGTCCGTGTGGTGGTAGTTTTGTTTGGGGTGTATGAAGAGGATTTTCTGGCGGATCGAGATACCGAATGATACCGAATGATAAGATACGCTCCGAGGAAGAAAACGACATCACAGAAGTTGATTTATGAACTTTATGTTTTGAATTGTTATGTTTTCAATATTTTAAATTGTTATGTAATTAGAGTTAATGAACGAAAAGATGTTAATAATGATTATATTTATGCAGGTAATATTTTCAACTTCAATTAATTCTTATATTAGTACATATTTTGTGCCATATTCATAAAATACATTTTCTTGCTAGTTATCTTAAATGAGTCACTGTATCTGTTACCTTTTCACAACTACGGACTTTCATAGAAAACAAATTGCAAAGAAATAATTGAATAATAATAACCGATGGAATAAAAATCAACGATAATTCTTTAGTTTAATAACATTATAAGTGTTATAATTAAATAAATAATTAATTGATAGTTAACTCACAGGTAATTCAATAATAATATATAGCCTATTAATTATGAATTCATATTCTAACTATATAGTCAGTAATACATTCTCCTTGGAGTGGGGGGAGGAACTACCCGGCCCAATCAAGGAAACCAGCCGTCTTAAAAGAGTCAGTAAAAAAGTTTTTATTTTTCAAATATCTCATTAACATTGAATATTTATTTCTTCTGTGTCACGTATTTAGAAAAACAATATATTTCTATGAATATAATATTATTTTATTAACTCAATACTTCCCCTAATTTTTAATCAAAAGTCATTTTACTCACCAAATGTTTTTGTTATCAGGAAGAAAGTGAAAATAATGTTCACTAGAAACAAATATTAGTTCTAATACTTTTCTATCAATATTTATTAGAATATTAAGAGTAAATTAATAAATAAAAATATTTATGAGGTGATTATTTAATTAATTAAAAAAATAAAATGAAAGAATAAATTTAAAATTAGATTTCTTTATAGAATATTTAGCTTTCAGAGAAATTTAGAAAAAAAAAATTTATTGATATAACTAATAACATATTTTGTTTTAAATTATTTAATGATTGGATAGAAAAAAAAAATTCCCAGGAATTATAAAAATTTTCAAAAATAATCGATTACTTTTTCCTTAAGTAAAAAAATTATTATAACGATTATCAAAAAAATATAGGATTTATTAAAAAAATAATATTAAAATAAAAAAAAACAAAAATGATTTATTTAAGAAAAAATATTCCGGAAATTAATGAGTTCCAATTTTTTTTTTCTTATTTTAATATAATAAAAGTGCAATCCAAATTGGAGGAAAGTACTAATCTATTTAAAAAAACAAAATAAAAATAAAAAAATAGACTTTTTTAAATATTACGAAATGATAAAATGATTATTAATCTTGTACCTACTTAATTTTATTTAAAGTCAAACAACTTTCTATTGTTTCTTTGTTTATGAATGATTCGGTTTACTCGCTTTACTAATATGTCCATATCCTTAAATAATAACTCAATTATATCTCTAATGTATATATATATATAAAATTCTTATAATATTTTTTTTCCTGTTTTTAGATTAATTTCTTTCTTCCTAAAGAAGTATTACTCAGATTGACAAGCCCAAGCATATAGCAAGGTCATTAACATTGCAAAGAATTTAAACCACTTTCACTCTCGGATTTCTTTTTTCCTGGTTTGCTTCTTTCTATAATCATTTCATTTTTCACATATCAATTAGATATTATTAATTTGGACTATGACTTTGATTATTATTTATATTTCTTTTAAATAGAATCGATTTTTGAAAGAATAGAGAGGTATTTTAAAGTTAATTATGGATTTTGTTGTTTTTATATAATTAGTGAAAAAAAGGAGGGACAATCACTGAATAATAAAAAGAAAAATTATTTTATTTTAGTCGTTAACGTTTCGAACGTTATTCGTTTTTTTTTCAAAACCCAAAAAAACGTTATTAGATATACAAGAAAAAAAAATAAATAAAATGATTAATAATTTTCATAATAAATAATTTCTGCTCTATTAATAATAAAAAATCACAAATAAAGTCTCTTATAATATGACTATAATACATAATCTCTTTCTTTGTTTTCATAAAAAAAATACCACGATCATAATTGGGTTATTAGTAAAATTAGTCATTGTACATTTTACTATAAAAACTGCAATGAAGAAATTCTAAAAAATAAACTTTTATATTTTATTTTTTATTTTTTGTCTTAATTTTCTTTTTTTGATATTAATAGTTATTTCCGCTTTTCAATGCTGGAGGCAATTTAACCGGAAACTTTTTCTTATAGATACACTTTAGTTAACAAAATAATTAAAGGATATTTTTTCTTATAATGATTAATTTTGAAGCTCATTTATGGAAAAATGATAAATTTATAAAAATAAAAAAAAGATGGATTTGGGCGAGTCATGTATCATAGTGTCATATGCATGGGAAACAAAAATACATATCTTCAAAGATTATGTAAAAAATACCTCCCTTACTATCGTCTGTCGGTAAAAATGCATTATTAAATAAAATCATTGAGGGTGAAGAGGAGTGGATATATATGGAAGGGGGGGAAGAATATATAATTGATACACATATAGATTTTAAATCAATCAAATATTCTTATAAATAAATTTGAACTTATTATTTAATTAATTTTTACCGACCGACGATAGTAAGGGAGGTATTGTTTTCACACCAAATTTCACATATGGAGATTTTTACATATCTCTACGAATCATGCATTTTCTTAACAGAAAAAAGTATTTTAGCATGATGTCTGTCCGCCCGTCCGTCCGTATAGATGTGTACAGCTTGAATGAAATTTGGTATATTTATTTAATGCATCAGTATGATGAATTGATCAACTTTTGGTGCAAATCTGGAAACCAGAAGTGGTAGCATTAGCGATCGAAGATAGGAAGGGAAGGGTTATTTTGACACCAAATTTCACATGAGATTTTTTTATATATAACCTCGAATCATGCACTTTGTATTGATTTTATCCTCGAGAAAATTATATGACGTTATCCAGCACTTCATGACGTCACAGCCAGCTCTTACTTATATATTATAAATAAGATAAAATTAAAAATATTTATGTTATATCCATATCTGTTTTTTTATTGCATTAATAGATTTATTAAAATTATTTGAAATTGTTTCTGTAGCTGGAAATTAATTTACTTCAAACCGTCGGTCGGTTCTGCGCCTGGCCACAGGTCAACTTATTTTATCATGCAATAAAATTGATAGGTTAATTGCTAAGAATTTAATATTTTATTATTTTTCACTGTAATATACTTATATCAAAGTATGTAACAAATTTTAAAATTTATTATTTTCTTAAATTTACCTAATATCAATCAAATCCAAAAAGGTTGATTATATTAAAAGAAATAGTGTTACTTGATATTATTAAAAAAATATTAGTTTTCTTACATTCTGGATATATAGGGCATACACAAAATGAAATTTATAGTTTATCATTTTCTGTGAAAAAATAATTCGTGACTAACCATTTTACAAATTGTCCAGTTACTCTCACAATCGATCCTATTTTTAGAGTCATTTATATAAGAATAGGTTTAATGCTTCTCTCTCTCTCTCAGAGGAGGAGGTAATTCTTATTACAAATTGTCATAATTATAAATTCAAATAATTAATTAATATCTATTCTATTGACCTTGACACAAATACTCTAGAAATAAAAGATTTTGTCCTCAAAAATAATATTAAAAAAGAATAAATCTTAAATAACTAGTGTTTGCAATTTCTGTTTAAAATGATTTTATCGTGGAGTGCAGCAATAGCAATAGCAATAGTTATTTGAAAACAATATTTATCATATCCCAAGGATCATTTATTAGTATTTATTTTGTCGATAAGTTTATGTTTAAGATTGACATTTGTTGGTTGCTCTAATCTATCGGCTGTTGCCTGTGTGGAATCCATGGCATAGGGCTGGGCGTATTTTTTTGAATATCCGTTTTGTGGGTTTCAATCGGAGTTTTTTTCCTATTCAAGCGATATTTTTTTAAATTGGGCTTTCCATTGTTATATCTGTATGAAAGTGGCCAAATATATAGACCATTTATTTTATTTTAATTAAATAGAATTAATATAGGTACTTAAAAAATTAAAATTAATGGTTTATTAATTATTCTTTACAGACTGTTTAAAAAATTATTGGCAAATAATATTTTTTCAAACATTATATAATAAGAAAACATAAAAGATCTAGTCTTTAATAAAAGTTTTTTTTAAAATATGTACATAAAAATTAAATTACCATTTATTGAATTTTTTTTTGTAAACGAATCCTTTAGAATAAACACAGTGAGTGATTATGGCTTTTATATAATGGTACAATTGGTACTTATAAAGATATTTCAAATCTCAATCTTGATATCATTGAGAGAAGTTTTTAAGTTTGCCAGAAGAAATAAATCATTAAAGTAAAGGAGATGAACGAAATTATTTATTTTATATAACAAATATACTAATTATATAATAGTTTATATTAATATATAATATTGAAAAATAATAATTTTCTATAAATATATTAATCAGAGCTAATTTAGCAACAAATCCAAAGAACAAGAAAAAATTGGATTAAAAGAATTAAATATAGGCATATAATATATGTAGAGGCTGTGGATGGGGTATCTAGGGGTAAATTTAGGCATGTAGAAAAACATTTTGTAACACATATAGACAATACTCTTCGAGGGTCCGTCAAGCAAAACCTCCATGGGCAAAACTTATGTTTCCATAACAACGAATGGTTACGGAATGAATGAATGATTATGGCTTTTATATATATAATTTCATATTTTTAATAATCTGAAGAAAAGAGTAAAAAATATTTAAGTGTTTGCAATTTAAGTTTAAACTGAATTTGTAACTAACTTATAATGTATAGACTTACATACATACATACATGTACTTACATACATACATACGACGGAAATTATATATATTAGATTATGTTTAAATCAATCCCAAATCATTTTTCACCGACATCTCATATTTAATATAAAACATCTACAATTTTTAGTTTGTATATATATATATATGGGGAGAGAGAGAGAGAGAGAGAAACCTATTAGATGTATTTTAAAATTTAATAGAAATACATGAGTAATTTATATATTTTTTTAATACTTGAAGATTTACAAATATTTATATATTTATTATAAATTTTTAAAAATAAAATAAATAAATTTACTTTAAATAAAATAAAGTATAAAAAATTGAGTATTTTTGAATGGTCGGATCCTTATTAATGGAAATTAATAAAAAAAAATTTAGATTTAAATATTAAGATATATTTCGTAATTTTTTGTAAACAATCGGGTATGTAAGCTAAGGATTACACAAAAATCATTTTTATATTTCTTTAGCAAAATTATGTAATAATAAAATATTAGTATTACAATAAATAAGTATTTTTATTAGAATTTATTATCATTTTAATAATTTAATAATTATTTATTTATATTTTATGTTGTTCTATCTTGTAATTAATATTAATAGATTATTAATATTTAATTATTTAAACTTTATGTATTGATAAATTAAATTTGCCAATATCCTATTAAGAAACTAGCTATTCAATCAACAATCTATTAGTTGTTTTTTATTTACAAATTTTCTTTACCTATCCATCCATTCTACCTACAACTTTAAACCTTACCATATAGAAAAAAAATGTTTGTTTAATAAAATTATTCATGTTTACTCTATTTTTAATTTATTTGATTAGTATTGGAAAATTTAATTTATATCTATAAAAGAGAGATTTTTTTGAAAAAAAAATAAATCAGTGATTCTCAACCTTTTTTTTACCGCGGCACACTTTTAACGGTTTAAAAATTTGGCGACACACAAAGAAAAAGATAAGTGTCTAAGTCTGATCCCATTATGAAAAAATTGAAAAAAAGTCGGAAATGTTTAAGAGCCTCTTTACATTTGGAAAATTTGGCGGCACATTTTGATAATATCGTGGCTCACAAAAGAGCCCCGGCACAGTGGTTGAGAATCACTGAAATAAATAAAATATAAAAAAAAAAATCAAAATTGTATCAATTAAATATTTTAAAACATTTTCAATTTGTTGTTATATCAATATAAGTGTTTAAGAAGGATACTATTTAATTATATCTATAGAATTCTAATCTAAAGAGATTATATACATAAATTAGAAATACAAAACCCGCAAACACATAACTAGCAAAACTTATTGAATTATTTTTTTTTTTTTTAAATATAAATTAATTATTTTCATGAGTCTAAGTTAATATATTTAAAGTATCATAATAATTTTTCATTTATTAAATATAAAACTAAAAAAATGGAAAACTATAGCACTAAATTAATAAATTTTTTTGTAATACAAATATAAAGTAGGATTTCTTAAAAAACTATTATTTAGGTAAGTTTAAGACATTATAAACTAATGAACTTTTTATTAAGTATATTAGACTAAAATAATATAATTGTTTTAAATGCTTTTATATCAATTTTTTGGGTAAAGAAATTGTGCGGCCCAAATAAAATACAATATTTAATATAAAATAAATTTTGTCTGTAAAATCATTTAACATGATTGATTGTTGTTAATTTTTACTTTCCCGCATACTTCGTATAAGGGAAGTATTGGAATCGTCAAAAATTTCGACTTCGAGATTTCGATAGATCTTGACGTTTTAGACCTCCCTGAGTCGGAAAATACCATTTTTCGAATTATGTCTGTGTGTGTGTATGTATGTATGTATGTATGTATGTATGTATGTATGTATGTATGTATGTATGTATGTATGTATGTATGTAATGTCTGTAAGCAAATTTACTCAAAAACTAATCAAGCTAGGACTTCGAAATTTGGTACACCGATATTATTCACAGTTTGTAGATTTCTATCAAAATTTCGTCAAAATCGGTTAACCGGAAGTGGTACTTTACCTACACTGGTTGTGTTTACCTTTCAAGTAAAGTACCAGTTTGCTTCGAGATATTTGCTTCATATTTTGTATATAGATTTAAAAATATGAAAAAATTGAGATACCAAATTTCATCATGATCTGACTACCGGAAGTGACATTTTACCTATACAAGTAGCGTTTCTTTTTTACCGACCGACGATAGTAAGGGAGGTATTGTTTTCACACCAAATTTCACCTATGGATATTTTTAGGTACATGTCTCCAAAAATCATGCATTTTCTTAACAGAAAAAAGTATTTTTAGCATGATGTCTGTCCGTCCGTCCGTCCGTATAGATGTGTACAGCCTGAACGGCTCAACGGATTTTGATGAAATTTGGTATATTTACTTAATACATCAGTAGGATGAATTGATCAACTTTTGGTGCAAATCCGGAAACCGGAAGTGCTAGAATTGCCGATCGAAGAGAGGAAGTGAAGGGTTATTTTCATATCAAATTTCACGTGAGGACATATCTCCACGTGTTATGCACTTTGTATTGGTTTTATCCTCGAGAAAAATCATCTTCATTAGTTTTTTCTTAATTTAAAATTATATGACGTCACCCAGCACTTCATGACGTCACAGCCAGCCCTTATATATTATAAATAAAATAAAATTAAAAATATTTATATTATATCCATATCTGTTTTTTTTACATTTAAAATATCAGTTAACCGGAAGTAGCACTTTATTCTATATATATATATATATATATATATATATATAAATGTTACCAAATATCAAATTTGACACCAATAAACTAATACGAACTGGCTCTTTATCAATACCAAGTTTACACATTCTAAATATTCATTCACAACTCTTTATACCTATTTATATGCGGGAAAGTCTAGGGGAGGACACTCCCGCTTATTTGTTTTTAATATTGTGTATATAGTGTTTTTAATGATAAATATGTATGTAAATTATTTTCAAAATCTTTTTTATTTAAATTTTATTTTTTAATAAATCAATGTTTTTAGAAGCTTATGGAGATTATGTTCATTTAATGTGTTAATGTAGAAATTTGAAATTGAATTTTAACTTCCTATCCGAATTTTATGCTTATTAATTGATTTTATTTCTTATTTGTGATCTGTTTTTATTAAAGCACAGAAAGGAAAATAAATTAATAATAAATTTCTCTATTTAATTACGTAAGGAATATTTTTCTCTTTCATATTCAAGAATTGTGGGAGTGTGAGAGTGTCCACCAAACTTAAAACAACAAATAAATAAAATTCTATCAGATTAATTATTTTTATATTTTAGAAGCTTATGGAGATTATGCTCCATCTTCCAAATTTATTAAAAAGGTAATACAGAAGAAGCCAGTAGAAAAATTTAAAAATTTATCAAATAAAATTTTCACCCTATGAATATAGTAGCATTCGGATATTTTGTGCATGGTCAAATAAGATTTTTTTTTTTCAAGAATCCAAAATCAAATCTCTAATATGTGACAAGAGAAACATTTAAGGAAAAGGTGTAAAAAATATTAAGGAGTGAATATGATATAAGACAAAGATATATACAAATTTTCGTAAGATGAAATTTTCAAACGTTAAAGCTCGCCTGTTCATCTTTACTTGAGGTTCTTTCATAATATTATTAAACAAAGATGACATTTTAAATTCTCTGACATACATACGATATATTGAGTAGGTGTTGGGTTTGATTAATGTAGAAATCCAAAATTTAATTTTAACTTCCTTTATATCCGAATTTCATTCTTATTAATTGATTTTATTTCTTGCTCTTTTTTTTATTAAAGCGCAGAGAGGAAAGGGCGCTTTAATAAATTTCTCCATTTAAGTATGTAAGGTGTTTTTTTTCTCTCTTTCGAAGTCAAGAATTGTGGGAGCGAGAGAGCGTCTACCAAACTTAACATACATATGATAAATAAATGAAATTATATCAGATTGGAAAGCAAAAAAAATTCTTTAAGCAATGCTAAGTCACTAAAAATTTAAGATTTTTTTTTATCGTTTAAATATTAATCAATTAATAAAAAATCAAAAAAGAAAAAAACAATTGAAAACTTCCGCTTATCAATAAATAAATTAGAACAATTTCAAATAATATTTTGATGTTATTGGTGGAGAGGGAGAGAGAGAGAGTTAACTACGGAAGTAAATTTTTTTTTCTTATTGTAACTACTAAATAACTTGATAAATAATTTTATTTCACTTTGAATTTTTATAAATAATATTTTCTAATAATATTAATAAATTTTTGAAATAACTAAAATTTTAACTAAAATTATATATATATATATATATATATAGTATGATTTATTTTTCTAATTTATTATATAAAACATATCTTATTATTAATCTTTGTTTATAAATATCTCTATGGGAGATATATTGAAATTTCTAAGTGGGTGGAGTTCAATTTTTATTATATTAACATTATATTATATTCTAACTTGACATTTAAAATTATGAAATCAATAACAATAAGAAAACCAATTTAAATAATATATAATGATTTATAATAATATTCTTTATTATATATTTATACCTATGTACAGCATATAATTTATTATGAAAGAGATTTTTAAGTAGATCATATATACCTATGTATATATATACTTAAATATTAGTTTTAGAATAGTATTTTAAAATGAAATAAATAATAATTTAAACAATTTAATAATTTAAATTATTTATTTTATTTTAATGAAATTGAAGTAATTGAAAAAGTTCTTTAAAAAAAAATCAAAAAATTAATAATTGTAATATTATTAATTATTTATAAATGAATACTTTATCATATAATAATTAATTATTAAATTATTAAATATAATTAAGTAATTGAAATGTTTTTTCATTTTTTTACTATCTCGCCAATGTGTGTGTGGGGGGGGAGTGTAGACAAGATTACACAAATAACGGTTTGAGCTAGAATAATGAAATTTGGTACATGGGTATTATTTAAAATTCATAGTTTTCTATCAACTTTTAAGAAATGTAGTTCATCTGGAAGATGTTCATTACCTACCACGTTTTGATTTTTTTTTCCTCTAAACTGACCGTAAAAATAAAGATATATGTTTGATAGTTTTTCAGATGATTATAAATTGTTTAAAACTGCTATATATAGAATTTCAGCTTAATTGAATCTCTGAAAGTACCGGAATTAATTTGTTAACACTGCAAATCTCACGCGCCAACACGTGACATGGTGCCATCAACAAAGTGCGAAACACGGCTGGTTTAATAAATATTATTTATTAATTTTAATTTATAATTTATAATTAATTAAATTTTATTTAAATATAATATTTGTGTGTTAATTAATCCAATCCAAATTTGCGAGATAGTCGAGTGGAGACATTGCAGATTTTTTTTTTAATTTTGTTTATTGATAAAAAGGATTATTAATTATGCGTTATTAGATAGATAACAATTCAAGAAAAATTTCTTTATCCCTTGTATATATCATCTAAAGAAAATTTAATAATAATATCAATTAATTAAATATTATTTTTCATGTTACTTAAAGATATATAAAACTAATAAATTATATTTCAGCGGTTGAAATAAATTCCAATTTGTGATTTTTGGTGGTTAAGGGTTTTTAAAAAAAAATAGAAACATCTCAAGTGGAATACTCCAATTTGGTAAGAAACCGCTTTGTCTTAAGGGGAAGGTGTTAAAGAGAAGGGATTTAACTCGCCTGGGATACTAACCCTATATAAACAAAGCGAAGCTGGATATCCAACCGCAGTCTTCTCGCAAATTTCTCTTGTGATTGTAATCAGTGATATCTGTGTCTTGAGTGATATAAAAGACTTGAAAATGACACTTTTCCTAAAATTGGTACGTTCTAAGTTTTAATTGATTTCATTAAGCTATTATATTTGATAATTAAATGAAATATAAATGATTTTAAAATATTGATATCTGTTCCTATTATATATCATTGATAATTATTTAATTTAATTATTTTTTTTTTAAATATTAAAAATGTAATTTTTAATTCAAATAATAATAATAATATAATTTATATATTTTTTATATTAAATTTTTTTATATTATAAAGATTAGTTCATATTATTTTTTTACATTTCATAAATTAAAATAATTGATTTTAATGATTTTAAATTATATTATTGATCTTTGACGTTAAAATAGTGGTTTTTTTTGGATTTCCTTGGTGAGATTTAGTAATGATAATGTGAAAATAAATTTTATAAATTGTATACCTATAGAATTATTTTTATTGATTCTTTATTATAATTCTTATATTTCTTTTTATTGATAATATATTATTATTATTATTATTATTTTGACATTGGATCTGCAGTCCGTTTGACATAAATAAAGCATATATTCATAACAATCATTAATTTTATTCTTGCTCAAGTAACTCCCTCAGGAAGAATTGAGCCTTTTTTGCTGGGGCACAGCCAGACAAACAATAAGAATCTGTATCCTATCCGATTGAAAATAATATATTGTTAAATAATGTAATCAAAATTGTATTTGTATCATAATTAAATTTTATTTGCCATTTTCACTCAAATATCAAATAAAATTTTATTAAATTTTTTTTTAAATAATAAACTTTTATTTTATATATTTAAATTTCTAAATTGAATTTTGAAATTTAATATAAAAATTTTAATAACGAAATGCATTAACGCATTTTATATATTTAAACATTAAAAATATCTTTTTAATTAAAAAATAATAATAATAATAAAATATAACATTACCTAATTAAAATGATAGATAACTTTAAAAATTTAGTAAAAAAAAAATAAATATTTTTGTTTAGAATCACAAAAAATATTTATTACTTATTATTCAAAATGCAATAAATCGAGGGAAAAAAAGAAAGGAAATCGTATTTAATAAACAAAATGATAATCAATATAAATGCAATTTACCCTTTTGTTTAAAACTTCGTAAGAAGATAATATTTCAACTATCCAAGGACAAAATATACCAATCAATTTTACCTGGCATACCCTTCTTTGTCTTAATCGTGCAATTTTGTTTACCACTTCCGTTTCTTCTCAAGGCTAGGATAATGGTCTTTGAGTCTCTTTCTCTCAATTAATTCAGAATATTAATACGCATAAAGTTTATTCTTATTTTCAAGACCATCAAGCCACAAGATCAAGATAAAATTATATAATAATGGCTATATCGTCGCGTTATTTAAAAATATATTTTTCTTTATGTCTCTTAATCAAGGAAATAAAAGTATATTTTGCATTAACGTGATTAATTTTTGGTCTTAAATTAACCATTAATATTTCCATTTTGATTAATATTAGCCTCATTGGTCTAAACCAGTGGTTCCCAAACTATTTTAGCCAAGCACCCCCTTTCCAGATAAAAATTTACTCAGCGCCCCCTTAGAAATTAACTTTAATTTTATTAATAATTAAACAGAAAAATAAATGTACCTATTTGCAAAATATTATAAAACAATACCTCCCTTACTATCGTTGGTCGGTAAAAAGGTGTAAATTTGTAAAATTGAATTTATGTATCTATTTATTGATCTCAAAATAGAAAAGTAATATATAAGTAATTTTCCCTAAATGCACCTGTGACCATCACCGCCCCTCTGGATTGCTCCAGCGCCCAATTTGGGAATCATTGATCTAAACCATTTTTAGTAAATAAAATGAATATTATTATTTAACCCTTATAACCACACATTCCTATGATATTATATTATTCCAATTATCTATAAATTATATATATTTTAATTAATTGTGAATTTGAAAAGTTATTCTTTACTTTATTAAATGATTTAAAAGTATCATATTTGAACAGAACCAAAGACTAATTTAAATAAAGATTATTTAACCTTAAACTTTAAAATAAACATATACTGTTTGATGTCTTAATTACTTTTTATTAGATATATATATATATATATATTTATTTACCTACAATTTATTTTTAGAAATTTCAAATTA
Organism: Labia minor; assembly: GCA_963082975.1. Taxonomy (NCBI): domain Eukaryota; kingdom Metazoa; phylum Arthropoda; class Insecta; order Dermaptera; family Spongiphoridae; genus Labia; species Labia minor. The sequence continues at coordinate 66,973,943 of OY720345.1, forward strand.
ATAAACATTTGATATAAACATTTTTTTTTTATTATATTATAATTAATGAAAAGTACCTAATAAAACAGCAACTAAGTAATTATATTTTCTAAAAACAATAAAATGCATTATTAAAAATAATAAACAAAGTGAAATCTTCTGTTCAATTAAGAACAAATGTATGACTTTATTTTTATAATTGTATTTAATTAGTCCTTTGAGCTCTCTACACGTCGTCCAACGTTTCTTCAATTTGTTTATCCCTTCCAAAAAATTAGATTTGTCGAGGACAACAAAATAGATTTGTTTATGAGATTATTTTATCTCTTTCCGCCGAGCCATTTCTTCAGGTTTGGAAACAATAAAGAGTCACTCGGTGCTAAATCCGGAGAATAGGGCGGATAACCAAGTCGTATCCCAATTCAAAGATTTTCTTGGAAATTCACTTTTCTTTATTTTATTCTCAAATTACGAGGTAGTTTATTATTAAATGATGTCAAACAAAAACTATAAGACCCAGCGGATAGTTGCCATTTGATTTAAGAGTCGGAAAATTAAAAGTCACGGACTTATTGATCTGCCCTCGTATGTATATATGGAAAGAAGCAAGAGAAATTTTTATTTTTTTCAATATTTAGGAAGTTTATATACAAAATTTGTTTTATCTAATATTTAATTTATATACTTATATATATTTATAAAATATATCTAAATATATATGTATATACATATATATATTTATTTATATCGATATTTATTATACTCATTTTACCCAAAGAAAAAGTTTTATAGTTTTTTTATAATTTAAAATATATAGATCTTTTTTCTTTAAAATTGCTGTTAAAGAGTGAATTAAAAGAGTATGTGAGAGTTAAAAAAATGTATATCATCATTTATTTTGTTTTTATCAATAAACAAAATTAATATTCCATTAAAACGTGTTTTAACCTCTGGAATTTAATATATGATGGTCATTTTAGAATGTTAGTGCACGATTAATGAGTACAACCTTGAAACAATTGTCTAATGATTTTTTTTTTCTGGACAAAGAATACTACATTAATATCAATATTATTTATACAATTTAATTACTTATTTATGTAAAAAAAAGGAAAGTCAATTGTTTATTTATATGATAATAAGCATGAAAAAGATTATAATGATAAAATTGATCGTCAAGTTCGTGAAATTGAATTTTCTACCAAATTAGAAAAATGAAATCAACAATATAATTATGTTAATTTTCAAAAAATTTTAAACAAACGTTATTATAAGAGTATATATATATTCTAAATCCCGGAAAGAAAAGAATACACAAGAATCAAATGAATAAATAATAAATAAATTATATACTAAATGATCTTTAAATGAATTTTGATTATATGATATAATAAACAGATTTTCATTTCAGATTCACTGACCTTCATGTTAAGGCCATTTAATAACTAAAAAATTATTTAATGATTATTTAAGTGAATAATTTTAAATTTCATTTAATTCATTTATTTACTCATAATCATTTATAAACTCGGAGGATTTAAAAATAACTTAAATAAAATTATATATATAAATATATATAAAGAGAAGAATAATTATAATAATTTTCATTTCTAATGAACAAAAAATGTCTAATACTTTTAAATAGACGCAATTATTGTAAATATTTACCATTGAAATAAATAAACTATATATATACACACTTTTAAAATTTAATTTATGTATTTTTATAATGATAAAAATAATTAAAAAAAACTATTTTATAATTACGAATTTAATAGGAAATAATTATAAATTTTCCAAAAATAATAATTATATATATATGGAATATAATATAGAAAGTACCAAATTTCCGCTCGAATTACTTTCCAGTACTAAAATAGTCAGATAATAGGTTTTTTTACACTATGAACCCATGACTAATTTTCTATTATATTCTAATTGAAATTAATTAATTTATAAATATACAAAAAAAATTCAATTTTTTATAAAAAAATACATATTTATGAAAGTTATTAACATTTTAATATATATAATAACAATTTTTTAGTATATATCGTTATTTTCGCTTTAACACCTTAAATAATAATATTAATTTAGTCTTATCTATGTAAGAGAGTTTATTAAATAAGAAAATTACTAAATTAGTGTTACTATTTATACATTAGATATAATATATAAAGAAACGAACATATTTAATATTTTATTTTAGTTTTTTTTTTTTTTAATAAAAAGGAAATTGAATTAATTGGATTTCTCATATTGTTTTATCTTTATTAATACGTTGAAAAATACAATGACAGGATGATGTTTAAATTGGAGCGAGAAATGAAAACAATACCAAAGGAAAGAGTGTCATGGAGAGTAATAGCCTTCTGCTCTGATTTGACACGCAAGAGCAACCCAGCAAATGGATAACCACAGGAGACTTCAATAGAAAAAAAACACTTATTGAAAGTTTTTTTTTTATTTTTATTTTAATTTTTTTTTTTATATAATTTCTAAATTTTTCCATTTAAAAACAACAACAAACAAAAAAAGTAGAGAATATATTTATAGTTAACTTTCCCCAAAATGTATATTTTACTTTAAAAGGTTATAATTTAAAAAAAAAATATATTGATCAAATAATATGTGACTTTTTACTGATTGGATGATTTTCAATGGATATGAAAAAAAAAATTAGTAGGTGAATGTCAATCAATAAATCCCATTCAAGAGAGTTGATCTTATTTTTCTTCTTTATAATCGTTTAAATTCCCAATGTTTTTGTTTTTTTTTGTTTCACTATCAAAAGAGAACAAATATTGATGTCGTGAGAGGTTTCTTTTTCACAAATTCAAAAATAAAATCTCAAATATAATATAAAATAACCACATTACACGCTATTAGTATTTTAATATATAAATAATTAACCTAAATATGTGCCACTCAGAAGCCAAACCGATTAACTCCAATTTTTAAAATTTTGCTAGTAATGTAATGTAATTTAATGTAAGGTAAGGTAATCTGCAACATATGAAGTGAATAATGAACTTGATAATCTTATTGCAATGCAATATACATTTTTCTGTCATCAATAAACCTGAAATTAATACAAGCTTTACAACATTTTATTGAAATAAGAAGGCAATCAAATAATATCAACATTATTTTGATTTTTTTCAGCTTAACCTTTATTTTTAAGTCAAAATTTCAAAAATGAATTCCGGCACTTTCAGCGATTCAATCAAGCTGAAATTATTTATAATTATATCAGTTTTATACAATTTTTATTCATGTGAAAAATTATCAAACATATATCATTATTTTTACGGTCAGTTTAGAGGAAAAAAATGAAACATGATAAGTAATGGTCCTCTTCCGAATGAGCTACATTTCTCAAATGTTGATAAAAAACTACGAATTTTGAATAATACCCGTGTACTAAATTTCAATATTCTAGTTCAAACCGTTTTTGCGTAATCTTGACTACACACACACATACAGACATTTTTTTAACTTTAGTGAAAATGACTCAGGGACCTTTAAAACATGTAAAAACATCAAAATTTCGACATCGAAAATTTTCTCTCGCAAGATAGTAAAAATATAACAAAATATTATATGTATGAATATTAACCCTTAGGAAAGACTAGCGCCAAGTTTATACACAGACTAATTGTGAAAGAATCTATAGTTATAGACTAAAGACGCCGTGGGCTTAGTAAGGAGAGAAGATAGAAATTAGAAGGGAATGATGTGATCTTTGAAGACATTTTATTCACAATATATATATATATATATTGTTTTGTATAACAATTTATTTGCAATGTAAGTAGAGACGTGAGGGAGTTGGGGAGGTGTGGTAAATGGATGGGCGTGGCTCAAAATAAAGACATTTATAGGAATGTGGTTGCTGTGGGCAAGAACTTGTGAATTCCGAAAAACCACATAAATAGATAGAAAACAATTTGAATATTTGTTAAATTATAAATGTTAGATTAAATACAGGAAATTGGATTATCTTTACAATTACAAAAGGTGAACTTTGAATCTGCTTACCTATATGTATGTTTTATATAAACAAATAGAATAGGTATAGTTCTACTGACAATTATATTCTAAAATACAAATAAGTATCAATATAAAAAAAATTGAAAGTTATATTTTTGACTCAAAATTCAATATTCGTGATTTTAAATGTAAAATACTTATTTTTAAGGATGTCTGAGAACTAATAATGTTTTTTTAAAATTGATCTATGGTCATTTAGTTTAACGGCCAATTTAACTTTCGAATAGAAAATCAAAATGATATGAAGTTAAAATTTGATTTATTTATTTATATTTTGCATTGTGAAATTCTAATAGATTAATTAAATTTTAATTTATTTTAAAGTTATGAATAAATATTATTTATATTATTAATTATTAAGATATGTGTAAATTAAATCTAATCAAAAACATACCTGTTAAAAAGGGGGCCAAGTTCCTATCGGCTATTTGTTTGTCTAAAAAAGGGTTCAAATCCATCCCAATGCCAAGTTTAGATGCACTTCAAAATCATTCATAATCATTTTTATCAACAGCCTGATCCACTGGTAAACATTTGGCATTCCAAAGAATCGCCACCACACCCAGTCCTCCGCCTCCTGCATCCAGGCACGCCACTTTATTCACGTCAACGGTCCATCTGGCCGAAATTCACTTTACCATACACCCAACTTAAAATATGGTATAGTTGTTAAAATACGTAGGTACATGGTTTAAAATATCTAAAATTATAATACTTAGAAATTTGAACTTGTGGCAGGTTTTCATGCTGTACAAAACACTCAGTCCCACACCAAGTCCTCCGCCTCCTGCATCCAGGCACACTACACGCCACTTTATTCACGTCAACGGTTCATCTGGCCGAAATTCACTTTACCATAAACCCAACTTAAAATATGGTATAGTTGTTAAAATATGTAGGTACTTGGTTTAAAATATCTACAATTTTAATACTTAGAATTAGCAGGTTAATTTATATATTTAAATAATAAATATAATTATACAATTAATCTAGTGTTACGTACAGTACGAAAACCTGCCAAGTTCAAATTTCTAATTATTATAATTTTAGATATTTTAAACCATGTACCTACGTATTTTAACAACTATACCATATTTTAAGTTGGGTGTATGGTAAAGTGAATTTCGGCCAGATGGACCGTTGACGTGAATAAAGTGGCGTGCCTGGATGCAGGAGGCGGAGGACTGGGTGTGGTGGCGATTCTTTGGAATGCCAAATGTTTACCAGTGGATCAGGCTGTTGATAAAAATGATTATGAATGATTTTGAAGTGCATCTAAACTTGGCATTGGGATGGATTTGAACCCTTTTTTAGACAAACAAATAGCCGATAGGAACTTGGCCCCCTTTTTAACAGGTATGTTTTTGATTAGATTTCAATACTTTTTTTTAAGAAAGCTTCCTATTTTTTCCTTTTTGTGCCGCGCCCGCGTCCATTCTTAGCCTTTGAAGTAATTTTGTGTTTAAAAAAATTGCAAATTTTTTTAAATTAAAATTATATTTGTTTATATATTAAATATAATAATTTTATTTGTTCTTTTATTTTATAGTTCTGAATTTCCAACTTGTATTGAATAATAAATAATTAGAACTATTAATATTAATTGAAAATTATATAGAAACTGTTAAGTTATAACAATAAAAATAAACAAACATTAATTTAAATTATAAAGTAAAATGGTTTAACACTATTATATATATTTATAACTAACACACCTAACGCTACTTGTATAGGTAAAATGTCACTTCCGGTAGTCGGATCATGATGAAATTTGGTATCTGAATTTTTTTCATATTTTTAAATCTATATACAAAATAGGAAGCAAATATCTCGAAGCAAACTGGTACTTTACTTGAAAGGTAAACGCAACCAGTGTAGGTAAAGTACCACTTCCGGCTGACCGATTTTGACGAAATTTTAAAAGAAATCTACAAACTGTGAATAATATCAGTGTACCAAATTTCGAAGTCCTAGCTTGATTAGTTTCTGACAAAACCAATGAATTCGTTTGAATTCGTTAAAATCGCATTGATATTCGATTATAACAACTCAAGCTTGACCGATTTCTTAAATTTCATAATTTTTTGTTAACCTAATTATAACACACGACCTGTATGCCAAATTTCATAGCGCTAGGACAATTGGAAATACCCTAAGAATTTTGTTGACCAATCAGTGAATCAGTTCCAAAATAAGCTATTTTCACAGGGTCATATTTCAGGATCTACTGAAGCTATAACTATGAAATTTGGCATACTGCTTTAGTTCTAGTATATGACTACGTAGATAAAATTTTATCTCTGTACTTGCAATAGGCACTGAGATACAGGGGGGTCAAAAGTGACTCCAAACCATTCGTGTAAATATACTTACGGCATGCGCGCGGCTTGCTGGAACTTGGCCGGCGCACTACCGTGCGCATAGATAATTCTCTTTATTTTCAATTGAATGAAATGAAAAAAGGGTTTTGAACAAATTCTGTATAGCCATTGTATTTTTGTTAAAAATCCAAAGGTTTACGTCTTTTGTGACTTAGATGCAAACCTGTTTTATTCGAACAGAAATCTTACAGCCCAGTATCGGTCCGGTTTATATTTTTACTCTGGTGTTTTTGTAAAAAGTATGTCAGTATACCCTTTGTAGACAAAAGATGAAATCATTTATATAAGTGCAAATTTGTCATCAAATTGTGTAGTAGTTGATAAATAATTTTTTTATAGAAAAGTTTTGGGAATAATTTAACAACCAAAAAATATTAAAATGTATTTTATAAAAATGAAAATTTTAATTTGTAGAATTTATCTTATTTACCATTAAAAATATATAAGGTAATATTAATAGAAAATAAACAGAAATAAACTATCTGAGTTATTATAATAATGTTTTTAAAACATATTTATAATGAATGATATAGCAATTAAATAATGAAGGTTAATATGAAATAAAAAAATAAATATTCATTCATAGAGATAAAAATTAAATTTTAAAAATTAATACATATAACCTTCTTATAATAATTAAAGATAGAGATTAAAATTGTTTCTGATCATTTTAATTTGCTAAAGTATTTTTTATTATGAAGAGAAATTAATATATATAAAATATTTTATTTTATTTTTTATTATTTGAATGAAATAGGTTTTGGATAAAATTTTTTTTAACGTAGTCCTTTGAGCTCTATACACTCGTCCAACATTTCACCAATTTTTTTTATCCCTTCCAAAAAATAATAATTGTCGAGGACATTAAAATAGGTATTTGTTTGTGAGATTATTTCATCGTTGGAGTCAAATCTCTTTCCGCCGAGCCATTTCTTCAGGTTTGGAAACAAGAACTAGTCACTCGGTGCTAAATCCGGAAAATAGGGCGGATGAGGGAGCAATTTGTATCCCAATTCATGGATTTTCATGGAAATTCACTTTTTTACCATTATCTTCTCAAAACACGAGATAGCCTACTATTAATGGATATCAAACAAAAATTAAAAGACCAAGCTGGTTCCTATTTCGACAGGAGTCGGCTGATAGTTCTCTGCTGACAGGAGCAGTGTTGCCATTTCATTTAAGTGACGGAAAATTAAAAAAGTCAAAGATTTGATTGACTTTATCGATCTGCACTCGTTAATATATATATATAAATTTTTTTTATAAAAATTCTATAAATAAATTTATATAAATAAATAAAACAAAATAGAATTAATATTTATTAAACAAAAGTATAAATTGGTTTAATAAATAATAAGTATCATAAATCGAATATAATTAAATATTTTTTAAAAGGAATAATTAATTGAGTAAATTTTATGCTGTCAAAGATAATGTTTCTTTTTATGGAGTCATTTCCTTATACAAGAATACCGAGGTTAATTTTACTTTTATAATCAATTCTGAATTAAAATTTAAATTTATGACTATGCATATATTGATTTTATTTTATTGATAATTATGTTATTAAAATTCAAAGATGAATTGAGATTTTAACTAAGAATAAATAATGAATAACGTTATTATTCATGAAACGGATTATCTTTATTGAAATTTAAATAGTTTAAAATTTAATGAAATATCAAATAAAAATAATGAAATATCAAATAAAAAAAATTATATTTATAAAAAGAACAGCCAATATCAATAAAAAAATTTATTAAGTAACATCTTACGTAGAATCCTCACATTTTCCCCCATTCAATATATAATTCATTTAATTATTTTATCTGAAGAATTGAATTTAATATATATTATTTTTTGTTTCTTTCTAGTGTACAGTTATTTGTTGTTTAAGTCCAAGTCTATCATTTGGTCAAGTTTTCCCATTTTCAAATCTTGGCCAATATGTAATGGATGCACAATCTCGGGATCCTTCTATTATTGCGATAACAGAGCGGCCTTATGATCATCAAGAATCGGCTGCTGAAAACACTTATATAACAAATCCACCACCCCAAGAGACAGAAAACCAAGATGAACAAGCGAAATATGAAATTAAGGTAAAACAATAAAATAATTCAATAAATTATTGAATTATTTTTAATTTTTATTATTTGTAAATTCTTTTCTTAACTAGAATATTAATAATTAATAAGTGCATTATAAATTAAATGAAAATAAATAAATTGAAAGGAACATTAAGATAAGATAGAATATTTTTAAATGAAGCATATAAAGTTCAAGTAGAAATTATATTTATATATATATAGGTAAAGGCGCCACATGGTGAGAGGTAAGCGTAGCTGGCTCACATTCTCGTGGTCCCGGGTTCAAGTCCCAGGCCTGGCAAGGGAATTTCTCTAGCTGGGGTCTATGGAACGGAGTCAACCCTCCGGGATCAAAATTGAAGAAGCTACTTGATAAAAAGTAGCGCTTCTGATTAAGAAAATCAAGGTAAAAGATTGATAGGACCCGTTTTACTGATCATAGGACTCCTAAATGATATAACCGACTTGATAGGCGTTATTCTTGCGAAGAACGTACAAAAGTCAGAGGTTTTTTTTTGTTTATATATATATATATATATCTATATATTTATATAGGCAGATTTATTTTAATTTATGTAAATAAATGTGAAATTTGAAAAAGTAAATTTACAATAGATCATTATAATATTTAACAAAACATATTTTCAAATGACCCTATGGATAATTGAAATTGAAATATAGGAGTGGTTAAAATTTATGATTGAAGTAATTTATATTTTTTTATTTTTCAAAATTTTTTAAAAAACAACACAAGTCATCAAAGGCGGATAAGTTTTATATATTCATGTTGCCTCTTTTTTATTTAAATATATATAAAATTTGAATATACACCCATCAATTTTATATTTTTTTTTCATAATATCTTATTCATCATGTTAATTGAGGTAGATAAAAAAGTGAATATTCTAAGAATGACTCATCTCGATTGTACAATACTTATATTAACACTATAATTATATTGGATGTTAATATTATTTAACTTTTATATAAGTGAAAGTTTTGGTCAATTTCTTTTCAATTTATACATAAATTATTTGATTGAATGATAAATGAAATGTATAAATTACTTTCTTGTCTTAAAATATTTACTATCTGGATAAGATCAGATAATCTTGGACTTATATTGTATTTAAGTGCCAATTGGAGTGAGTATTCCAAACTTTCACTTATGTCAATTTTTTTCTCATTAATTAAAAAAACACACACACATATGAATTATTATGTTATTCTTATAAGAAAGTGCCAATTCTAAATACATTCATTTTTAATTAATTTTCATATTTATTATCTCGAATGACATACTATTAGTATATATGGGTTAAATTAATTTTTAGTTTTATTATATTTTTTCATGGATAAATATAAATGTCATATTTTATCATTGGCTGTTAAAGGGCCTTGGTTTTTTAAAGGGGAAAAAGAGTTGCCATTTAAGATTTATGATATTTTCTAATCAAACTCAATAGGTCACTAGAATAACTGTTGTAGAGAAGTTTTTAATTTCGATAAAGTTAGTTTGAAGTTTTAATTCTAGGAATTAAAAAAAATTTTAATTTTAAAAATAAAATTTAAATCCTCATAGTCTGTTATTAAAAATAAAATATTTGTTTCTTACCTAAATATCTTTTTTTTTAAAAAAATCATATAAAATCTCTTTGTAGTTATAATATAATATAATACACAATCATAATTATATTTTAAATTATAATAATTTTTTATTTCTTTTATGTGTATTATTTAAAATAGATAATATTATTCGTTGAATAATTCAATAAATATTTAATTTATTTTAATTATATTTATTTTTATCTTAAGTCTTTTTTGCTATTATATAAACTTCTTAAAATAGTAGTTCTAAACAATAATTTACAATTATAATAAAAACAAACAGTAATGTCTAGAATAGATGGTTGCATATATTTCAGGCGTTTACCTCTATTTTAAATATTTTTATTTTATAGAAAAGATATATTTATATTTTTTTTATAGAAAAATAAATTGAAAATCAAATAATAAAAATTTATATAATTACATTATACAACAATTCCCCCTAAGAGGTGAAATGTGAAAGGGAGGAGGAAAAGTACCTTTGAGTTATAAGGGTAAATGTGTAATAAATTTTAATAAAATGAATAATAAAATAATAAAACTTATGATATCGTAAATTTAATATAATTTTATAAATTTATTATTTATTTATATTCAATCAACTACTATTTTCTAATAATATGTTAATTTACTTTCATAAAATAATTATGTAATTAATTAATTTTTAAATCAAATAAAATGAATATATATATATTTATATCCTAATTAAAATTTAATTGAAATATTTATAATAAAATTTCAAAAAAAAAAAAATAATTTAAATTAATTTGTTTTTTTTTTGACAGGCATTATCTGAGATTCTAGTCGCACCCCAAAATATACCCGCAATCACTTATGGGCCTGTGTACTCCCAAGCACCATTAATTCCTGTTGCTCTGCCACCTGTTCCTGCATTGGACCTCCATCCACCACAGGAGGATAGTTACCAGTCTCAAGAGCCCTTTCAAATTGTACCCATTTCAACAAATCCTCAAACGATCCATGTAATTAAACCTGCTAAAGCACCAGGAGGTCAAGTAAGTACATATTTTTACAGCAAAAGTTAAAATTAAGTTAATATAATAACTTGGTTTAAAATTGAAAATATAAATAATAATAATAATAATATAATGTTATTTATGTTTCAGGTTTATCCAAAAAAGTATATATTAAAAGACAATGAATTAAAAAAAAATAAAGGTAAAAATAAAGAAAATTATGAAGCCAAAGTACAATTAAATAAACAAAATTTACATCAAGTTGAAGCGACACAACAAGCAGCAAGTTTTAAAAATTTAAAACCACGACCTACCTTTAATGAGCAGGTGACATTTTAAATGAAAACCACTTTAATTATTGTGATTGTAAAGGCTTTTAGGGTATAGAAATGTATGTATATATTTGTTTATGCTTAATTTTGAAAAGATCAGATTCAAATTATTAAAAGCGTAGATAAAATTTGTAATATTTGCTGCTGCACTGATATTGTTATTTAAAAAGAAAAAAAAATGTTTCTTTTATTTATTCTTTTTTAACTAGTCTCTTCACTAAATAATACTTTACCAATTTTAGAAAATATATATTATTTTATATATTAAACATATAGATTTATTAGGAGGCGTTTTTAAATGAACATAATTTTTTTTTAATTCAAAATGTTGTCCTTATAAACGCTTCCTAAATAATGTATTTTAACATGATTTTATTTCATGTTAGTCAAAATGTTATTAAATTTATATATATATGTATATATATATATATATATATACATATATATATAAGTTTAAGAAATAAATAAAAGATGATTAATATTTCACAGTATTTTTGTTACACTGCTAAGACTTCTTCAGTAGATTTTATTGTTGCTTTGAATATGCTTATGTAGTTTTTTTGCATTTATTTGTGTATTTAATTTTTTTTTAAATATTTACTTAAACAAATAACACTAATTTTAAGTATTTAATGTTGTTAAATTTTTTAATTGTAATGTTTATTTTTTATTTTTTTTTTAATGTTATGTAAATGTTATGTTTATTAAAAGAAAATTTTTGTTCTATAAATATTTTTTTTTTGTAATATGATATATATTTACATAATTTGAATATATTGAACGAAAATTAATTAAGAAATTTTTCTATAAAATATTTATTTTTAATAATTATTCACCGAACATTCCCCTCCTAAAATTATTTTTTTTAAAATTTCAAAATAAAATAATGAAGTGAACTACCAGTAGAAATTTTTTTATTAAACTATTTTTTCATAAAATGTATTTAATAATAAGTATATAGCATAGTACTATAGTATAATAATTATAATATAGGATAGTTAGAAAATTTAATAAACACTGACAGGCTCATATACACATATAATAATATAGGTATATTCCTAAGTATCTGACACAAATTTCTAGGATTACTGGTAATTTCACATATAATTAATCAAATTCCTTTTAGTATTTTATATTTAATAAATTTTTATTGACTTATCTTTTTAACGAGGTCCATATTATTCTGTTTATATTTTATTCAATAATTTATCTAATTTTGAATACTTACTAAAAATTTTCTTTAAATTAATTTAATTTAACTTCCGCTTTTTACCGACCGACGATAGTAAGGGAGGTATTGTTTTCACACCAAATTTCACATGTGGAGATTTTTACATATCTCCACGAATCATGCATTTTCTTAACAGAAAAAAGTATTTTTAGCATGATGTCTGTCCGTCCGTCTGTCCGTCCGTCTGTCCGTCCGTATAGATGTGTACAGCCTGAACGGCTTAACGGATTTTGATGAAATTTGGTATATTTACTTAATGCATCAGTGGGATGAATTGATCAACTTTTGATGCAAATCCGGAAACCCGAAGTGGTAGTATTAGCGATCGACGATAAGAAGGGAAGGGTTATTTTCGCACCAAATTTCACATAAGGAGATTTTTTTACATATCACCACGAATGTATTGGTTTTATCCTCGGGAAAAATCATCTTCATTATGTTTTTCTTAATTTAAAATTATATGACGTCACCCAGCCCTTCATGACGTCACAGCCTCGGGTAACGCCGGCAACGCCGGTTACTTCAGCTATATATTATAAATAAAATAAAATTAAAAATATTTATGTTATATCCATATCTGTTTTTAATTACATTAATAGATATATTAAAATTATTTGAAATTGTTTCTGTAGCTGGAAATTAATTTATTTCAAACCGTCGGTCGGTTCGGACCTGGCCACAGGTCAACTTATTTTTATTTACATATATATTACATATTTGACACAAATTTCTAGGATTATTTATTATTGGCCACAACATATACAAATACATACCGTTCTTATCCGGAAATTCTTTGATTCAATTTCAATCTTCTCCAAATTCTTTTAAAATTGTCAAATCACGGAGGACACTTCCCAATTGGTTTTCTCATTGCCGGCTCTATGATTTTGAGCGCCCCGTGAAAAACCCTTTAATATAAGAATATACAAATTTACTGAAAATTAAAAAAAATAGTAATATAAAGACAACAAAATAAAAATTGCACAAAAATAATGAATCTAAAAAATATTGTTTTTTACGTCGGCGCTCCTCAAAATTTGGCGCCCGGGGCGTTGTCCGGCTTGCCTACTCCGCTGGGTTTCATTATAAACAACTTTAACCATTCCAATTAATTAATCATATTGCACACGCCGTAACTTTTTCAATTTTTTATGTTTAAAATACAGTGAAATTAAACAAATCGTCGTTATACCTACAAACTCTTTATTAATTACAAATATATTGTATATATATATATATGTTAAAATTATTATATTATATTTAAAAATGATTAATAATTTTATTTTCTTTAAATGATTAAATAATATATTTACTTTATTTTAATTATATTTCATTTAATTTGATGTTTTTTATAATTATATATAATTTGATTTAAAATATACCACACCACAGTAATTATAAAATATTTCCCATAGAGATAAACATTTTAATTTATGTTTACATAAATAACAGGCCTTAGGTGAACATACCTACATAGATCTGCCACTCAGAAGCCAAACCGATTAACTCCAATTTGTAAAATTTTGTTAGTAATATAATGTAATCTGCAACATATGAAGTGAATAATGAACTTGATAATCTTAATATTGCAATGAAATTTCTGTAATCAATAAACCTGAATTTCCTACAAACTGTGAACTTGGGCTTCATTTTCTCAGTTTTATTAAATGTGGGGTTAATCGATTTGGCTTTTGAGAGGCACATATATTCAAAATGAAATATAATATTTTTAATAAATTCCTACAAAATACACATATTATCTATTTAAGAAAATAAAACAAAATTACTTTCATTTATTATTATTGTCGATATTATTAATTGTAAGTATAAAATATTACAGCAAAAATATTTCGAGTTAGAGAAGAAAAATTAATTTATTCCTTTTGTCATAAAGAGCATGTTTGGGAAACTACGTATTGGGTTAAAATTAATAATATAATATAATTGTTTTATATATCGTAGTTAATCTAAATTAATCAGTAATTAAGTCAATTAGTAGTCAAAGTAATATGGAAGGTAATAGATTAAACCTTTATATTGCGAGAATATGGCTTTCACAGCAAACATCCGAATCTGGTTTTCATGAGAAAACACTTGATTCGTTCAGTGGACATGATGTTAGCGGAGGGGGATCCGGACTGCGCACCGAATTTCAAATGCATGGTCAACAAGGACCAAAATCATATAAATTTGGCTTCGATACAGGCAATAAGTAAAAGCAGATTGTTATATATCTAAATTAATATACTATTTATTAATAATTTATACATTTCTATATTTTTTTTAGACATAACAGACAATTTCGGTATGAAGAAAGAGACCCACATGGCTTAGTAAGAGGCCATTATGGATTTTATGATAAATCCGGAAAATTGAATGTTGTTAATTATCATGCTGATCCGATAAGTGGTTACCATGCTGAGCCTGCAATTTTACATAACCATTGATATTTTTAAGTATGATTTTATCCTTAAGAACTGAGCAAAATCAATGAACTTTTTTTCGTTGAATGTATGTATATGTTAATATTTATTTTTTATAATAATTTTATACTCTCTTGTTGATTTTTCTATTTAATATATAAAATTTATATATTTTCACATGTTAATGTATTTATTTATTTTTTTTATAAACTTATCATCAATTAAATAATGTTATTATTGATACAACATATGTTTAAATCTAATTAGCTATAGAAACTCTTCTATAGTCCAATTTGTGAAATAAGAAAAAAATTAAATCTGGTCATATTTGAGCCTTGTAAAAAATATATAATAAATAGTATTATATAATTAAAAATTTATAAATTTAAAAAATTGCTATACTATATTCAATTAGATATTTTTCTGTGAGGTAAGAAGCTCTCTTTCCCTTTCCTATCCCCTCAAAAAATATTATATTTATAAAAATAGTTTTTAGATTAGTACATAATGATTATACAAGACAAACATAACCATCATGATTAGATATAAATTTATTTTCATTGATTTTTTTTAAATTTTCATTTATTCTATTAAATGTAATCAATTATTAAAAATTTATATAAGATTTGGAATAGGATAGTTGACATAAATAATAGTAGAATAATGTATAGAAATAAAAATAGAAATAAAAATAGAAATAAAATGTGCCAATTCATTTCAAGTCAAAATGTTTCCTCTTTGAAGTGAAACGATGAATCTCAGACGCTGCATTACAGTGGATGCTGTTTTAAGGAATTTTACTTTATTTGTTTTAACTAAAATTTCTTCAAACAATTGTCATTAAATATAAACTGACAGAATCGATTTAAATTAAAAAACATTCTTTCTTTAAAAAATCGATTTAATTTTGTATAATATAAATATTATTTAAAAGTATATCTTAAAATTCAATAAAGGTAAAATTTGCTTGAAATCTTGTATTTATAGAGTAATTATTAGGGTGATCCAGGATTGTGTCTCGATTTTAGGTGCTGTCCCGGCGTCCCGAAAAATGTCTTCGGGGCAGTCTATTGTACAGGTTTTAAACATTTCCGACTATTTTTCTAAATTTTTTCAATTTTGTCCTAAAAAAAAAGGTAAACCGTTTGTCCCGGTTTGGTGTTTTCGAAATATGGTCACCCTAGTAATTATAGAGTTTGTAAATTACAAATAATATAGTTAATTTTATACTGTTTAGTTTGGGCCATCAAGTTGGTTTATGTAAACATGGATAAATGAAGCAAGTTTAAAATATTATTTAATACATAGTAATATTGTTGAAAGTCTGTATGCGAAAGGTTTTAGTTCATTTTAATTCAATCAGTATATTAAAATGTTTATATCCACGACGAGGTTCAGTGTATATAACTCCTTTTTTGATGACTTTTGAGTAGCATATAATCTTTTTTCGACTTTTAAATTGTTTATATACCATATTAATAATGACAACACGTTCTTTTATTTTATGAAATATTCTGTATAGATATCCTCAGAAAAATAAACATGGTTTATTAAACCAAGGTTTAATTTATATCATCATAGGACATCTTAGTTAAAAAAAATATTTAATAAAATGAGCTACCTTATAAATTTTTACTACTACTTTTTAGTGATATTTACAACGAATACAAAGTAACAAAATATGTCAAGAAATAAATAATTCTATAAAATATGTATATAAAGAAAATAGCAATTTAATATCATCAACAAAAATAAAAAGACTTATTTTACTTTTCTTCTGAGATAACCATTGTGCCCTTATTTCTTTGACCAATCGACGTTTGCTCTCATTTGGATTTTCACTCAAATTTGCAAATTGCACAAATTTCAAAATAATAATTTAAATATAAAAATATTACTTTGTTTTAGAAAATATTAATCAATTAGGAGTAATATTCCATTTAATTTAATTTAATTTTACTTTTAATATTATAGAATATCTTATCTTATTATGCTAGCTAAAATTGTATATATCTATCTATAACCATTGGTTCTCAAAAACCGCTCTAACGATTTTTTTCAAATTCACACTAGATATAGTATTTATAAAGAAAAATTGAGTTTTATTGATCACATCTCTTGAAACTTACAGCTTCATTATTAATTTCTTAATTGAAAATTATATATGTGTGACGTAAATGGCATCCATTTTGAAATTTTACTCCCGCCTTTTTTTAATTTTGTATTAATATTTTTTTTATATTTAAAATATTTTAAAATTTATTATTTAATTTCGAAATAAAATTAAAAATATTTATTTTTAATAAAATATATATATATATTTATTAATCTCTCTCAAAAAAAAATAACAACAAAATAAAAAATGGTTTTGAAATAATTTTTTTTTTTTTTTAATCTATTATTTTTTAATAAATTACTATTTTATATTTATTTATTCATTGTTCTTTTATTAAATTTAATATTTATTATTATTATTTATTATTTATCGATGACATATGACATTCATATTGAAATTTTACTCCCGCTTTTTTTTTAAATGATATTGTATTAACATTTTTTTATATTTAAAATATTTTAAAATTCATTATTTAATTTCGAAATAAAATTAAAAATATTTATTTTTAATAAAATATATATATATTTATTAATCTCTCTCAAAAAAAAACAACAAAACAAATAAATGTCTTTGAAAGATGGTAAAAATATCTTTGTAATTATCAAAATATCATAGACCAGCGGTAAGAACAATTGTTTTTACTCCCCGAGTTCGAAGGATCGAAACTCGCCGCGTGCATTTTTTTTTTATCTATTTTCGTGATTTATTTATTCATTGTTCTTTTATTAATTAAGTTTTAGATAGTTTTATAATTTTTAATATTTTTTCAATAAAATATTATTTAATACATTTAATAATTGTAATAAATAATTAAAGAATTGTATATCAATATTTTTTAAAGGGTAGAGCGAGCTCGGTGTCCCAGGTATTAATATTACCAGCCAAATCCAATAATAATGAATCATTTTTTTAACTTAAGTACCGAGCCGAGGCTCGGGGTCCCGGTATACATATTTATGTATTATTGAGGACCCCAAGTTCCATGCAATGATGCAACATTTAATAATTGTAATAAATAATTAAAGAATTGTATATCAGCTCGGTGTCCCAAGTATTAATATTACCAGCCAAACCCAATATAATAATGAATTATTTTTTTTTAACTTAATTACCTAGCCGAGGCTCGGGGTCCCGGTGTGATCTTAATATATTGTCAGAATTAGATAAATAATGTAGAGAGAAAAATTATTTAAAAATAGATATTTATTTAAATGAAATAAAATTATTTAATTTACAGAATGAAAATGTCTATAATAATGTCTAAATATTTTTTCGAGCGACAGCTCCGTATCCCAGGTATTAATATTACCAGCCAAACCCAATAATAATGAATCATTTTTTTTAACTTAAGTACCGAGCCGAGGCTCGGGGTCCCGGTACTTAGAACTTAAAATAAAAATTTAAATATTATAAGCATTCTTTGTATTGAAATTTTTAGAATTATTAATTTTATATTGAGGGTCAACTTCTTAACTGAGCCACCAGAGGGGTCGGTTTTTTGTCCATAACTTTGGAACGGATCAACTTTTTTGAAATTTTCAACCTTATACCACCTTATACATTATGCTTGAGTCATGACGGTTCTAATGTGTGTGTGATACTTGAACCATTAAGATCTCCTAAGATGAGAAGTATGAATTTTTTCACAAGAGAGAATTTATTAAACATAATAAATAAAAAAGAAATATTTTAATCAATTATAATAGAATATAATCAATTGGATTTAAAAGAAATATAAGAATATTGTGATGTAATTTCATATTAATCAGTTAAATAACTCTATTATAATATATTATATTATATTATATTAATATTAATTAATAAAAGATAAATGATTTAAATTTAAATGATTTTTGAAATTTAAGAATTTTTTTCGAATATCATTTAGAATTTCACAAATTCTCATAAACATTCTAATGTTTTGACTGGGAAATATGCGATCCCGGTATATCAACATTTATTAAAATCATATCAAATTAAGCTTTTCATTTCATTCGAAATATCATCCTAGTTGTTTCTTAATAAATAAAACATTGGAATTATTTTAATTAATATGTGAATCAAAATTAGTGTAATTAATTTTTTTAAATGATTCATAGTTTTTATGTCCTGAAAAGGTTTGTTCAACCCTCTGCCCTTTTGGGCAATAAACTCAGACTTTGTGAATAAAATATAGTGGGGGAAATTGTTAGCAATCCCTAACTCAGAGTAGTTCAATTTAATGGTATATAGATAAGTATTAAAATGAACTTAAAAATAAATATCTTCATACATTGAAACCATAATTACTAAATATATGAGTGTCAGTTTTTGCATTAATAGAAAAAAATTGTTTTTCTAATTTTTAGAAGAGATGACAAATGATTTAATGAGCTAATTTTTTAAATATTAAATTTGCGTTAGTTTTGTCCTATAATGATACTTTGTCTTTATTGTTAGTGTTGACTTGACATTCTTCCTAAATAATTACATAAGAAATTCATTTACAAAGCAAATAATGAAAACCTCTATTAATGTCCACCTTTTCAAACATGAAATCCATTATTCAATATAATTGTTGATAGAATATTATTTATAAAATAATCAATAAATTATCGTATTTAATGAACCTTAAATCCTCCTAATAGAATATATATCCGATGTAAAGCTAATAAAAAGCCCAAAATATTCATTAATTTATTGAAGAATAAACAAATTTTTCAAAATGAAAATATTAGTAATTATTTTTAGTTTTATTCTTTATGTGCAGGTTTGATGAGATTAATTTATTTATTTATTTATATAAAAAAAGGTTAAAAATTGTAAATTTTCAGGGCTTAAAATGTCGCTCTGAAGAAATTGAAGAGACTCAAGTGGAATTTCAAGATGCATTACGAAGATGTATGGTTAATGAATTTTCTGAAGTAAAACATTCAAATGATAGACATAATTGGAATAAATATTCAAATGGTGATCATAACAATACTTCTTCAGGGAATATGAATAGAGAAGGAGAACCCTATATGAATAAGGAGGTCTATCCAAATCAACAAGAATTAAGACACAGTAATTATTATTATTTTAAAATAAATAAATTTTTAAAAATTATAAATATATATTGATTTGATTTTTTTCAATAGTTAAATAACTGATATAAGTTGATACAAGTTTGGTGGCAAAAACTTTTATCAAATTGCACAATTATATCATTGTTGAGAAATATTAAACATTTCATTGTTAGAATAATTTTTTACAAATTTTAATGGCAAATTGGCAAACATTTAAAATATCTGTTTTTTAAATTTATTTTTATTCAAAATATTAAGTATTTTAGAAGTTTATTATATTAAAAACAATTTAAAAGTTGCATTGTTTAGGTTAAAAAATTTTAATTGTTATGTCACTGTTGAGGTGATCTGTTTTTATTATTAAAATTTGTATGATTTTTTTAATTTTATAAAATATTAATTTAAATATTTATTTTTGAATTTTTAAAATTCAAATTGCTTTTAAATCCTTCTTCATCTTAAGGTGCCGTCTCCCTTTCGGGGTTTGGCTATCATCATGACTAGGATAGCCTTAGAAGCTGCCCAGCCATGATGATTTTTCTTGGGAATATTAATGCGGTGGTTTCCCGTTGCCTTCCGCATGTATAGAACCAGGAACTGACAGTTCCTGGAGCCGGAGGCAGCTGATGTTAAATTGAATTTTATTAGAAAAATTTGTTCTTAGTTGGAATCGAACGCTGACTTCTTGTGTAGAAAATTGCTACGCTACACTCTCGGCTAGCTGCCTCCTTTTAAATTAATATTGCTAAAATATTCACATTTTATTTTCAAATTCTTTTTCAAAAATTTCAATAAAGTTTCTTCTTTGAAAACTAATTCTTACTTATTTCTATAGAAAGTACATATAGAAAGTACATATAAGGTAACATCTATAGCAAACCCCATAAGCCTAATTTTTCAGTGATTTCGTTCCTAGAATCAAATTCACAATTATGAATAGAAAAATTATGGTTTTATTTAAGATTATAGATTATTCTCAAAGATAGCAATGAATGAATTTTACTATTGCTCTAGTACCTTAAATTATATTTTTAATTTTAAAAACTAATTTTAAAGTACTTCTCTGCACTTAAAGAGGACACTGAATATTTCAGCGCAACCTAAGAGGGGGGGGGGCATTTGGAGAACTTAAAGCTAACATTAAGTTAAACGTCTTAATTTCAGATTAAACAAATCAAAAATTTAATTTTTAATATTTTTTTTATTAAAAATCAATTATAAATTAATATTATATTAATTATAAATCATTGTTATATTAGTTACTAGCTACTCTTCGATCCAATACAATTAATTTTAATTTCATTGATGATTTGATATTTATATTATTTATAGGCTATGGTCAAATAGTGATGTAAAAGAATGTGTGATTTCATTTCATATTAATCGGCCGAGCCAATTTTGAGTCTACTGCGGATAGGCAACTTGAAAAATTCCAGTCTTATTTGGATTCTTCAGGTCATGAAATGTGAAGAAAAGCAAAAAAATTTTAAATTATCAGCAATATACAAACTAAAACCTTTATATATATATATAATTATTTTTAAGTAACTGAAAATATGATTGGCTGAAGCGGGTTGGGTCAACCAAATGGCATCGAAACCAACTTAAAGTTCTGAATTGTTTTTTTTTCTCTTTGATTTTAAGATTAAATTACATCCAATGAAAGTTAAGTTACATTTCATCTTCTATTTTACAAATTCAGCTAGTGCCCGCTTTAGTAAAGCCATATAAATTTGAAACCTATAGAGTCTATAGTCTATATGTCTATAGTATAGACATCACCTATAATTTTTAAACAATAAATCCCTTTGGCAAGAACACTTCATAATGGGGTTCTTTAATCTAAAATCATCGATTTTAAATAATTTAAAAACATAAATTGACCATATAAAAGAAATCTCAAAAAATCAATTGAAATTTAATATGAACTTTTGTCATTCGCCAGTAAATTATTGATTTATTTAGACCAGTCAACTTAATTAAGGAAATATATTTTACAAAGATTAAATTTTAAAAAATATCATTAGGAATGAATGTAAATTTAAAATAATTCTTATTTTAAGTAAAAGTTTTGGAATCCCGTCCGTTTTAGGCCCTTGTGTGATATAGGTGTCATTACCTTATATTGTCTTATATATATATATATATACTTTTCGTATATTGTTGTGTTTTCAAAAAAATATTTAATAAGAAACTTTTTAATAATATTCAAGTAGTTTTCGTTTAAAAAATTTTTTACTGATAAATTTAAGTGTAATTAATTCACTGTAAATACCTAAAATAACTTAATAAAATTATCTTTCTTTTTTCATCTTTTATAAATACCTATTAGTAAATATTAATTTTATTATTTTTTTAAGGAAATCAAGATCGACAAGCTAGTCAGAGGCAAAACTATCCTGCACAGAGTAGTAATTATTTTTTTGAAAGAAATAATCAACAAAATAACTCATTCATACAATATATGAATCCGGTATTTTAATTATTTTTTACTAATTTACTAACTCAAATATTTTGTTCTAATTATTCAAATTCCTTTATCATATTACTAAAAGTGATTTTTAACAATTTAATTTGAAATTTAATAATTAACATTAAAATTTTAATTCGAAGGTTCATTAAATTGTAATTTTTCATAGTAAATTATTAAAGTAATTTATATAAGGTGCATTGGATTCATTTATATGAATTTTATTAAAAAAAGTTTAGCTTATATTTTTTTTTAATAATTGTATAATAAATAAGTCAAATAATTGAATACAGTAAAATGATACTAACTAAATTTGAGTAAATATTAAATAATAAATTTGTTTAATTATTTATTTTTAAACAACCTCGAACAAATTTCAATATTTATAAAATTAAAACAATCATGAGACCTAATCGGGAGAAAATTAAAAATCAATCTATTAAAAGAGCAAGGATAGGCTGATATAACGATATTAGACTGGCTTGAAATAGTTTCTTAACTTGGGGCAATCTTAATTAGAATTTGAAATATTGATATAAAATAATAAATTGGTATATTCACAGATTTTTTCTATATTAAGTTTTTTTGAATTTAATAAATTTAATGTTTTTAGTGTACAATCCATTGTATTTTTCGACAATTGCAAATGGTAAGACTTAATTTATAGTTCTTCAAATTATGGTAATTGTATTTTTTAATGAAATTTTTTTTATAGTTGGATGCTAAATCTTATATTGATAAAGAATCGGTTATTAGTGTATTAACACATTCTATTAGAGATGTTGAGTTAAAAGATTTAATTGAGGATATGGGCGATGAATGCTTTGAAAAAATAAATTCTGGTAAATGTTTTTTTTAATATAATTTAACTTAATATAATAATATTTTTTTGTATTTTAGCCGAAAATAAAAACGATTTATGTCAAATTTCTAAATTATTTGCTACATGTTTAGAAGAAAAGGGTAAAACGGTAAAATTAAATTATATAATTAATTTATTTCAACATAATCTCATGTATTAACAAATGTATTTATAATTTCAGTCTTGTGAAGATTGGTGGATCCAGTAACCAAAATCATATTTTTTCAATTTTTAATCTATTTAATGGTTTTATTCTAATATTTCTGTTTGAAAATAGGATTTCAACAATATACTATAATATAAAGTTTTTAGCAATAGTATGGAGTTGAAATAAGAAATTATGTTTCTTTAGAAATTTAGTGAATATAATAGTTTTAAAAAATATATAAAAAATAGAAACGTTTTATCTTCGTCATATATTTTAGTTTTATAAGAATTACTTTCACTAATTCTTTTTATAAAATATCTTAGTTTTAAATTAAAAGAATATGATACTAAAAATATAGTAGAAAAATAATAATTTTTATTTATATCCCTATATTTTTATTGTTTTTACAAATCAATTTGAATTCTATCAAAATTATCCAAGGGTAAGTTCTTTCATATTAGGATATTTTTTAAAAGCATAAAAATGCAATTCTTTTTCTATATCAGTTAATAATCCTGATGCACCAATTCTGAATAATCGGGAATTAAGCCACTCTAATCCTAATTCTTCTTTTATCAAAACAAGCCAGTTAAGGGCATCATTTGCAGTTCGAATTCCGCCCGCAGGTTTCAAACCAACCTTAAAACAAATTTAAATAAAAATGAATTGAATTTCATATGTATATATATATTTACTTTAATTCCTGTGAGAGAATAATAATCATAAATTGCTCTGCACATTAAAATTCCAACTGGTATAGTGGCATTTACGGACTCTTTTCCTGAAAAAATATTAAAAGATTATACAATTATTTTAACCTAAATTACCCAAATATCTTGTAAATTAAAAATCATAATAAAAAAGAATGTAATTTTTTACCTGTAGAAGTTTTAATGAAATCAGCCCCAGCCATCATTGCAATTAATGAAGCTTTATAAATATTTGAAAAAGAACCTAATTCGCCAATTGATAAAATAGCTTTCATATGCACAGATTTCCCACATATTTCTTTCATCATTTTTAATTCTTTATAGAGGGTTAGCCATTCATGTCTTAGTACAAGCGATCTATCTAATACAATATCAATTTCTGATGCTCCATTTGTGATAGCATATTTTATTTCAACAAGACGAGTTTGTAATGGATATTGACCACTTGGAAATCCTGTAGCAACTAAAATATGAAATTTTTATTTAAATAATAAGTGAGTAAATATAAATTATGAATTTTACAAAGGGAGAGTTACCCGAAGAAGGATTTTTAATTAAAACTTATATTATAAGAATAGATTAGATAAGAATAGATTATAGATAATAGGCAATTTTCTACATCAATCACATTTACTTAATCTTTTGTCTATATGCATCATCTAGATCAGGGGTGTCTAAACTGCGGCACAAACACAAATTATGAAAATATTAAAATTTTTTCAAAAACAAAAAGGTAAAATGATATTATGTGGGGCCCTCGAATGGTCATAGTTTAGACACCCCTGATCTAGATGATTATGATTAATAACTAAATAATTTAATAATAGTTGTTTTAAATAGTTTATAAAGTTTTTATTATTTTATTTTGAAAAATTAACTATGTACATTATATTATGAAAATAGAAATTACCGGCCGCAACAGGGATAGTTTCAGCGAGTCCCATATTTTTAAGTGTTGAATAGGCATCTTCAACTCTTGATGGGTAGACACATACAGCTGCATTTTTAATTTGTATTTCCGAAGAATCTTCCAAACCCAAGTTTTTAAGTAATTGCTTTGATAAAGGTTGAGCTGCCTTAAATGTTTATTGTGTTTTTTAATATTTCTTATATATAAATTATTATGTTACTCTATTTTCTTTTTCCTTTCTCAAATTGTAAACACATAAATTTATTGCTATATATTTTTAACAAAGCCATTGAATGATTTAATATTTTTATCTAACCTTATTTTTTAAAAAAATGATAATTTGTAAGTCATACTTTTAAACATAACCGTTTGACATTTGAAGGAGAATCATCACCACCAAGAGTTGTTAAATCAATACAAGTTAATGCTTTTATTAACCAGGCAACTCGATGATATCCATTCAAAGGAATATTTTTACATAAATAATTTGCTCTTTCATTTATAGCGCTTAAGTTGATATTAACATTGTTAAGCAAACTGAAATCTAGAATGTCATAACCAATAAATAATATAATATATATAATAAATTATTAATTTAAACAATTATTTATGTTACCCAAATCAATTCCCGGATTCATTTTATAAATATTGGAATGAAATATATATATATATAAAGAGAGAGAGAGACAGGTCTTATAAAAAAAAATATTATAGATAAGTATGCTCACAACTTGTTGAATACAGGATGGGTGGGGGGCGATTTAATGTGATAATATATATTGTTTTTATTCTAATTCTAATCTACAATTAGCATTTTGAATTTTTTAGTTTGAAACTTATTTATAAACTAAAATAAATAGTAAAATAGTGTATTTATATATAACGAATAACTAAATTTCAATATATAACTCAATATCAAATTCTAAATACTAATCTAAAAAAAATTCTGATATTTCAGTTTAATAGTAACACAATAAATAGTTATCAAGTTTTATTATTAATTTGTCTTTTAAATTTGTATATATATATAGGCGTAAAATGTAGCAGATGAAAATAAGTTCAATAATTAATAATTATACTCAATATTAAAAATTTAATAACCTCATAATTTAAATATTAAAGTTTGAGAATAATTTATGGAATAATTAAATATTATTATCAATAAACACTTAATAATTACTAAAAGATTTGATCTGAAATGTAATTTTTTTATTTTTTCCATCCAGATTTTAACTGAATATAATAAATATACAGTGGTATATCACAGTATAAATAGATACAAAAATTATATTATGTCTGGACAAATGGATGAAAAGGTTTTAAAAATGATTGATTAAATGTATATATTTACATATATTTTAAGTTACATTAATAAATTAATTTAATAACATTAAAATAAAATCTAGAATTGTAATTTGTGTGTAATTTAAAGTTAAGTACTAATTGTGTTTAAACACTCATAATTTTCATATTATAATAAAAATTATTAAAACAGAATTTAACAATAATAAAAAATAACAAATAAAATAAATAAACAAAAAAGAACCTGTTAATCTTAAATATATTAAATTTGCTATAAAACATTCCCTATTTCAGAATTTCAAAATAAATATTAATCTTTTTTAGGCTAGATGTATGTTTGAGCATCTGACAACATATATTGATTAAATAGATCAATAAATACAATAAATATGAATATTTAAATTTTTAACACAAATCAAAACACATAAAAAGAAAGCAAAATATTATCTATTAAAATATCAATTATATAACAAAAAATTTATAAGATAAAATTATTTCACAATGTTTTTCTCAGAATTAACTTATTTATACATTATATATGGTTTCTCAAGGCCGTAATAAAGCATATAAGATATATGAGTATTTTTTTTCAATTATGATCACATCATAAAAAATAAGTACAATATATATTAAAATAGTAAAATGCAATAGAAATTAAAACAATATCTAACAAGGGTGCAATAAAATTTAAAAATTAATAAAAAAATTTCTCTTTGTTTAGTTTAATGAATTACAAAAACATCGAAGATTTCAATAAGTACTGATGGCAAAAAAATATTTGAATGAATTCATATTCTTTTTAATTTAATTAAATATAAGATATAATAGTTATATCATTTATTTAATTCTAAAATATTTCTATTTATTACCTATCTTTTTTCCATTGATTCCAATAATCACTAGTCTGCATTTCTGTTAACCGAGAAATAGTGCGATCAAAGGCAAAAATTTCTTCATTCCCTGTAAAGATACTTGCTGATGCATTTTCCTAAAAATATATATATAAATATATTGAATAATGTTTACATTAAAATATGTAATATATTATTTAGAAATAATAGAATAATTCAACCCACTGATCCAGCTTCAACTTTTAAATCATCCATTAACATTCTATTATCTTCTAAATTATCGGCAACTTCTTCGGTTAAAAATAATTCCTTTACGCTAACATCTGACGAAATGACAATTCTCACCTAATGAATATAAAAATATAATTTATATATATATATATATATATAATTTTTGTAAACAAGTTACCTTATGATCATATAATGTATCTATAAGAGTGATAAAACGTCTTGCTTGATTTCTTGTTTTCAAAGATAATTGTGGTACATCTCTTATAATAATTGTATGAAAAATTTGTGAAAGTTGTATATAATCATTTGCCCCCAAAGGCTTCAAATTGCAATGAATATTATTTTTAAATAATGTATTAAATGAATTAAATTAAAATATAAATTATGATTTATTTTTAAATTACCCTATCACACAATTCTGAAAATGTTGAATCAAGAACTTGACCACAAGCTTTCAAAAATACTATATTTCTTTCTTGAATTGTCAAAGTTCTTTCCCGAACTGTATCTGTTTCTTGAGAACAAAGTAATTTAAATATCTTGTCAATGGCATCATTAGCATCACATTTTGATTTTCTAAAACAATAAATAATTCTTGTAAATAATAATTAAATAAGGATTAGATATTATTTATAAGTACATAAAATAGTTTTGATCTTTTCCAGAAATTGCTTTTAAACGGTAATCTATTCCAGAATCTAGGCTAGCTACATGGCAATGATCTTTTAATACTTGAATAAATGGAATAAAGTTGGATCTTTGTAATCCATTTTTATATAAATCATCAGGTGACCTGTTACTAGTAGCTATTATAATTATTCCATTTTTAAAAAGTTCTGTGAATAATCTTTTAAGTATCATGGCATCTGCTACGTCAGTTACCTGTAATTTAGAAATATTTTAATAAATTTGGGTTATATGAAAACTTTAAGATAAAAAAAAATAGTTTCTTACCTGAAATTCATCAAAACATAAAAGCCAACATTTTTCCGCAATCGCTTTAGCCACTGGGGTAATTGGGTCGAAAGGTTGAGGTTTTGTACTTGAAAAGTCTCGAACAACATTTTTTTTAACTTCGTGAATTTTAGAATGGACATCTACCATAAAGGCATTAAAGTGAATTCTTTGTTTTCTTTTTATCTGTTGAAAAATAAAACTGTTTAAATATATTTCATTGATATTCTACTCTCCTATTTTACCTTCACACAATCATAAAATAAATCCATTAGCATGGTTTTGCCTCCCCCAACAGCGCCATAAAGATAAAGACCTTTTGGATAATTATTTTGTTTTTTACCAAATAATTTTTTGATAAAAGATGTTTGGTTAGGAGAATAATCATATGTTTTCAAAAAGACATCATTTAAATGAGCGCATAATCTTTTTTGATGGGAATCTTCGATAAGTTCTCCTTTTTTGATTTTTTCACTTAAATATTCTAGCGGTGTAAGATTTATTGATTCATTTTGACTTGAGAAATTTCGATATTTTATAAAAGAATAAATTAAAATTTTTTGTCTTTTAAAATACCAAAAAGTATTATTCATGATTTATTTATTTAAGTAAACAATTTAAGTATTCGTATTTCTTATGATCAATCACAAGCACAATCACATATTTATTTAAGTACGCATATTACTAAGAGTTTAAAAAATAATTGAAGTTTCATAATACTATTATCTAATATTTGAAAATTACATTTGGTACTTAATCATATAAATAATTATCTTTAATTCCGAATATTTCAACAATCATATTTGATCTAAAAAACAAATTATATTAAAAATATAACATTTTATTAAAAAATAATTTTGATTTACCTTTTTATAGAGTTTATGAAACTAACCTGTTATTTAAAATTTATCTGAATAGATGGAAATGTGGAAATCAAAACTTATATGATGTAACCAGAGAACCAGATGTAACTCACTAACACAAGCAACTTTGACAGTTCTAAAACTAGTTACGTGTTGGATAAAAGCGGGGGCACAGATTTGTCATTTAAAATTCCCTCTAATTCAATAACCAATACAATTCCCTATTCTTAAAAATCTTTTCTTTAGTTTATTTAAATTAATTGATTAAAATGATTCATTTTATTTTTAGTGAAAAACGACCCTTGTTGCTAGAGAAATCGTTGCTATGTTTCCCACAACTCTCTGCATATTTAGAATTACCACTGCAAGATGCGTTTTTTTTATATATAAAATACTAGTTTAGATGCATAATTCATGGTCATAGACGTGCCCCCCCCAAACTTTGCGCAAAAAATAAATTTAAGTGATTCATTTTGAAACTAAGAACCCAAAAGTAAAAAAAAACATCTTTAAATTACGTATAAGTATAGCCTAAACGTTATGAATAAATAAATAATTTATTTTGTCAAAATTTTTTCCGGTGGAGACCCCCGGACCCCCCCCCCCCCTGAGGGGTAACCCCCAGACCCCCTGTCCACATAATAGATCACGCTACGCCTATGTTCAAGGTTATTGGTCCTAGAACCACTGAGACAAATAATACATAATTACAATATCTCTCTTAATAAATTATATTCCATTCTCATCGCTCATCTCGACAACAAACATACCTGTTCCTGGTCTAATCATTCATAATAAAAAAGTAGATAGTAATTGAAAGTTATGTTGTTCTGGCATCATCTAGTTTAACTAATAATTTAACTTAATTGATGATAAGAATAAATATTAACAATTGATTAAATATGACATAATTTCGTTTTTTTAATAAAAAAACAGTTTTATTTCAATAGCTTTTAATTCAGCATTAAATTTATACCTAATATGTGATTATTTAAAATAATTATATTTATTTTTTCATTTATTACATTGTACTACTTCTCGATTTTCTATGAATAAATGAAAATAATCTTATAATTAAAATTAATATTAAATATGTATATAATTTGAAAATTATATTCTAGCGGGACTTAAGAGTCTGTAACCAAGAGCGCCCTCTAACCAGTGCAGATACTAATTTCCCAACCTCACTAATATTTTTGACACATATTTCAAAAGTTTTTTTAACCGTGAATCCACAGAGCATACATCAGCATACATACATGAATCTATTTGAGCATTTATAACTATATATTTAATAATTAATACTCAAAATTATAACTATGAATTGTACACAAGTAAATCCACAAGCAAATATCCTTGCAAATTCTCAAGCAAATATTCATGCAAATCCTCAAGCAAATATTGAATCAAATATCGATTATTCACAAGACATCCTCAAATCACCAGTAAGATCAATCCGTTTCTTTTGTATGGTTTACAGTTTGAACAATTAGTTTTTTTCAAATTATTAAAATAGACTACTATTTCTACAATATTTATTATATTTACTTATTCATATATTTATTTTATTAGGTACCTCAATCTGATTTAAGAATATTATGTCCAATGTGTAATAAATCCTATGTAAAAAATTACTCAATCAATTTTGAACAAAAATTTACAATGTGTTCGGATATAAAGGTAAGTGTTAAAAGTACTTGTCGAACATGTACAGAATAATCGGTCTAATCACAATTTGGAATATAACAACAAAAATCAAAGACAAACATGAATAAATATTAAGACAATAAGAGGATGTGCTCATTATTATATTAAATAATTGATTTTTAAAATATTTAAATTGATTAAAATTGATAAATACTATATTAAAAGTATAATTTACTTTATTTCTTTTTTTTAAATAACATTATATTTTTCAGTGTCCATATCCATATGGTACCAAAGATTTTGATTTGGCATTATTTAAAGAAAGTAAGTATTTAATTGTTTAAGCTTCAAGCTCTCGTTGTAAATTTCAAAGTTCAAATCTTATCCAAATAATTGAACAAGAAAATTAGAATTAATATTAATATTAAATTTAATTATTTAATTAAAAAGTACAATAAGTATATAAAATTATGATCACACACACACACAAGATAAATACACATTATTAAATATAGTCTACTTGTCTGATATTCTAAAGCAGATTCGTTTAATTAATATTATAAATTTGATAAATTTTCTTTTAAAAATCTTGCCTTATTTGAAAATAAAAATTAAAAATTCGTTCACAAAATGAAATTCAAAAATTTTATCAAAAATAAATATTAAAATTTTATCTTCAAATTTTGACAATAAGAAACAGTCATAAAACAATTTTTATAATATCATAACTTAAATTTAATTAATTCATTTTATATTTAAATTATAATATTTTGCAGTGACACTAGAACCTAAAACAAGATATAGGGAAACAAATGGTAAGTTTAATTTGAAAATCTTTTGATCTTATTAATTTATATATTAAATCAATAATATTAATTAAAATATAAAACGTTTCAGAAACCTTAAATATGAAAACAACCAATTTGAATACTAATGGTAAGTTTAATTTATTTATTAATTATTATTATTATTAAAATTATACAAAAACTTTTCAGAAACACTAGAAGGAAAAACAAATCATAATACGAAACGAAATGGTAAGTTTATTTATAAACATTTCAAAAACTAAATATACCAAATAACATTATATCATTAAAGAAATGATTATGTACATTTTGAAGAGTAATCTCTCTTTATCAACAATGTTTTAAATAAATCCATTAAATAAAATAGTTTATTTTATAACTAAATAATTGCTAATTCCTTTATGTATTTTACAAAAAGTTATTCCCAATCTCGGATAATCGTGGGTTTACTGTTTATATAAAATATAATATTCAGTGTTAAAATTAATAAATATATCTATCATTTAAATTTCAGCAACTCCTATCGAAAACCACGATTCTTTAGTCAATGATATTTTAAAAGATTTGGAAAAGTACCTTCAATCGAATGCTGGCGTAAATACTTGCCAAAGCGTATGTATATACTTCTATTAAATTATTGATATATTTTACCATATTGAATAAAAAGAAATTAATTATTTTCTATTGAAAAATTTTATCCAAATTTTTCTAAAAATATCTTAATTATTTATAAACCATTAAACTTTAATGAAAAACATAATATCGCCTAAGCTGCGAAATTATTTATAAAAACTAAATAATCAATAGACAGTACTTATAAATATTCATCTATTTTCCATCTATTCATCTATTTTTCCCACTATAAAATGTATAGGTTTTAATTAATTTTTTTTTTTTAAGGATTTAAATCAACAATTATTTATAAACAATGAACAGACAGACTCATCAAAATTGCAAAGAAATGAAGAACTTGATTACACATTTTTGCAAGATTTATTTAATTAAATAATTTACTATAATTCTAATAATTCTAAACTATGTTCCTTGTTTTATTTATGTAATTATTTTAAAGTGAGTTTAATAACAGATGTAAATATTTTATTTAAAATTAAATTTTATTTTTATTTTTTAATATATTTTTGATAATTATATCTACAGACTATGGTAGAATTATTCCTTACTAATTCCTATTAGGTTATCGAAATCAACTAGTGTTGCTAAAAAAGTTTTGGAAAAAATTTGAAAGATTGAAAGGTAACAAATTAAGGCTCAGTAATGGTATTTGAGGAGCATTACATTGGTTTCCTTTAGGCAGTGGGCATAATTGTCTTATTTTCATTTTGTTATCTATAAAAATCTATATAATCTATAAAAATATTTCTATTAGCCTCTACTTATCATCAGAAGCTGACTAAATGATTTTTCAGCTTAGAAAGAAAATAAATCAGAAAATCAAATATACTTTTAGTGAATAAGATTTAATTTATATTTGCCCGTTGAAATTCCTTAAAGGGGTTTAATCTAGGCGAATTTATAATCTTAATTTTTGTGTGATGAAATAAGATATCTGCTCTTGAAAATCATGAAAAAATCTTTAGAAATAATAGAATATATATTTAATGTACACTCATAATTAATATAATTTTTTATTTCATAAGTAAATACAATATCAATAAAATGAATAAATTTCATTTTCTTAATACTTTTCATAACAATTATTCAAATCAATTCAACTAAAATTAAATTGAATTCAGGTTAATTAATTTTATAATGTTGGCAATGTTGGTCATCATGAAATTTTTCCAAACCACATGCGTATATTTCTGAAAATCTGTGATTACTGTTACAGACCATTATAACTTCTAAGAATTTTTTTTTTAGATTTTTAGGATTTTCTGTATAAAAATGTCATTTTCTGACCAAAAGATATCTGCTCTTATATTTAACTATTTACTTGATATTGATAAATCATTTGCAAATATATTTAAACATAAAACCAAAGCAGTGAGTAACTCTTTTAATTCTATTTTACCCACGTGTAGTTTACAAATAATTAACATCTCATTTAAAAAACCATTTTTTTTAATAATTTTTCCAAATTATATAATTAAACATAGGTTAATTTATCAAAAAAATCACCTACACTTAAAGACATTATAGAATTCTATGATAAAAATTCTCCAAATCATTTACTATTGAATTCATTTCAAAACGGTGGAAGTTCAGATTCTTCTTCAGGTATGCCTATTTTCCAATAATTATAAGGCATGGGTCGGCAACTTGATGCCCTCAAGTTAATTAAAAGCTACCTTTATTCAAATATCTAAAAAACTAAATATTCAAAATTTTATTAATGATATAAAAAAAAATAAATGTTTTTAACACCTTTGTGTTTAAATAATTGTACAATTTGTAAAATCAAAATAACGATCAACTTTACCCCACCGATGGTCATTTATACCAATATACTTTATATATTGGTCCAGGGAATTTGACTTGCTTAACGTCAAACATGACGTTAAATTTAATTTTTTGCAATCTATTCGTATCTATAAATATATTCATATACTTTCTGTTATAGAATATACCTATGAATTATTATAATTTATATTATATTTATATATTGTTTTTAAAAATTGCCCGAGTTCGTCGAATTTTATAATTCAGAAAAGGTTGCCGATCCCAGGTATAATGTATTTTATTTGAATTATAATTTTTTTTATATAATATTTATTTTAATTAATTAGAAACAGAAGCTGATGAAAATAACATACACAAATATGTAAATGGGAATAATAAAAAATTAAAAACAAAATCAGATTCAAGGTAATTATATTAACTAAAGTAAAGTAATATTTTGGAAATAATATTTGTAATTATTTCATACGTAGTGATACAGATTCATCATCTGAGGTAAAAATAATGCCAATAAGTAATTCAACACTGCTTAAAACTTCGCCGCACATAAAAAAAGAAAAAAGTACTAATGCAAGTAATAATATCAAAAAACAGACACAAAATATTTCAAAAAAAACCAAAAGCTCAAATGACGAGTCTTCAACAGATGAAGAAACTAAATCAAAATTACAAATTAAAAAACAATTACAACCAAATGAAAACAAATATGATAAAAATTTTAATAAATGTCCAAAGAGAAGAAAACGAACATCTAGCTCAAAAAATTCTTCAAGTGAAGAAATGACTGTAAAAAAGAACTCTATTTCTAAAGGTAATATTTATATAAAAATATAAAAATAAAATTTTTTTCGAAAAAAATATGATAAGGGATTAAATATGAAAATTTTAGTTAAAATTAGAATGATATATTATTTTATATAGGCAATACATATTATAAATATATATTGAGCTTAATGAAATAATTTAATTTTGTAGAAACAACCAACAAAATTCCTGCTGCTGAGTCAAGTTCAGAAGATTCAGATTCTGATTCTGACTCGGAAACAGATAAAATACCTCTTAATACAAAAATAGCTTTAAAAATACCAGCTCCGAAAGTATCTAGTTCGGACGGTTCTGATTCAGATTCGGATTCTGACGAAGGTGCTGCTAAAAAACCTATCAATACAAAAGTAACTTTGAAAATACCTGCACCCAAAGAATCTAGTTCGGAAGATTCTGATTCTGACAAAGAATCTGCCAAGAAATCTAACAATTCAAAAATACCTTTCAAAAAAACAGTTGTTAAAGAATCCAGTTCAGATGATTCAGATTCAGATTCGGATTCTGACGAAGGTGCTGCCAAAAAACCTATCAATACAAAAGTAACTTTGAAAATACCTGCACCCAAAGAATCTAGTTCGGAAGATTCTGATTCTGACAAAGAATCTACCAAGAAATCTAACAATTCAAAAATACCTTTGAATAAAACAGTTGCTAAAGAATCCAGTTCAGATGATTCAGATTCGGATTCTGACGAAGGTGCTGCCAAAAAACCTATCAATACAAAAGTAACTTTGAAAACACCTGCACCCAAAGAATCTGCCAAGAAATCTAACAAATCAAAAATACCTTTCAAAAAAACAGTTGCTAAAGAATCAAGTTCAGATGATTCTGATTCTGATTCTGACTCGGAAACAGATAAAATACCTCTTAATACAAAAATAGCTTTAAAAATACCTGCTCCGAAAGTATCTAGTTCGGACGATTCTGATTCAGATTCGGATTCTGACGAAGGTGCTGCTAAAAAACCTATCAATACAAAAGTAACTTTGAAAATACCTGCACCCAAAGAATCTAGTTCGGAAGACTCTGATTCTGACAAAGAATCTACCAAGAAATCTAACAATTCAAAAATACCTTTGAAAAAAACAGTTGCTAAAGAATCCAGTACAGATGATTCAGATTTAGATTCGGATTCTGACGAAGGTGCTGCTAAAAAACCTAATACATTTATTGTTAAGAATCTAAATTCTAATAACAAAATTAATTCAAATAATGAAGGACCCTCTACCAAACGCAAAAGAACCTATACCGATGAAGTAGAGAACCAGCCAAAAGTAAATATATTATTTTAATTTCATTATAAATTCATTATAAAAATATTCTTATATTTATTTAGGAAAAAATAATGAAAATTGGAATCCAACAATTTAGTTCCAATTCTGATAACACATACAAACAATCAAACGGAAAAGAAGTAGTTATTTATCTTATTTATTCATAATTTCTTTTATTTATATTTTTTTTATTTACAGGATAAAAACGCTCCGTTTAGACGCGTTCGTGAAGAAGATTATACAATTGATCCTCGATTACAGGATAATTCTTTTGAGGCCAAAGTAAAATTATTATTTAATATATCTTAGAATTAATAATATATATGACATGTTTTAATTGAATTTATTTTTTAGATGGGAGCCCGAAATTCATGGGGCGAAAAGGCCAATAAAGATTTGAAATTTACGAGGGGTAAAAGTTTTCGGCACGAAAAAACAAAAAAAAAGAGGGGAAGTTATCGAGGAGGGCAAATTTCAATGGAAGTCAATTCAATTAAATTTGAAGATTAATTTCTATAATAAGATATGTTTATATATCTATACTATATATTCTTTTACCAAATGGTCATAATTCATTAATTATTTTTTTATAAATGTAAAATTTGTTAAACTATAATGACTTAATTTTTAATTAAATCGAATATACTTTTAAAAATAAAGTGTATAAACAAATTTTTCCCCTCCTAAAACATTTTTAACATGACGTCAGACCCGAACGAAGCTCTCGGATATTACCGTTACCTGCTCTTCTAATATAAGTTGGAGATGGTCAATTATTAGTTGGTAGAGAGAAGCAGAGTCGCTTTCAATAAAGGATTTGTCTTAAGGGTGATATATGAAAAATATAATGTGCCATAAAATGTGATTTGTGATTGTGTCAAATACATAAATATAGAATCTAATTCGCTTCCTTAAATTATATTAAAAAACTTGAAATAATGTTTGCAAAAAATATATTATTATTGGTAAGTATGAATATATTAATTAAGATCAATAATGTTTATAATTTATATAAATAGGTTTAATTCAAAATACAATCCTAATTTAGAGAATGTTCATTTTTAGTCTAATTACATTTATTTATTCTTTACATTAATATTTTTCATTAACATAATTATATATTTATCAATAAATAGATTGATAACAATTATTTATATATAGATTTAAATTAAGTTTAAATGCCATAATAATTTAAAAGAAATATTTTTAAAATACCATTCCTCTACTTAGTATTTATTTAATATATTAATTTCATTTTCTTGAGTTTTTTCAAATTGACCGGTTTATTCTTTAAATAAACCTAAACTTAAGTTATTCATTATTTAATTTAAATATATATTTATTTTTATAATATATGTAAATAAACAATTTTTTAAAAATTTAAAAAAAATGAGATGAAATTATATTTATTAAAGATACCCTCATATGTGTTTGTACTCAATCCCGACATCCGCTAACATACATTAATTCTCGGTCAAAAGTTGATTTTCATTTGCAGTGAAAGAATTTAATTAGATTTAAAAATTT
The DNA here is from genome assembly GCA_963082975.1 of Labia minor. Taxonomy (NCBI): domain Eukaryota; kingdom Metazoa; phylum Arthropoda; class Insecta; order Dermaptera; family Spongiphoridae; genus Labia; species Labia minor. The sequence goes on from OY720345.1 coordinate 67,011,981, forward strand.
CTATTTTTAATTATTCAAATTCAAATTTTGAAATATTTTATTTTTTTATTTTTATTATAATCATAAAAGTAACAGAGGTTTGTTTTTAAAAGTGATTTAAAAAAAATTAAAAAATATGCTGGATTTTGAAGAACCGTTATGTTTTCTCAATGGTGTCTGTCCTATGCGTTGATTCCCTTCCCAGGGCCGGATGGAATTCCTTCCCGGTGATCATGCCCCTCCCAATGTCAGGTCTGCGTGACCATCCTTCGGGTCATTTGATTATTTGTGCCTTGTAGGTTAACTTGCTTTTGTTTCTCTTTTCATATAAGAATAGCCGCTAGGCTCTCAGGCTCTATAAACTATTAATCACGAAGACACGTTGTAAATCCCGCTAGAATTAAAGTCGTGATATATGACGTGTCATTTATTCATCTGAAAAAAAATTTATTTTATATAATAATAATTCACATCCATTCATTCAAGTCTCTGCTAAATGGAATTTAGAAAATTTTTATTCATAAAATAATACTAATAAATAAAATTGGTTTTAATTAATGTATAAAAAGATAAATATTATTATTATTGAGGTATAAACATGTATCAATATCAATTTTGAAATTAAATCCATTTTAAAAAGGTGATTGAATGTCGAGGTCACAGCACGTTAGAGCAATGACTCAGGTTGTTGAATTCATGAACCTGCAAAGTAGGCATCTATGAGCTCATCCAACGAAAACAGACACCAATCCTCCTTAACCAACCAAAAATCTTATATATATATATATATATATAATACAATACAAAACAATACATTTTAGAAGAATATGATACGATTTTCGTATTATTTATTATTAAGAGGTATAAAAAATTATTATACTATTAATAAAAATAATATTTTAATACATTTTTTTGATAATTAACATTAATAACAACAATAAATTTTATATTATAAATAAAGTAGAAAACATTAATATATGCAAAATTAATTTTTTTTTGTCTTTACAGAGGATTCAAAAATTTTGAAAAAAATAATTTATAAATAAACACTATATATAATTAATTTTAAAAATAATAGACTATTATTATTCATTTTTTTTTGGAAATATAAGTGTTTTTTTCCTTAAAATATTTTAGATAATTACTTGAAATAAATCATTATTGATCATTTTAGGAGTTTAATCATATATTTATCCCTTTAATATAGAAAAAAAGTTTAGTTTTTAAATGAATTATTTAGAATAATTTAAATGTTTTCAAAACAAATCATTAAATGAATATAATAAAGATCGTTGAACCTACTTTCAAGGATGGTGCTGACCGCATACAATGACTTGGTTTCTTAATAAATTCAAATTCCCTTTCCGAATTTTATAAGTGTAACCAATTAGTAAAACCTAGTCAATATATATATATATATATATTGAATTTGAAAGTAAAATTAATCGACAATCATCATCATCAATGGAAACAAAATTAAATTGCAATTTTTCAGTTTTATTCTTTTTCATCACATTCCTTTTTTAAAGGAAAAAAACATTTAAAACAACAATTAAATGAATAATGAAAAAACATTCCAAAGCAAATTTTAAATAATTAAATAATAATATAATAATAACAATTTTTCGATTAATCGAATTATAACCCCATTTTTCATTGACTAATTTCAATTTCTTTTTTTTATTTAATACATTTCTATTCACTATTAAGTTTAAAAATATTAAAAATAATTATATTTTTGGAATCGAGTTAAAATTTAGTAATTTACTCTTCTTAATTATAAATATTTCATTATTTTCAAAAAATAAAAAAATAGCAAGTTTAATTATAGTAATTACCAAATTACATAATAATATAATATAATCTTAATTATATAAAAAAACCTTGAATTTTCTAAATCATAAAATAAGATAATTATATAATATATAATTGACTTGTGAGCCTTTTATAAAATAATGCATTAAATAGTAATATCAAATATTATTTTATTTAATACTTTGGGATCTTAAATTAAACACCAGATCCCTCTGAATAAGATTCATTACCTTTTAATAGATGATATTTTAAAACTTCATAAGTATTTTATTTTTAGCAAAAAAATTTAAAAAATATAGCTAAAATATAATTAGCTTTCTAGCATAAGTATAATAAAATAAAAATTTATGTAATTAAGAAATAACAAACTTAGATTCCCATGTTCTTGAATATATATATATTCCCATAAAATAAATAAAAAGTAAAATTTTACATTGTATAAATGGGAATGGTAAGGATGCTGATAACTGATAATTTCAACTTTTATATATTGGGACCGACAAGACCTAAAATTCCACTTAAAAAATTTAAAAAAACTAATAGCTTTTATCACTTTAGAATGTTTATTTTGATAGGAAAAGAAATAATTTAAAATTAAACTTATAAATTTAACGATTTTTCTATTTATATTATAATAAATAAGTACCTGGATCACCGAGCCGGGCTCAGTCCTTTAAAAAAATTATTCCTTATGAATTATCAATATTTAAGATTAAGATTATTATTTAAAATAAATAAACGAATAAATGAAACAATTTCAAATTTAAAAGAACATAAATTTAAAATAATTGGTCATGAAACATACAGCCTTTAAACGTTCGTATTAATGCACTGAAGGACAGAATAATATCAAATAATATGGACTGTGGAGTTAACATAATATATATTTCGTAATTTGATAACAAAATATTATTAAAATCAATATTTTTAGTTTTATTTTATTTATAATACTTTGTATTTAAGGAAGATCTGTCCGGCGTTGCATGGCCCCATTTTTTATTATTAAAATTCCTATTTTAAATTAAGAAAAAACTAACAATGATGATTTTTCCCGAGGCTGAAACCTATACAGATAGATTTTTCTTTATAAATATTATCTATACATATATAGTGTGAATTTCAAAAAAATCCTTCGAGCGGTTTAATATTTAAAAAATACATATATATATATAATAGGTTGGGGAAAAAGAAATCCATTATTTTTACGTGAACTTCAAGACTTTATTTAACATGTTTTGCATTGTCCGATTTAGGTCAAATATGCACCATTTTGTTCTATAATTTGTTGCCATTTTAATGGTAGCTTCATTATGCCTCTCTCATAAAAGTCTTGGTCCTTATTAGCGAAAAACTCCAGCAATTGATTTTCACACTCTTCCCTTGATGCCAATTTCTTATCACTAAAACACGCTTTGACCACGATCGCTTTCGCATAATGTTGTCGTATGTGACCCATTTCTCATCCCCAGTCACCATCCGTTTAAGAAATGGGTTGATTTCATTACGTTTGGCCAAGGCTTCGCAGATGGAAATTCGATCCATCATGTTTTTTGGTGTTAATTGGTGTGGCACCCAAACATCAAGCTTTTTTTTAAACCCAGCTTTGTGCAAATGGTTTAAAACTGTTTTGTGGTCGATCTTTAACTCCTGGGCGATGCTACGACTACTAACATGCCGGTCCACTTCGATGATTTCAGTGACTTTGTCGACATTTTCGACGACGGGCCTGCCTGTGCGAGGGGCATCCTTAACGTCAAAAATACCCGAACGGAATCGACGAAACCAAAATTGCGCGTAATTAGCTGTAACAGTATCGGGACCATAAACACTATTCACATTTTCAGCCGCCTGACTTGCATTTTCGCCCTTATCAAAGAAAAACTGTAAAATGTACCGAATTTTCTCTTTGTTGACTTCCATCTTTAACGGCGTGTAACTCAGAACTGAATGGACAAAACAAAAAACTGCAAACGAATTCTTTTAGTGCGAACTGTTACCTTGACAACGAGCATAAATTTGAAATTGTTTGATCGATAATTTACGTGATATCGATCACTACAGCCATCTACCGAAAAAATAATGGATTTCTTTTTCCCCAACCTAATATATATATATATATATATATATATATATATACATAGGTGTAGAAGTATGAAACTGGAATTTCCCTATAGATGCTGCTCGCTATCAGTATGAAGACCGTAAGACCGGTTCTGTATAGCCATCTTCTCCCTCTAAGAGCTGCCAAAAAGTTTGTCCACACACAATAACCTAAGTTTCATACACCGGTATATTTTTCTATAACCTCAAACATGTCGAGTTTTGTGCCTACGAACTATGATTTGCAGACAGCATTGGTTTTCTGCTATCATTTGAAGAGAACTGCTGCAGAATCGCATAGAACGCTTGTCGAAGCATACGGTGAACATGCTCTTGGCAAAACTCAATGCTTTGAGTGATTTAAAAAAATTAAAAGTGGTGATTTTGACGTGAGAAACGAGGAGCGTGGGGAAATCATCGAAAAAGGGTATAATATATTATGACCTACTAAAACCTGGTGAAACAGTTAACACTGATCGCTACCAACAACAAATGATCCATTTGAATCGAGCAATACGTGAAAAACGACCGGAATATGCAAAAAGGTCACATAAAGTAATTTGCTTCATGATAATGCTCCTCACACACAACATAGATACGATTGAAGCATTCAATTGGGAAATACTAGCGCATGCGGCTTATTCTTCAGACTTGGCTCCGTCTGATTATCATCTATTGGCATCATTGGGACATGCACTCGCCGAACAACTCTTCGATTCGCAAGAAAATGTACGAAAATGGCTCAACAAATGGTTCGCTTCAAAGGAAGAATTGTTTTTTTGGTGTGGCATTCATAACCTGCCGAAGAGGTGGGAAAAATGCATAAATTTCAATGAAGACTATTTTGAATGAAATATTTTTTATAATTTCTAAGTAACAGACGTGCAATTTTGACAAAAAAATTCCGGTTGCATACTTCTATACATGGTATATATACAATTATGGCTAGTATAATAAGATAAGATATAATTAATTTTAAGAATCGTTTTTCATCACCTGAGATGAGTAATAAGTATTATAGTTTATTAATTATAGCTTAGTATGAATTTATAAATTATAGATTCAAATTTTTATATGAGTATAATATTAACAGAACTATTACAGCTCTTAAATAAGACTTGAAAATAATTTCTTTCCCTCGTGCAACATAATTCTTCAAAGGTGTTTGACAGATTGGAGGTGTTTCAAAATATGATACCAAAGCAAAATTTATGTCGGATTTAGTGTAATTTGCAATATTTGTCTCAAGACCCCAAAATAAACTGTTGAAAATAATTTTTTTTAGAGAGTAAATATAATAACATGACAAAGAAGCGAGATTTTTGGAAAATCAATTTAATAAATTATTTTTTACAGTGTTTTATTTAACAAGCTTTGTTGTCTGTCCTTGTTCAAATCTAGTAACTCATTTTTCACACAGTTGCTGTTGACCAATCGAACTAAAACTTTGCACACTTTTCATATTTGGATGACAATACATGAATATGAAATAAAGTTTTCATTTTCTTAATTAATTAATTAATTAATAATTTAATTAATAAATTTTAACCCATCATTAAATATCATTTATGATCTCAAAGGATATACAAATAAAACTTAAAACCTTAAAAATTTATTTACTAAAAAATTAAAAATAAAATAAATAATTAAAAAAAAATTAAGTTACAGTGTTTTATTTATAAATGCAGTAAAAACTAGAAAATAATTTTTTCTCTTAGCCTCAATAAGTATATTCTTCTTCATGATGGGGTTGTACAATGGTCCGCCTACTTAGCACTTCAACAACAATGGTCTAGATTCTTTGAATAAAGAGCCTAATTAAAATTATGAATTAGTTAATTAATTTTCTAGGGATCTCTCAAATAAAACGCTTGGATTTAAATTAAAAATGGTGACAAAATTAAATGGCAATAAACGGCAAGCGTTTTATTTGAGAGATCCCTAGAAAATTAATTAACTAATTCATTTTAATTAGGCTCTTTATTCAAAGAATCTAGACCATTGTTGTTGAAGGGCTAAGTAGGCGGACCATTGTTCAACCCCATCATGAAGAAGAATATACTTATTGAGGCTAAGGGAAAAATTATTTTCTAGTTTTTAGTGCATTTATAAATAAAACAATATAACTTAATTTTTTTTAATTATTTATTATTTAAAACATTATTAATATACACTTTTTAATACTTTGTGATATATTAATATTATATACAAATTATTTATAAATTAAATAAAAAACAATAAAACTCTCAATTTATTATTTAATAATATTATAACTAAGACGCGATGACCTATTTTTTAAATATTTATTATAAATTATTAATATATATAATCCAACTACCTGTTCAGAATGCCTTTGGCGTTCTTTGGGTCTAGACAGGGGTTTCGCTCGTTCCGGTTTCTTTTTTTATAATATTTTAATATAATTTCATAAAATATCTTTTTTATAAAAAATATTTGCTAAAAATTTAATATTCATTTTTAAGCATATAAATTCTTGTAAAAAATTCTCTATCTAAATAAAAAATTTAAAAAACAAATAATTTTATTGTAATATTACTCGATCATTTATTTCTTTTGCCTTCTTATAATTTATATATAAATATATATTAATATTTTTTTTCAAATTATTTAAAACTTTATTTTGGAAATAATTTAATTCAATTAATTTTTAATAATACATTATATTTATATTTTTTAAGTTTTTGTTTAATATAAAACAATTAACAATAATTTGATAATTATGTTTTTTTCTTCTTTATAGGTAGAAAAAATATTTCTTTTACTTTTAGTTGTTGGTTTGGAAATTGTTGCGGGACAAGAAAAATGCGGTGGATCAGAAGGGGGCCCTCTTAAGTACTTGTGGGGCGATGCACTCGCGGATACAAAAGATTGCCTGGGGCCTAATGGACATCCCTATCCAGCGTGAGTAAGCTATGCAGATTATTTTTTGTTGGCTAGTTGCCGATAAACGTGTATAATAGGAGGAGAATAATAATGATTGTAAAATACCTATACCAATATGATTTTTATAAACCTTTATCTTATATATTATTTTTTTTAATCACATTTTTATTTAAATTTTATTTAAATTTAATGATTACAATATTTAATAAAATAACTTGATTATTTCTTATTTATAACCAATCAAATTAATATATAGGTTTTTAGAAAAAAAAAATAAAAAACCTACCAAAAAGTATATTTTCTTTAATTAATATTTGCAAAAAAATAAAGAAATCAGTAAATTAATGTATTTTAATATTAATATATTATGTAAGAATTTACATTTATATCCTTTTATTAATTCTGTAAATACATTGTAATAGGTTTTAATAGAGTTTATTTTAATAGCACTTTTTTGACATTTATTATAGCACATTCATTATCTATTTTAATATTTTTGAACGTTTTTGTATTCAGTCTCTCTGCGGGTGAATATATTGCACCTGCCTTGTTCCGGTAGTAAGTGAAGGGGTTCTCAATTATGTATTCTGCTAAAATATTAGTAAAGAATAAAATTTTGATAATCATAATAAATATAAAACCTTATCATGTTATTGTGATCTAGGATTCAAACGTTTCACTAAAGGTCTTATTGAGTATAAATTCAAAGTCAAAGAATATAATTCATCATTTATTTTCTCCTAAGATTGAAATTAATATGATATTATTTGCATTATTTTAAATTGATGTTTTTAAATAAATCATCATAAATTTATTTAGGATTTATATATTTATTTATATAGAATTAAAAAAAGATGAATTTTTTAAAATAATAAAAGAAATGAATATATAAATTTATACAGCTTAATAAAATTAAAATATTCATTTACATTATTTATATTTCTTTTAAAAAAATTTGTATATAAATGTTTTTTTTTTGTTAATTTTATATATATATATATAATTATTTAGAATAATAAACCAGTATCGAACTTTTTATAACATTATCATAAATTATCATCCGAGTAAATAAAGAGCCCAACAACCCGCATAAATGCAATGAATACAAAAAAAAATCAATCCAATTAATTGGAACTAAAGTATTTCTCTATTTTCTATAATTTTTTTTTTATTTTTATTAATTATTCTAACAGCAATATTAACTATTTTTCAAAGATTAAAAATAATCATTATTATTGTTTTTTTTTTTAAAAAAAGTAAATTATTTTTCTAGCGTGTAATTAAAATAAATTAAAATTAAATGACATTTTTTTGATTTAATAATAATAAAAACGATCGTAAAAATTCTTATGTGAATTCAGTGCAATGATCGCGAGGCAATTCAAAAGTGGTGGAAACAGTGTCTGGCCATGGACCTCATCTTCAAGAACGGCAAGAGCTGGTGTCGGCAACACGCCAATTTTAGATCCGGCAATAACAAGACGCGCCTTGCTACATAATTATCAGGAAGTCAATGATGAGGGTAGCTTCTATGCACCACGAATGGGTCAGTCCATATATATTCATTTCTAGGTATATATCTCATAGCAATTAAGACATTTACTTCAATAATAATTCTTGAAATCGCCTTAGGCGAATCGTATACCTATATACCTAGATGACCATTTAGGAATCCTGAATTCAAATAATAATAAAATAAAATAATTCTACTAATATTTGTTATTTATTACTTTATAATTAATAATTAATGAATTAAGTATTTGAATTTTATATTAGTATATATAGATACATGTGAGAGTTTTTGTATTTATTTATTTATTATAGCTGCCTACCTACGATGGTTTTCTGGTCTTTGCCCCACTAAGCCCCTAGTATCGTAGGTGTTGTTTCCTTCATTGTCATTGTATTGATTCCAAACATAAACCAGTGGTTTTTTATTCGCCCTTTAACTTGAGCTATGCTTCAGAGGCAATCCAGTATTATCTTTTATCTTTTTTTCTTCTTTACAAATTCAATTATCTAGTATTTTTCCTTGTTTTTTTACTATTCATTAACATTGTAGTCCGAAATCAGAAAATTTATTTATTTTCACTAAAACCTATGAATTTAGTAGATATTCCTTTCTATAATTTATAAATTCTTATATTTTTTCGTATATATACATTAAAACACAATATTTTTTTTAATTTATTAAATTAAATAAAAATATGTATATTACTATTAGAACTATAATTCATTATAATTTAATAAAAATATCAATATATTCTTTTTTAAGTTATTGGGATATCTATGTGTAGGATGACCCGTTTGTCCCGTTTTTAGGTGATCTGTCCCGGCGTCACAGTCTATTGTCCCGGTTTTATACATTTAGGAATTTAGGACATTTACGATTTTTTTATCTAAATTTTTTCAATTTGGTTCTAAACAAAAAAAAAATGTAAACCGATTGTCCCGGTTTGGTGTTTTCGAAATATGGTCACCCTATCTATGTGCATGAGGCTGATAAATTCCGTAGTTCAGAACTAATTATGTCTTCCATGGGATTTAATTGATACTTTAATTTTATTAATTTTAATTATCTATTACAGAGTATAACAATTTGTAAATGTTTTATGTATATTATTATATTTTAATTGCCTAATATTTATTATAACTTGGTATATAAATATTTTAATTATATTAAAATTTTAAAAAATATTATTTGCGAGATTTAGTGATGGGAAAATGAATTATCTTTGAAACAATTATAATTTTTTAGATATTTGGGAAAAAAGAGATCTATTCTTCAATCTCATCAGTTATATACCTACAGTTAGAGACAGTTTGAATAATGTAATCAATAAAAAAAAGTTTTCTTTTTTTTTTAATTATTATTAACTTATAGCTTAGAATGTATAAACGTCTATAAATTTTAAATAATAAATTCCTTTTAGACTCTACTTAACATTCTCATATTTTAATTTAATCAAATATATTAATTAATGAAAAAAATTATATTTTAAAGATATTTTTATTATTATTATTATAAGAATTGTAAAAATCTTATTAAACTTTGAAAATATAATTCTAACTATAAAAGATGTGTTTTAAACTTTTTTTTATATATATTATTTTTAATGTTAGGTTTATATATATATTAATTAATATAAAAATTAATAATTAACTTTAAAAAAAAATAATTTTTTTGTAATTATAAAAGAACAATTAATGGCCTTAATAAAATAAGGTCTTTCAACGTTTTTTATTTGATCTTATTTATAAATTTAATAGTTAAATGACTACACATGTTATAAATCACATTTTGTCCCTAGCTAAAAGAGAGAGAGAGAGAATGCGTGGGTGAGAGTGAATATTTGAAAAGAAATGAGGCCGTATGTTGACGTTCCGATAAGAATTTTCCTATTAGTAACAACTCACAAAACTTGAATTCGATTTATATAGGTCATTGCCACGGAGGTAAATATTTATACCATTTTTATAGCGAATTAAAAGGAATTTAGAGCAGTTGTTTATTTTAAAATAAATAAATTATCTTGGAATTATAATTAGGTGATGTGTTTTTCTCCACTTTAATTAGTTTTCTTTAAATTTTAAAATTAAATTAGTTTTTTTTTTATTTAATTTCCATATTTATTATGAATATAAATAAAATATTTATTCAAAATTACTAATGTTCGATTTTTGTTATGTTTATTATCAAAAAAAAAGAAAGAAAATATTTTCTCAACAACATTTATTTATCATGTTTTATTAAATTTGATTAATTCAAGTAATTTATTTGTAGAGTTTGCATTTCATTGATTGAGTTGTTTAAACACAAAGTCACAGCGGCTTCCCCTCAAAGTTATAATCAGTTATAATCACTCTATTATATAAACATATACTTACTCTAATAAAAAAATATACAATTAGGAAATTTAAAATATGTCATGATTAAAATATTAATTTATATTTTGATATCGAAAATTCAAAAAATATTACTAAGATGTTTGTTTAAATTCTGTATTAAAAAAATATAGAGGGAGAGAGAGAGTATTCTAATAGGTTATGAGTTTTCACTTTTGAAATTTTCATATACCTTTATGTTTCATGGTCTCTATAATTAATGAAGAAAGAAAATATGAAAATGTATAAACTAACTCAATAGCATAATATTTATATATATATATATATTATATACCAACGCATGCGGCTCTTTTTGAGTTTGTGACTTAATTAAAAAAATTTAAAGTTATCACAATTTAGAATTTACATATATTAAACTGGAAAAAGAGTACGTCATGAGACATATTTATTTACATATAATTATTTAAAGAAAATTTAAAATTTATTTATTTCTGCACGTTTTAAAAACTTTAATGTAAAATGGATCCGATCTATCCCAACTCTGTCTACTTTATTACAATAGCAACAGCAGAACTATTGCATGGGGGCGTACGACTTATTATTAATATAATTAGGTATTTTAATCGCGCACGTATTCGTAATTTATGCTTTTGTGACCACGAACCCCCCCGCCCCCAAAGTAAACATTTTTTTCCGATTTGGCTCTTAAACATTTTCGATTTTTCAATATGGCTCTAAGTATCACCAAGTGTGGCCACCCCTGTTATATACTAATAATATTTATTTTTTAACAAATCATACTACAAATCATTTTAGAGGTATATAATAGTAATTAAAATAGAATGCTTTGATTATTTAGTTATTTGGATAGGATAAATATTTAATATATTCAATATTAATGAAAATACAAAGTTTAATGTTGCCTAGGCAACCTATAATGATTAATTAAAATTTCTTGTCATTCAGACTTTTGATTTTTTCATCAGTGCCTCTATATATTATTTATATAAAGATTAATAATTAGTAAATAAATTATTTTCATTAACAATTTAGTTTAAAACTTTTAAATATATTAATTATTTAATATTTATATTATTAAAAATATAACTATAATATTTATCTATTGTATATAAATTTCAAAGATATTTAATTTTTATTTGATTTATTTTACTAAATTTTAATTTACCTATAAACTTATAAATTTTCTTCATTAAATCTATAAATGAAAAAAATACCAATAGTAAAAAAAAAGTGTTTATATTTTGATATAAACGAGGTCTATGATATAATAATTACTAATCTGTGATATTTTCCCTTTCTTGATGAAAGGGAAGTGAGAAGAAATAGTTTTAATAAGTTAAGCATCGTTGACTAAAGAATCAATTATTATTGAATTGAATAAACCATCTTCTTGTAATGATTTTAATCTGATTAGAAACAATTCTATGTCAATTTTTTTTTTCAATTAAGTAAGAATGCATAATCACTTTTAGAATAAAATTTAAAATTCTACCCCAGTCTTTAAGAAGAAAAGAAAAAGAGAGAAAAAAAAAATAAACCGTTAAAACCATCTTAACGCAGTAGCATAGGTTGAGTTGATAACGGTATTTAGAAAGAACCACACTGTGCGACTTGATCATAATTAACTGTTCAAATCAAAAGGAAATAAGAAAATATTTAAAATCATCGTTTAGCCTATATTTATGCATTAAGTAGAATGAATATGAATTTTTTTTCACTTCTTTTATGAGAAGATAATAAAAAAAAATCTCATATTTTCTTTTCTTTTAGTTTTATTCAAATTTTAAGACAGGTGTATTTACTAGTATACATTATTTATCAAAAAGAACCTTTAAATAACTTACAATTATTTTAATTAACCACGGATAATGACTTCTCATACCCCCATCGATCTTGTTGTCAAATAACAAATTTTTAATAATATTAGTTTTTATTTTTTATGGATTCCAAATGACAATTAATTAAGAATTGATCAAAATCAAAACAAAACAAACTACATTTTGTATTCATTCCTAATTGCTTATTAATTAAATATTGTGTTTAATGTTTTGTTTTTTTTTAATTCTACACTATCAACTTTTTCATGTTGTTTTTCTGTTTACAAACAATTAAAATTAAAAAAACAAATTGTTAAAAATTATTTAAAATTTGTAAACAAAATCCTTCCTTGTTTACTCATTTATATTCATAAAAAAAAAAAAAAAAAAAAAAAAAATTATCGATTTTCTGTTGGTAAACAATGATACGACATAAGTTTTAAAGACATTTGCCCTAAAAAAATAATTGAATAATAAAAGATACTATTATATATGTAGATTCAAATTACTTGAAATATATTTTATTTATTATTATTTCAATTAATTAATTCAATTATTTGAATCAAATGTTTTCAATTAATTTAAAGAAATGTATTTAATCTATTTAGAAATATTTTTTTAATGATTTATTGATTATCAAAAGCTTTATATAATTATTTTAATAAAAAAGAAAAATTGATTTTTTCTTTTATTGATTAATAATACTATGAATTACAATCTAAATGGCAAATATTAATTATATTTAAAAAAAAATTATTTATATATATATGTCTAGAAATCTAAATATATATATAATATACATTTTTACCGACCGACGATAGGAAAGGAAGGTATTGTTTTCACAACAAATTTCACATTGCATTTGTTAACAGAAAAAAGTTTTTTTAGCATGATGTCTGTCCGTCCGTCTGTCCGTTGTGTGTCCGTATAGACGTGTATAGCTTGAACTGCTCATAGGATAAATTTTAATTTATTTACATTACTTAATGCATCAGTAGAATGAATTCATCAACTTTTGGTCTATATCCGGAAACTGGAAGTGGTAGTTTACAAAGTATTAATTTTATATTCATTGTCGGAAATTTTTCACTTAAAATATGGTAGTATATAATAATTGTGTAATTAAACTAAAAATAAAAACCAAGATAATATAATTTAGTCATTTTAATTCAAGTTTTAAAAATATTTTTTTTATACTCTACACAAAAATTTTGATAAAAAATCGATATATGAAATTTTTCTAATTACACTCATGTAATACTAGCGCTCAGCGTTAAATCAATACAGAGAAAAAAATTTAAAAATTTTAAACTCGCTCAAAATACCTAATTCTTCCGGCCCAATGAAGAAACCATCGTGCGAACTGCGACTATGTACCTGGCGCTCGCTTCCAATTCGTCCGGCCGGGCCTTAAATATAATAATAATAATAATTATATATAGGTTGAATTAAAAATGATATAAGATTTAATTCGACCCTAATCCATTTTTATTACATTAAACTAACTAGTGAAATAATATATATATATATATATATATATATATAATGTTGTTTTTAATTATTTTTAAATCGTCGGTTGGTTCTGTGCCTGGCCACAGCTCATTTTTTAAAATTATATAAATATAATTTGAAAGTTGCTAGTGAAAAATGGTTGAGAATGAAACAACACATAAATGTATAAATACAATTGATAAATTTATCAAGATACAGAGCATGGTTCTGACATTAAAGAATATTTTTAGAAAAACCTTTCTTCTTATCGATCCTTGAGATTATTTTTTTATGTTACCTTAATATTATTTGCCATTAGGCTTTTTTCAAAACATAGATAAACATGAAATGTTTCTCTTTATAATTTTTTTTAGCCCGAAGCGGAAATGGCTTTGGATCTAGTCCCGCCGAGGGGTGCCCAACGCCCGGGCGCCTTTGCAAAACAAGATATAACACTACTGCTCCAATGTATGGAGTATCACTTACATCTGGACAACCAGTAACAATCGTACAAAAGTTTCCAGATTTATTGCAACAAGTTGTCTTTGAAGTTTGCGAGTAAGTGATATTTTTTTTATTAAATTAATATTAAGTTTCAATTATTTATTGGATCAATTTAGCTCAGGATAAGGACGTTTGGAGGAATATTGTTGCTTATGTAGAGCCAAAAACAGAGATAGATAGAGATTCAAACTTTAAAATAAATAAATAAAATATTAACTAAAGTACAAATATTTATTAATTGTTAATTTCTGCTCATATCTAATTTATCTTACGTATATAAAAATATAAATTATATATGTATATGATAAAATTTTGAATCATTAATTTTTCTTAGCATTTAATTTGTTATTGCATATTCATAATAAAATGTTTTATTTATTTTTTTTAATGTAAATTTATTTTAATATTTGGAGAAATTAAATTTAAAATTCATTTATATTTTAAATATTCTTCGAAATTTCTAAATAGTTTTGTATTCATTGCAATTCATATACAGAAGTATTGTTTGAAAGGGTGACTAGCGTTATTTGATCGGTTATATTAATATTTATTCAGCCAACTAGAGTTCATTTTTGTTAAAAAAATTAACTAAAACGATTAATGTATAGAAAAAGAATACAAAATTGAGAAAAAATTTTAAAATTATTTATAAAGTTATTTTAATTTTTATTAAATTATTAAACATACTCTTTGAACCAGTATTAAAACTATTTAAACCACTCTAAATTAAAGATATTTATAGTTTGATATATTATTTATATATATATAAACAATAGAGTTGAGATACATAACTAATACAATGATGGCTCTACTCTAAATGACATACTACTAAAGTTCTAATAAAATATATTTGGAAACAAACTAGAAAATTAGCCATCTTATTTGACACCGTGTTTTATGAATTTTAATAATCAAGCGTAGTATTTCACACCGAACAAAAACAGCTTACAAGATATAATGAATATTTGACAAATCGTCGAATTAAAATGCGTCAAATTGGGGACACCATAAATATTTTTTTGAAGATAATATTTATATTGAATGACGAATTGATTGACTGCGGTATTTTGATTATAAGAAAGGATTTTTTTTTAAAAAAAAGTCCAAATGATATGCAATATAGAACGCGTCATTTGAAATTTATCACAAATAAATAAATAAAATAGTAAAACGGTAAATGAATTACGAACAAATAAAACAAAACTTCTTTAAGATAGTTTGTGAGTTATTTTCCTTTTTTTACAAAAAATAAATGCAATTTCAGGATCAGTCGGATTTATATCGGAAATAAAAACTTATTTAAATTAAAGATAATTTAGAAATATTATTATCAGTGAATATATGTAAGTCGAAGGCAAGTGCCAATTTTAAGAAAATAGCATTTGTCTGTCCAAATAGCTTCAACTATTATTTCATTTCAATTTGCCTAGACAAAAGCCATTTGGCTAAATCTTTGTTGGGCAAATGTCATTAACTATTACAGTAGCCAATTACGAAATTATTCAAAAAATTTCTTGTTCTTTATTGTATATTTATTAACTTCAGCTTGCCATAACTTCAGTGCATTTTGAGTTCTAAATTAAATTAAATGCCAAAATAAAAATCCGTTTGATATAAATAAAATAAATTAATTATATAAAAATTTAATATTAGACATTAAGGCGATTCATGTTGAATCCATTTAATTTTAAGGAAGGTTTATTATAAACAAAATATATTTAACAATATTGCCAAAGAATTCGAGAATAAGAAATTGTTACCAAAGAATTCGCGAGTATAAGTAATATTTTTTCCCAATTATTTTGTTTATTTTCTTAGTCAAATTGAAATGAAATAATAGTTGAAGCTATTTGGACACAGACAAATGCTATTTTCCTAAAATTGGCACTTGCCTAAGACATGATGATGATTATGATGATTGAAAAATATAATAATAAATTCATAAAAAAAGAAAATGTAATTTTGTAGAGATTTATATGTGTATTGAAATATATAATATTGCAATCACTGACTTTAGAAGATATCTAATAATCTTAACACCGCATAATCAATAAATATTTTTATATAAACTTGAATATTGCGAAACATCTAATAAATAACTATTTTATATAAAAATCAATTTTATTCATATCCCAAGAATACAATGAACACCGATAATGAATTGAAGAAGAAGAAAGGTAAATGAACTTTCAAATGATTTAAAACTAAGAATTAACATTGTTAAACTTGAAAGTTTCTTTACGCAATTATCATATTCAGCAGCCATCCAATAACTCTTTTAACTGTTTGATGATAGTGTATATTTCGTTCTTCAGCGGCTTCTTGCACTTCCCATCAATTGTTTGCAAATTGCCTTTCTCATTAATCATTTTACTATAATCTTTCTTATACCATTCACAGCAAAAATTCTGCTTAAATGAACCAATTCTATTTTATAAATCAAATAATGCTTAGAGATGAATATGGATCATTGATCAAAAATATTTATTAAAGACTCTTTTTCTCAGTTTTTATAAATATTACATGAAAATATACAGGAATATCAAATCAAATATTATAAAATCATTTTGCAATGTATTTTCTTTCATTATTTATATATATTTATTTATTTATTTATTCATATATAGCTGTTTTCTTCACATCCAGGTCAAACAACTTCCCACAATATATATATACGTATATTTTAAGATTGAATTGAATTTAATTCAGATAATGTTGATGTAGCTTTACCATTCATTGATTCTTTATCTAATTTATTTATTAAATGTTAAGCGTATTAATGTTTAATTGTAGAATGTGCAAGTATTAAAAATAATAATTTATATGTATTGATTATCTTATTTAATTTTCCTACTTGTTTTAATTTAACCCTAACCTTTTTCTTAATTAACTTTATCTTTAATTATAATCGTCTTTATTCCCGCAATTCCTTCTCCGTAAGGTTTTTATGGAAATATAAATTTATATATATATATATTTATAAGAAACCAGTTACTTATTTAAATATTTAAAAAAAAAATCTTGTCTATTATTAAAAGGATTATAACCATTTATTTTAACATTTCCTTGAAAAATAAATCATAAGTCTATTTTATTAATGAATAATAAATTAATCCTTGCATTTCATATGCATGCGGAAATAAATAAAATAGTAAATACAAATGATAACTTAAGAATTTTTTTGTTTTTTGTTTGTTTCAGGTCAAGTGAATGCGATATTGTACATGGTCAATGTACTCAAACATATGTACCCTATTTATTTTTGGTAATTCCGCTGGGTCCAGTAACCCTAACTGGTCAAGATTATGTACTCGTTGAAAGTGGATGTGTATGTAAACCAAGACACGGTGCTCCCGAACAACCACCTGCAATTGGAGCTCTACCCCCTGTGCTTTAAGG
The DNA here is from genome assembly GCA_963082975.1 of Labia minor. Classification (NCBI taxonomy): domain Eukaryota; kingdom Metazoa; phylum Arthropoda; class Insecta; order Dermaptera; family Spongiphoridae; genus Labia; species Labia minor. Next base: position 67,029,857 of record OY720345.1, read on the forward strand.
CCATTTTGGGAAACAAGACTTTTTCTGTTTAGAGAATAAATGAATTTAAATGTGCAAAATGAGAGGGGAAATATATATATATTATATAATTGAATATATATAAAATGGACGAACATTCAGTTTGTATTTTTTCATTCTGTTTTTTATTTTTTTATTTATGTTTTTTTTTTTGTTTTTTAATTTAAAACGAACTAAAATTAAAATGTCTATATATAAATATTAGATATATATATATAAATTATTAAATTAAAATAAAAATTTATTTATTTATATTTTGAAATATAATTGTAAAGATTAATCTAATTCCTATCTTATTAAATTTTGATATTATCTATTAAAAGAAATATTTTTGAAGAATTGTAACTATTATTAGAAATTCATTTAAGCATAAATTTAATTTTCTAACTTTTCGCACTCAAAATCAATATATTAATTAAATAATAATAATAAAATATAAATAAACTAATATTTATTTAAACAACATAAAAAGCATATTTATAAGTTTCCATTTTAGATTTTAGTCACATTAATTCAGATGGCTATATATTTAAAGTGGTGAGAAAAGAAAATATTTATTTATTTATTTATTTATCTATCCAAAATATTCGGCCAAAGCCAAAGAAAAATTCAGGTTATATTAAAGACCTGTACTTTTTTTAATATTGTAATAGTGTGTTTGTTTGTTTTTTTAATAAAATGAATAATAATATTAAAATAAAATATAATATTAAAAATGATTTACTTATTTTATTTGATTTTTTATTTTTCCTTACAAAAATATTTTAGATTTGTCATGTTTTATATATCTGAATATAAAAAGGGTAAGGTAAAGGGTTTATTGAGTAATTTTTTTCATGCTTCTATTTATTTTTATATATTCTATCTTAAAAATCTTGTCTCTAATTGCTTTTTAATATATATATATAAATATGCAGATAAAAGTAATATATATAAATAAACAAATTATAAAAATAATATATATATAATATAGCGAATTCGATTTTTTTTTATCATAATCCTTTCAATATTATCATAGAACTTGAAAATACTGAACTATAAAATTTAGATAACGCGCTATTGGTTTTCTTGCCCCTTTAATGGCAACAACGGCCTCAAAATGGTTGAATTTTCTTAGGAAGTTGACCCCAAGCAATAAATAAGAACACGACATCTAAACTATTTATTCACCTATTGATTTTTCTAGCATTGTATGCTATGGAGATCGTAGATAAAAGACATGAAGGAGTTGAATCGATATCTCAATTCAGTTGCAAGTGCTCTTGCGCCCTCGTAGCACCTACCAGCAGCACCTTTTAGAATTCCCCCGCATGGATTCTACATAAAATCTATTATAATTCAACAATTCATTTAAATAATGACTTTGAATAATTAATTGTTTGTGAATCACTCAGCTTAAGATGAAGACATTCAAGATGAAACATCATTAAATTCTTCTCTATGATCGCTTATGCTGAATGTTGGTACAATTCAAAGAACTTTAATCACCATTCATTGCAATCAATCAGCACTTAATTACTGAGTTAGAGAATCTATTCAAGCACAATCCGTTTATGCCATGGCACGCACATCTCAATATATTTTCTGCTTGAACAAAGAGTTATTTGTTATATTACATTCTTAAATTTTAAATTCAAACAATCCTATTCGGAATTTCAGTTAAATCTATTTTTACATTATTTTTGTTTTTTTTTAATTTATAAATAATAAAATAAATGTCATAATATATATATATATATATATATATATATATATATCTGGCATTTATATTAAACCCTTTTCAAATCTGTAAAAACAAATATAATTTTTTTTATTTGAATTTTAAAATAGATATCATAATTTTGAATATTTTGTTTTATGTTGTCACAATGAATTTTTAAAGTATTTTAAAGTATTTAAAGAAAACACATTTTATCTATGAATTATATATATATAAACATTATTAAATCAATTAAATGAATTCTTATAATAATATTGATAAAATCCTAACTTTATTTGATTTTTAATATAGTTCTGATGTTATTGAAAAAATATCAAAGATCTTATAAATTATTTTTATTTTATGATTTCATATTTTTTTTATTGCAGGAAAATAATTATCAAGAGTTACAATCAGATTATTTTATTTCATTCATACTTATACATTGAATGTTTTTTTTGGTTAAATATATATTAATTATTAAATTAATGATTTAATATATAAATTTAAAAAAAAAAAAAAATATTTAACTAAATTTTAAAACTAAAAATTCACAAACTAAAAGAAGGGGGAAGATTTATAAATTTTAATTGAATTTAAAATATATAAATTTTAACTTAATTTGTATATTTTTTTAATTTTTACAAAATTATATATAATAAATATTTTCAAGAATCACCATCTCACATTAATTTTATTTATTTATTTATTTATCGATTTTAAACTCTAATGTCAAGATAATAACTCTCCATATGTTATATAATAAATTTTGATGTTTATGTTGGCCCTTATACTTACCTAGGAAGATATATTATATATATATAGTTATTAATTTAACGTTTAAAAAAAAATTAGAAAAAAGGAAATAAAATTTGAATATTTTTAAAAAAATTAAAAATATTTGAATAGAAGAAATATATAATGGTTCCCAGATATTAGAAAAAAAAAAAAAAATATTAAATTTATATATTATAACGAAAAAAGAAAATACAAAATACTAAAGAAAGGCTGGGTGGACCTTACTAGTCTAAATTGTAATTATTTAAAGATGTACATATAAAAGTGATTTCAATGATTCAAATAAAGCACTGGTTTGTATACCTTGTACCACAAATTTCACTCTTTTTACTACCTTTTTATTATCTGTAAATAAATTTCCTATTTTGAACACAAATTTCATTTAAAAAATTAAAGAAAAATATTTTTTTATTAAGATTTATTTCAGCTTGTTTTAAAGTACTATAAAATTTTAAGGAAATTAATTTCATTAATTTCTTAAAAATTTGTATTAATTTTAACCTTTTCAGATAAATATTCAATTTTAAATTTATAAACATGATAAATATATATGATATTCTATGAATTATCATTTTCTATTCAGTCTAAAATTATAAAAGAATATTTTTATAATAAAATTTTATTTTATTTTTTTTTTTTTATTTTAAATTTTTCAGAGGGTTCCAAAGAGATGCGTAATAATCAACCATAATCCAAATTTCTACCAAAATGAATTCAATTAGGTATAAATTTTTTTTTAATTTTTATTCATACATCGACAATTTTTAAATTTTCATATGAATTTTAAAATTTGAATTTAATGATACTAAAATACTTTTTAAAAATTCAATACGTCTCATATTTTATATAACAAATAAAAGGAAAAAAAATAATTTTTTGAAATATCATAAAATATGTTTTTAATTGAAGATATATATGATGAATTAATCAAATTTAATGATTTATTAAATATAAAACATAACCAATTAATAAAGTATTAGAACAGTGATTCTCAACCACTGTGCCGCGGCACTTTTGTGTGCCGCCAAATTATTACAAATGTAAAGAGGCTTTTAAACATTTCCGACTTTTTTCAAAATTTTTTCAATTTAGTTCTAAAAAAAAACAAAAAAAGGTAAACCGTTTTTGGGACCACTATTTTTCAATATGGTACTTACACTTATCTTTTTCATTGTGTACAGCCAAATTTTTAAACCGTAAAAAGTGTGCCGCGGTAAAGAAAAAAGGTTGAGAATTGAGGTATTAGAAGAAGTTTAAAGAATTATTTTTTTTATAATTTATAAAAAAAAAATTATTGGATTAGTTCAAGAAAGTATTTTTTTGAAATTTAATTAATCAATAATGAAAAACAACGTTGATAAAATATTGTTTTAATATTGTAATAAATTAGGTCAGTTCTTTTTATCAAGTCGATTTATCATGATACAAGGCTTGAAGATGTAAACCCTTGATTTGAATTCAATGACAACAATCATCCCTTCTCGTTGTTGATAGTTCCGGAATTAGCCGATAAATTTAAAAATTACACATTGTTTTTTTTTCATTTTAACCTCCTCGACTATTATAATAGAAACCTATTTTAATATAATAGATATATTACAGTAGATTATCAATATATATATATATATATATATATATGATATATTTATTTCATGTAGAAAATAAGCCTTCCTCACGAAAGAGAAACAGCAATAAAACGATTATTGGAGATGAAAAAATAAAATATTATTTTTATATGTGTTTATTAAAATAATCATCTTTTGATGTTGGAGAAACAATGTCAACAATACTATATTTTTTTACAAACCATTTTATTTAAACAAATAAAAATAAATACTTTCTTTTCTAGTAACAAATGTCAATGTTTCATTTGTTTCTGAATAAATATTTTGAAATAACACTTTGAGGGAAAAATTAACAAATAACAAATAAATTAATAAATAATTACTAAGCAGATTGCTTAAGTTAATCTATATAAAAGGAGAAATTACATTTCCATAGTAACAACGTATTCCATTTGATATGTAAACAAATATTAAAATCCTAAAATATATTTATATTAATTATATAATAAATTAAATAAGAGTAAATATTAATATTTATTTTATCGGGAAAAACATAATATTAATTAAATAATCTTTTTTTATATATAATAATATTTTAAATAATTGTCAATTAATATATATTTAAAAATTATACTTATAGATTAGAAAGAGATACATTATTAGTTCATTTAAAATTTAAAAAAATCAATTTAATTTAAAATTGATTTTGATTATTAAAGTTTGAATGTGATTTATTGATAGTACCAAGCAATTTCGAATGACATATACATATGTCAATCAAATTTAACACATTTTATTTAAATTTTTATTTTATATTATTAATTTTCTCTCAATAAATAATATTAATTATTATTATTGTTTACATACATAAACAGGAATTAAACTGTAAATTCAATTCAAGGTGAAAAATTTGAAAGGAATTTGTTTTTGTTCCCCTAATTTAGGAAACAACAAATACAATATCATGAACAAGAATAGTGAATATATTCAAGGTATTAAGTAACTAATAATCAAAATTATTTTATTTCACGTGACACTGTTTATTTATATTTTTTTATAATAATTATTGTTTATTTTAATCTATTTAACAGTATGTTGTTTTGATTTAAATATTCTTTCAAATATAAAATCTAAAAATATACATATAATTTTATTATATAGATTTATTAGTCTTATTTTTTTATTTGACTCTTTTAGCCATTATTTGGATGAAAAAAATATATTTTGTAGAAATTATCTAATAATTCGGAAAGCCATTATTTCCTCACTACATTTATTTTATTTCAAAATCTAAATTTAATTTATATATTTCATATTTTTAATTTTTTTATTTTATAATTATATATAGGGTAAAGCATACAGTCGTTGGCCCCCTTAAGCAACTCCTAGCAGTCTTTAATGCATATCTGGGCAAATTGCGGAACAATCTGTGTCAAATTAGGTTTGCAGAACATAAATACTATGAGCATTTTGATGAATAAAAAAATAAAATAATTTTCTCATGACATTTTCAATAAGCAATGTTTAAAAATAAAATTCTAAAAAATACAGTTATTGGCCCCCTGTTATAGTTATTGGCCTATGTATTCTACAGTGATTATACAACCATACAATAAATACAATAAACGATTACATAACCATAGTTAATAGCGCAATTTTTAAAATCAAAATCTCTTATTATTTGTGTTTTAGTGATAGGGGGCCAATGACTACCTCGGGGCCAACGACTGTATACTTTACCCTGTATATTAATACATTAATTTAATTTAAATTAATTAAATTCATTTATTTAATATTTTTGTTAAATAGATTTTACAAAAAAGTTCATTGTTCACATTGATTTAACCTCTAGATAGATAGTTAATTTAATAAATATAATAATTATTATTTCGGGCTTGGCAAGGGAATTTCTCTAGCTGGGTCCTATATAAGATAGAGTCCACCCAGTCAGTCTCCGGGATCAAAAGTTGATAAAAAGTATCACCTCCGATCAAGAAAATCAAGATTGAGTTGGAGAGGACTCCTTGGACTGATCATTTTTTGTTTACCATTTTCGGATATAGGCCTCCCCTAACTATTTCGAGCTTTCAATATTCTTTTGTTTTAGGATTCGCCATTGAGTGATTACCAGATTGTTAGCCATAAAACGCTACATTAGCTAGAAGGATTGGAGAGTGGATGGAGTATATGTGAAGGATTTTAATATAGAATAGGATTTTTTAGGGTTTGGGACACGACTTCCTCAATGGAAGGCGAGGAAAAGTCATGGCTTGCGTGAGCAGGGTTGCTTCCCTGAAGTGGACGTATCTCTATCGGGATCATAGAGAGTGTCCACCCGCTACTCTTACATATGCTGAACGAATACCTTTATCCAGCTTAGACGGGAACCAACTTGAAAGTACAAAAGTCAGAGATTTATATATATATATATATATATATATATTATACATATTATGTATATTTATTTTCAAAAGGAAAGTATAGTCAAATAGAGCTCAAGGAGGCAATATTATTTTGATTCAGGAGTTTCAGGGTAAGAACGGTTGAAGTAATATGATTCTTACTGTCATTGTCCTGTGTATTCAATAATTTTCAAAAAGATTTTTAAAATATGTATTGTTTATAAGATTGTAAATCCATTTCAGATATCCTTAACCTTCGGGTTCATATACTCAATTCAGAAATAGAAAAAGTAGTAGAGTATATTTTTTATTTTTAGAAATAAAGTAAAAATCATGGAAAAATACACTAATTTTAATAATTAATAAGAAAATTTTTAGTAACATTTAAATGAATATTTGAATGTTGTCAAAAATAGAATTTAATATGTCCATGTCAAAGAAATAAATAAAATCAATGAGATCAATTGATAACTGAATAATATAAGATAGTGTTTATGTAACTAAAAATGATTCTACTAGCATGTGAAAATAACATTCAAGAGCCATTAATAACACCATTTTATTATCAAATCTGGGTCGAAAATAAAAACAAATTATGGTAAACAAAACGTTCTAGTCTAATTTAAATTAGCGGACAAAGAAATGTTATCTTACAATTTATATTATGTGAATGAGAAAAATATCTTGAAATTGGAGGAGGTATACACATATATCCAATTCAGGGGTGGCTATTTATAGTGAGATAGTGATATATGGATTGAAAGTTCAGTAGAGCGAATAAGATTAGGGCATTTGAAAGTATTTTATATTTTTTCGAAACATTAATTATGTATGTAGTTACATAAATAAAAAAAAACAATAAATCAGATTGAAATTGGAAAAAAAAATTGTCGATTTATTAATTATAATTATAAATTGAATTTTTATTTTTTTTAACTGAAAAATAATATTTAAATTTAAATATTGTTATTTTTTTATTATAGAAGAAATGCATTTTTGAAAATTGATTTACGATAGATTAGAAGAATTTAAATAATTCATAGAGAATTAATAAATTAAAGCTTCTTTCCATCAAATTTGTTTTATTTATAATTCATGTAAAATACTATTGAAAAAGAGAAGGATATCATTATTAGAGCCAAAAATAAATTTTTAATATTAATCAAAATTATTTATTATCTTGATAAAAAAAAGCGAAACCAAACATATAATTTTTATATTTTATTATGTACTGAACAGAATGAAAATATCTAACAATATTTGTTTAATTATTTATAAATTATTAATTATTTATTAAAATAGAACTTAATATAAAATATAATTTTGCATTATGGAAGAGAGAGCTTTTTGAAAAATGTAAAAAATATTATATATATTAATAATAATAATAATATTTTTCATGTATTAAACAAAAAATAAATGCTTAGAGAAAATATTAGATATTTTATTTTCTAAATTAGAGAATAAAATGAATTTGGTCCTTTGATTTCTTATATTTAAATAATAAAAATAAATAATTGAAGACTATTAACCAAAACTAATTAATTTTCACTAAACATAATGATTTCATTTAATTAATATACACTAAAAAAGTTAATATAATTTATCATAAAATAGGTTTTTTTATTGATAATTCGTACTTCTTGTTGGAATAAATATTCGTTGTTACATTAAATAAATTTTAAAAAATATAAAAATAAATAAATATGAACTTATAGGATATTACATATTATTGATATTCATATTAATTCAGTTAAACCATTGAAATTTCGGAATTAGTTTTTAGAATAAGTACCCCTTATAAATATAAAATTTTAAAATAGTTTTCTATCAGATAATTTAAATAATATTAAATATTTGTATTAATATATTAATTATATAATTAATTAAAAGTTGATAATTCAAAAATGGCAAAATACACTCTTTCAAGAAATAATCGATATATTATTCGAATATGTTTTTCTTTTCAATGATCACTAAATTTTGCTCATTTATGACATAATATTATCAGCAGTTAACAATTTTTCGTATTTTTCTACGTAAGGTAATGGCACCAATAGATGACATTTTAAGCGCTCTTGTCGCTATTTTCTTTTATAAAACCGAAACTATACGTCTCACAAAAAAAATCTTTTGGTTATTATAAAGCTTATCTTACCTTTTATCACCAGGATAAATATTTTAAACTTTTATATGAGTTTAATAGGAAATATAATTTTTTTTCAAAGTAATCAAATGGAACCTATAGATGACACCAAAAATTTTGGTGGAACCTAATGATGACAATTATGGAACCCAAAGATGACATCTACTTTTTTTCACTTCGCTTGCTCTCTTTATCTTCAACTTATTTATTTACAAAGTAAAACATCTTTCCAACACCTTGTTGCTGCTTTAACTTTAGTTATAATAAAAAAATCAGGTTTCATATAATGATACATTAGATATATTTATTGTGATTGATTTTATTTTTAGCTGATTATTATAATAAAATAAAAAATTGATTTTAAACAAATCTTTTTTTAATTATGCATTTTTAATTATACATTGAGAACAGAGTAATTTAAAAAAAATTTCAAAAAAATAGTGTATGAAGTTCTGGAACAGAAAAAAATTTTCTGACAATGAGAAACACAGCGTCACCTTTAGGTTCCTATATCAATTCAGACATGCAACTTGGTGGAATTATATAAAATTATCTCCTCTTTACAGCTATTAATATAATAGACAATTTTTTTAAAAACCTACTTATAGCTGACATTGCTGTCATCTATAGGAAAAACAATTTTTAGGGGCACCTATAGATAACACCGTTGATAAAAAAGATACTTTTAAAAATTAGGTGTTTAAATTGAAGTGATTTATATCTATATTAAGTCTATTTTATAATGTAGTTATTAAATTCTTGATAAATATGAATATAAAAATATAAAATACTAATTAAGAACATTACTTCCCTTAAGGTTATCTTTAAGATTTGTTGAAAAAATCAATTGTTGACGATTCGGTCTGCTTTTCAAGTTAAAAGAAAAAAAATAGGGCGACTTATTGTATTGTTGTAGGATATCTCAGATGGTGGAAAAACAAAACTATCATTTAAAAAAAAAAATTTCCGCGTATGTTTTAAAATTTGCTTATTTTTTTAGTTTAAATTCAAAAATGTCATCTATAGGTGCCATGTCATCTATAGGTGCCATTACCTTAAGTCAATTTCCCAACTTCTTCCCTGAGACCATATAATTAATTCTTTATGATTTAATTCTAAATAAATAAATAAACAAATGAACTCTCAATCATTGGATTAATTTTACTAATTCTATATAGTAAATATGTTAAAATAGAAATAAATTTAATTTTCCTATATTTTCTCAATAAGATTGAACGATAATAAATTATAATGATTGATTAGAATTCCATCCATTCAATGATTCAACTATTCTTTAATTTGAATTCTATTCTGGTTGATTTATAGCAATGGAATTGCCGCAGCATTCGGCGGCTGGTGGCCCCGGAGCAGCCCCTTTTTACGCACCACCTTCATTTATGACGAAAACTAGTGCGGAGATTATCAGCGAAGCCAGGGCCAGCATTAGTACCATGTCGAAGCCTAAGGCAGGAGCTCCTTTAAGGCCCGTCAATACAAAAAGACCCTTTACGCCTAGAGAGAGGCAACGAACACTCTTTGGCCAATCACGTCGGGCTGCCTATAGACCGCCAAGTGCCTTCAGGTAAATTGATTAATTTATTTCAACATCAATTTATTACTTTTTTTGCTTTTATAGATCAATTTCCTTTTGGCACATCTTACAGTTTTATTTATCGTTCTTAAACCATTTATCATTAAAGTGTCATTAATGGAACTATAGACATTTTGAAAACGATAATATTGTATTATAATATTGTAATATAAAAGAGGGGTATATATTTGGATGGTTAAAAGTTTATTGGAATTATCTAACATAAGCAACTAGTAGCAATTCTTGCTCTGAAAGAGGAAAATATATGATAGCAAATAATTATATTATGTGTTGATACATTTTTAAAATAAAATTTTCAAAGTTATGAAAATACTATTCCTATATAAATTATTAATGTTTTATTTCATATTAATACAAAATCTTAAATTACCAATTAAAAAAATGATGTTCAATTTATAAAATTTGAAACATTTGAAAAATTTGAAATATTTTTTTCTCTAATATTATAATATAAAACGAAAAAATTATAATAAATTATCAAAACAAAATATAAAATATCATAAAGTTAATTCAAAACAATAAATTAAATTATCTATGTACATATTTTAAATATAAGTATTTGAGAATAGGATTATGGGCTAAAGAAATGAGGTCACCGAGGAATGGCGAAGACTGCTTAACGAGCAATTGAATGACCTCTATTATAAAATCGAGAAGGCTGCGATGGGCAAGGCACGTGGCTAGAATGGGAGAGGAAAGAAAGGCGAAAAATATATTGATAGGGAGACCGAGTGGGAATCGTCCGCTTGGAAGACTACGCGGTGGGTAGATAATGTGGGAAGGAACGTGAGAGAAATGGGACTGGAGGGTTGTGGCTCAGAATAGGGATGCTTGGAGAAGTGTGGCTGCTTCGGCCAAGAACTTTCGAGTTCCGTAAAGCCACAGAGATATATTTAAAATTTTTATAAAAGTATATTATTATATGTAAATGAATTTACTTTTCGAATCTGGACAAATAAATTAAAAATTATAATTATAACATGTCTTATGTAGATAATTTTTTGGGAAAATATATACATTTGAATAAAGAGAAATATATATAATATTATTAATATTCGACATAGAAATTATTTATTCTATTGTTCAATTTAAATTCATAACTAGTAATTAAAAAAGTACGAAAATCTTGTTATTTATTTATTATTATTTTTTATGAAATTGAATGCAAAGACAATATAGGTACATGTTTTAATTCTTTTTTCAGTCTTGAATATCTTCAAAATCAAGATTGGGATACTGTAGGTCCCAGAACACCCCCACATGCTCGAAGACTTAATCCTCTTCCAACTTCACCAACAACCCCTTTAACAATTGGCACATCAGCAAGTAATCTCCAAGAAGTCGAACGAAAACAGGTTAGATATCAAAGTTTTTTTTATCTATTACTAAATCAATAATTATTGTTATTACCATATACCGTATATATTTTAAATAGAAAAAAATGTAATGCATAATATTTGATTATTCTTTAATTAATTAACTAAGGAATCAAGAGGCATTAAAATAAAAAGTTTTTAAGAAATAATATAAATAGAATAAATACTAGGTATTGAAAAGAAGATAAAATAAATAATTATTTTATTTGTACGAGGGCAGATAAATAAGTCCTTGAATTTTGAATTTCCCGACTCTTAAATGAAATGGCAACATTGCTCCTGTCAGTAGACAACTATCAGTTGACTCCTGTCGAAATTTGAACCACCTGGTTTTTTTTTTTTAGTTTTTGTTTGACATCCATTAATAGCATAATACCTCGTGGTTTTTTAAGAAAAAGGAAATTACCAAATATAACTGTGTATATTTTAAATATATTTAGTATATTTTAAATTATAGAAAAAAATGTAATATTTGATTATTCTATAATTTGAATTTCGGGTGATCTTTAAGCATTAGGGTTTGGCGTTGTTTAACAGCATATGGACGAGCATTTGCCCCGTTTCGTAACGTAGATGCACCACACTCCAGAGACCAAACAGCAGTCAAAAAACAGTGATTTTTTCCGGGGTGAATCGGCACCAAAGACGGCTACGACAAATCTGATTTTTGGTAGGGATAAAAAATTGGAGAAGCGTTGGAAGAAGTGTATAGAGCTCAAAGCAAAAATAAAATAATTTTTTATCCAAAAACCTGTTTCATTCAAAAAGTCATAGACTTATTGACCTGCTCTCGCACCTTGTTTCCTGGAATTTTTAAGAATACTAATACATACTCACCTTATTATCCTTCATATTCCAATTGGTTTTAAATAACTTTTCAATAAATTTCTTTACCCATTTAAGCCACATGCCCGGCTCATCTTAAGCTTCTCTATATTATAACTTTAATAATCAATTTAATAATTGTATATTTGTTTATCTTAAAAAAACAAATTATAAAACACTCCCTAGAAAATAATAAGAAAAAACTAAAAACGAATATTATTATTTAATTATTTACTATTTGTTAAAGTATCGAGCGGTGTCATGATGTGCTTATATTCTAAATATGCTTGTGATTGATTAGATATAAGTATTTATCGTATGATTTAATATTTAAATTTAAATTAATTGATGAAGTACATCTGAAGATATGAATGACTTTCAATATTTTGAAAAGTTATTAAATTTATTATTGAATTTATTCAATAAGCATTTTTATATATATATTCTTCATTCAATAATAAATTGCAATCTAGTTCCTAAAGATTTGATCACCTTTAAAAGAATAATCGCAATCAATAAAATTATATAGATTATATTTTTTTTTTATTTTTTACTCAACATTTTGTACACTTTCCATCTATCTATGAAAAAATTTAATATGGAAGGGTTGAATTCTAACTACAATCACGTTCGTTATTTGTTAAACTTTAACCTTTAATAGAATCTAATAAATGTTTCATATTCTAAGGAAACTTTTATATAATCCATATTATGTATAATATTGAATTTATTATTTATACATGCATGTATTTGTAGAAGTACAAATAAACAAATAAAATAAAAATAAAATTTTGAAATTTACTAATACTAAAAAATTTAATTTAATTTAAATTTTTTAAATACGAATATACAATATACGATCAATTATACTTATTTTATAGTAATTTTAATTCGAAGTTGTCTTATTAAAAATACTCAACTCCTTGTTATTATTATCTCGCCAAAGATAGTATTGAGATCACGAAAATTTTCGATGTCGAGATTTTGATGTTTTTATACGTTTTGAAGGTCCCTGAGTCATTTTCACTAAGGATGAGAAAAATGTCTATGTGTGTATGTAGAAAAGATTACGCAAAAAAGAGTTTGAGCTAGAATAATGAAATTTGGTACACGGGCATTATTCAAAATTCGTAGTTTTCTATCAACTTTTGAGAAATGTAGGACACCCGGAAGAGAGCCATTACCTAGCACGTTTTTATTTTTATTTCCTCTAAACTGACCGTAAAAATAAAGATATATGTTTGATAGTTTTTCACTTGAATAAAAATTGTATAAAACTGATATATATAGAATTTCAGCTTGATTGAATCGCTGAGAGTACTGAAATTAATTTTTTAACACTCCAAATCATGCGCCGGTTTAATAAATTAATTTTAATTTATAATTTAATTTAAAGATAATATATGTTATTTAATTCAATTCAAATTGCGAGATAGTCGAGTGGAGACACTCCAGATTTTTTTTAACAAAAGTCAAAATTTTAAATGGATTCATAGTCAAAATTTCAGTTAAGGGTAATTAACTATTTAACATAGATTTGATAATTTTAATAATTGTATTTAATAATAGAGAAATTAAGTAAAATGTTTATTACATCAATGAATGTTTACGAGTTTTTAGATAATGATATTGTTCGACACTAAAATTGTCTCTCGGATGTCACGATGTCGACCCCAGGGATAGATCGTGAAAGCATTGGGAGGGCAAACTACATTTAAGAAAACTTGAAGACAAAGAAAGAGGCGTTAGATGACAATAATTGAAACGATGTGATTGCTGTTAATTAAAATTATTTCAAAATGATAGATACTCGTAGAAGAAAGAAATAATTGATTAGATTGATTTAATTTGTAATAGATAAATTATTGAAAAAATGATGACTTATAATATCCGGGTTCGTTAACTTTCTTTGGCCTATTATATTTTTAAATTTTAATGTGAGAAAAAGGCAGGAGATATAAAAGATATAACTAAATCTAGATATTATATTCTATTTTAAGATATAGATATTATTATTATAATCAAAACATCCAAAAATTATTATAATAATTCAAATAAAAACAATGATAATTAATATTAATATTTTCATTTAGTATGTTAGTGCTTTATTACCCAATAATCTTTGAATTGAATATGGTATTTGATATAATCAAATATTTATATATTCTTATAATCATAAAAAAATTAATCAAATAACAAGATTAATTTTTATATTATAGCATATTTATACATTATATCGCATGTTTATACATTTTTACACATTATTTAGACATCATATAGCATATTTATAAAAAAATATACATTTTTATAGTTCGTCTGATTACAAAAAATGTAAACCATTCATTTTTCTTGTACATTTCATTTTACCACATTATATATGTATATTTATACAAATTTTTTATTTTTTTTTTTTATTGGTCACATTAGACTTCGAACTCATTTTACCTCTTTACAAATAATAATAAATATTAATATTTTAATTTATTATAGTTCATTGACTGATATTAATATATTGTTTCTATTTAACCACTAGCACTAATATAAGTGAATTATAAATCAATTCCGCACTTTACTAAATATAACATTTTTTTTAATTTTAAGAAGCATATTGATTTTTTTTCAAGGGCGAATTCTTTCATTTATTATGCTTTGTTATGTAAATATATCTCCAATCTAATTAAATAATTAATAGTCGCTTTACTATTTTTTTGTCTATCTTCAAGGTTGAACGTTTCGTGATCACATTAGGTTTTTTTACTTATTTTTATAAGATTTAGAAGAAAAAAATAGGTTCATGAAGAGATTTTTTTTCTAATTTCTATTGTAGTGTAGGTCTATTTATATACATGCTTGTTTTAATCTTGTATTTAATATAAAAACAATAAAAATAGAAAAAAGAAAATCGTTAATATGTAAGCACCTGATGTAGAAATAAACTATTTTAAATTTTTGCCTAGGAACTAGGCAACCAACTTGCTTGCTTAATAATCAGACATTTTTATTGACCGGCGTTAGGAAGGAAAGGTTTGTTTTCACATCCAATTTCACATGTGGAGATTTTTACATATCTCCACGAATCATGCATTTTGTTAACAGTAAATAGTATTTTTAGCATGCCGTCTGTCCTGTATAGCTTGAACGGCTCAACGGATATTGATAAAATTTGGTATTACTACTTAATGCATCAGTAGTATAAATTCATCAACTTTTGGTGTATATCCGTAAACCGGAAGTGTTAGTTTACAGAGTATTAATTTTATATTCAGTCATTATCGGAAAATATTTCACTTAAAATATAGTAGTAATTAATAATTGATTAATTAAACTAAAAAAATAAAAACTAAGATAATATAATTTAGTCAATTTAGTTCAAGTTTTAAAAATATTTTTTTTATACTTTATATGTATATATATATACATATAATGTTGTTTGGAAATTAATTTATTTCAAATCGTCGTGCCTGGCCACAGCTCATATTTTTTTCATTTGTGTATATGCCTTGTATACAAGTATGAACGAAATTTTTTTTATTAATAATATATATATATAGGTGTAGTTATATATAGGAATATAAATTAATATAAATTAATTAATATTATTAATATAAAAATTAAAATTAAAAATTTAAACATAATTTAAAGTTGAATTTTCATAATTAAAATGATCATTCATTATTATCTATTATCAAAGTAAAACCTACTTGATAATATTCTTTAATGAAAGATAAAAAATAATATGAATGATTCGAGTGGAAAATAATTTAAAATAAAAATAGAATGTCATTAAGAAAGTATTATTTATTAATGATGTGTTGTTAAATTTGAAAGAAATATTATCAATATCAATCAAGAATTCTTATTTTATTATATATTAATTAATATATTAATTATTATTAATTATTATTACTAATATTTTAATGTCTACAATTTTAATAATTTAAATATAAAATTTTACTTAAGATGTTTTTGAGATAATATATTCTAACTCTTTCAACCCTCTTAAGCTAGAATGAGCAGGAATTATCTGGAGAACTATTTACATATGTCACTTTTGAGATACGAGGGCGGGTCAATAAGTCCTTTACTTTTTGAATAAAACGTAGGTTTTTTGAATAAAAAATTATTTTATTTTTAAACGAATTCTCTTTTACACTTCGTCCAACGTTTCTCCAATTTTTTATCCCGGAGGGCGAATGAGAGAGCAATTTGTATCCCAATTCATGGATTTTCATGGAAATTCACTTTTTTCCATTCTCTTCTCAAATCATGAGGTATTCTGCTATTGGATGTCAAACAAAAACTAAAAAAAACCAGCTGGTTCAAATTTCGACAGGAGTCAGCTGATAGTTATCTGCTGAAAGGAGCAATGATGTCATTTCATTTAAGAGTCGGGAAATTCAAAAAGTAACGGGCTTATTGACCTACCCTGGTATTATTATGCTATTTGCATTTTATATTGTTTAGCTTTCCATATTTATAGTATATTTTTTTTTATTTTTTTTATTTTTCAGCCATTTGGTGTAAAAGTTCTCACATTGGATCCTTCTGAGTTACTTCTCCCAAATAAGACACCTCGTTTTGTGCTACCCTCAATCCCATCTGGTAATGTTCGATCAAGATGGCCTCAATATCGAGTCAGTGCATCGTTAGATAATCGTGAGTCAATATCTATTTTCATATTTATTATAAAAGAATATTTATCTATATCTACTTAATATTGATTTTTAATCATTTATATGATTTAAAGAAATGAGACTATCTACAGTTCAATATTATTTATTTATAATTTATTATTTATTTACAATTAACTTACAATATTTTTTATATAATAAATTCTAATTATTACTTTCGAAGTTTCCACTAGGCTAGTAATAAAACTGGACCTGAATAATTTTATTCAAAAGACTTAATTATTTATTAAAAAATAGAATTAAGAATATTTGATTTCTTAAAAAAAACTTTTCCACGAGATTTTAGTTAATTTATTATTAAGAATCCTGACTACAACCAATAAATATTTAATTAGAAATATTGACAAGTATTTTTCTAAATAGAAAGTGAATTTATTTTGAATTTAATGGAAAATAATATTTATACTTATGATTCTTTATTTTAATATTAAATCATATATAACTTAATTGTAAATATAACGTTCCCGCCGGTATGTACCACCGGTGGCTCATGCCGCCACATAAAATAAATGGAAAAATTATGGAACCGGAGGGAATGTGTTAATAATAAATAGATGCAGCGATCTCCTAAAAAGACCATTTAAGTGATAGGTATTAGTATTTGAATTATCTTTCAATTTAATCTAAAAAAAAAATTAATATACTAGGTTTCCGGTATGAAGTGAGCGTTTATTGTAAAAATGAAACACTAATTTTGATAGGGAAAGTAAAAGAAAATTTTTCAAAGAATTGTCCATTGCTTTCTACACATTTGACCACCTTTTTGTTAATTTGTGGATAGCACGCCAATTTAAATGTTCGTCTTTTGAAGCAAACTAATCAGACACCCAATTGTCTGACTTCTTCGTCGGAATCGAAGTGGTGCTCAGCCAATGCGAGTCCCATCAATGAAAACAAATGATAATCGGAAGAGGTCAAGACTGGTGAACACGGAAGGTGGGGTATAAGCTCCCAGCCAAGTGCTATGATTGTATTCTGAACCGTTTTGCTTCCAGTGCAGGTTCATTGTCGTGTAATAAAATTACTTTGCC
Source organism: Labia minor (assembly GCA_963082975.1). Lineage (NCBI taxonomy): Eukaryota > Metazoa > Arthropoda > Insecta > Dermaptera > Spongiphoridae > Labia > Labia minor. Next base: position 67,048,020 of record OY720345.1, read on the forward strand.
CTGTCTTCTAACCCATTCTGATCGTTTTTCGATCAATACATTATTCAAACTGACTATTTGTTGTTTGTAGCGATTAATATTCACAGTTTCACCAGGTTTTTGAAACTTATGATAGATCACACCTTTCTGATCTAAGCAAGCCTACAATTCTTGTCAATCCTATCTGGTTTTGCAGTCGATGTTGATGATTGTCTTGGATTAACACATGATTTTTAACGTTTAGGATTCTTAAAATAAATCCATTTTTCATCATCACTAACACTTCGATGCAAAACTGATTTTCTTTTGTCTCTTTAAAGCAAAATTTCACAAGTGTTTATTCGATTTTTCATATGCCTTTCGTTCAATTCAATGTGGCACTCATTATCCACACTTTTAGCTTTCAAAAGGTCAGAACAACAACATGCAACATTTAACATTTACCATTTGCTTTCATCCAATATTGCTTGCAATTCAGCGTCTTCAAACTTTTTTAGTGAGCGTCCATGTTCTTCATTTCTCACATCAAAATTATTATTTCTGAACAGTTGAAACTATCTTTTGTATGTTGCTTCTGATAAAGCAAGATCACCATATGCCTTGACAAGCATTCAATGCGGCTCTGAAGCATTTTTCTTCAAATGAAAACAAAAAATTAATGCTTCCCGCAAAAAATCAATTTCTTATACAAAATTCAGCATTTTGAAAAAAATATGATGTATGTTCAATTACTTGACGTATATTAAATATGTTTGACTTATGTTATACCAATCAAACAAAAAAAAATAAGGCTAATTGACAACAAATGTCCCCTATTATATCTTAACCCTCACTTCATTCCGATAGACCTGATATATATTCTTTAAATAATAAGTTTCTAATAATAAAGAGATTAAGGAGGAGTGACCTCAAGCAAGAAAATAAAATTTAAGATAAAATTCAAAATTTGAGAAATATCGAGTAAAGGAGCCTAATAAAGTGTGTTTAAAAAAAAATGAAAGTTAACGAGTTAAAATTGCATGTAAAAAGATTGAATAATTAAACACTTAACGATTTATTGTATTAATAAAAATAGTTGGAGATTTATGATTGATTGAATCGATTGGACTTTTAGTGCCGGAGGAAATCGAGCAACAAGACGATGACTCGCCTGACTCACCTGCAGGGGCCCTCATTGGGGCACCCGATTCGCTACCTCGAAAAGCTCACAGCAGCCCAGTACAGCGGTCCAGGACAATTGAGGCGGATCTCGATTTACATGCGCATCAAGTATCACGAGAGCCTGTACAAGTGGATAGGTAATTTAACATTTCATAAATAATAAATCATAATCAACTGATTATAAATTATAAAATATAAAATATTAAATTCACCCTTTTAGAATTATTGAAGAAATCAATGCAGGAGGAGGAGATAATGCTTCCATCAAGACCTCTGATTCCAAATCTAAGTCTGCCAAAGAGATAAATAAAAATAATTCCAAAATGGTTACGGAAAATGGGAAAAATGATAAAGTAAAGAATTTAGAGAAAACGGAGATAGCAATAATATCAAAGTCTGAAAATAAATCAAAATCAAAGAATGTAAAAATTACTAAAGAAAAATCGAATAAAATATTAAAAGATTTTGCAATGGGTGAAGTTGTACAAAATATAATGGAACAAAAAAAATCAACAATCGATCAAAGTCTGGGTGAAAATCTAAATTCAAAACGATCAATAAAATCAACTAATACACAAAAAGATGGAAAAAATAGGAAAATCTCATCAAAAGAAATAGGTTTGTATTAGAAAAAAAAAATATTAACCTTTTTTTTCAACTACAACTTTAAAGAGGTTAACAGTTCTAGATCAGTGGAAGATTAAATTCATTATTTCTAATCTTTAATCACAAATCATTTATTCATCATTTTCTCTTTATTTATATCATCGAGAATATCGAATCAGATTATATCATAAATCAAGCACGCAAATTGTACATAATTAATAAGAAAAGTGATGCTTTTTAGTTAATTTATTTAATAAATAATAATTAATTCGAGTAGTTAAAATATGTAAAATAAAAATTGACATTATTTGTCTGTCTGTTTGTCAGTATTTATCTGCCTTCGAGTCTTTATAATAAAATAATTTCCTAGTTTAACTACTCATAAGATTTTAATCACATAAATTCATTCTTCCCTCCCCCCGCCTCTTAAAGGGTAAAAAAAATGAAAATTAAAAGAATTATATGAATTTTTAAACAGTTAATTGACATCATAATTTAATAATAAGGAGTTTTAAAAAGAATCATCTTTTCAACTTTTCATTATTATAAATGGAAATTCTTTTAATTTAGATTTTGGTTATTTAATAAACTATTTTTCGATAATATTTTTTTCAAATAATTTTATTTTAGATTAATGATATACATTCAATTCCAGTAAAAACTGTAAAATTCTTTTGTGTAATTTATAAGTAATAATTTGTAAAGTTTTATTTTTTTATGTTATATATACACAAAAATTCATACATAATCTTTATTTTTTTATAAAATATTTTTTATTAGATTGGTTTGTTTATATAACCACATAGAATTAAGTGAAATTAATTAAAATAAATTTGTTCCTATTTAAAAATGTTACAATTTTATAAATTTTTTATCAAAATTTTATTTCTTTTTTAAGCTCTTTTTGATGAGATAATTCTTTTGGATGGTGAAGAAAATCTAGAAGATATTTGGAACGATATTGTAAATAACAAAAAATTAACTGTACAAAAGATACTTTCATATCTAAATAGTCTAAGTGTAAAAAGTAAGTATTTTCATAATTAATTTTTTTTAAATATAATTTGAAACTCTTTCAATGTTAAATTCTACTTTTTTCAGGTGGAAATGATTCAGAAGTAATCTCAACTTTATCAAGATTATATGAATGCTTGGAAAAAGAAGGATCCATTGGTATTAAACAGCAGAGTAATAAATTAAAAACTCAAGTGCTACGATGCTTATATAAATTTGTTGAACGTACTAATGATAGCTTACTTTTGCACATTGCAAGGATTATTTTAGGAGTAATAAAAAATAATAATCTTAAAAACAAAATTCCAATAAATTAAAAATACCTACTTAACTTAAGCTATTATTTATACTTGCAGATTAGCGTACATGGAAGTAATTTAGCTGGTGTTTGTAAATTAGTATTTAAAGTATCGAGAAATGATCAAAATGATAAACTCTTTTTGGAAAACAACACTTTGGGTAAGAATATTGTTATTGTTTTTTTTAATTTCAAATTTTTCTTATTTAATTAATTAGTATATTTTTATATACAAAATTAATTATATTATTTTATTACCAAATAAGTTAATTTGAATATCAAAAATTATAAATGATTATATATATATAAATATAAGGATGAGCAATTAAATTTTATATAATAAGATTGATTTAACAAGAAGGCAACACGGTAATTCATTTTCATCCATAAGCTCCTCAAATTAAAATAAATATTAAAAATTATATACTTAATTATACTTAGGTAAAGAAATGAATGTTATTAGATTGCGGATGTTTTAAAGTATTTTTAATTTCACAAAAAATTCTCTTGAAAAAAAATGATTTTTATTTTCATTATTATTATTATATTAAATAATATCAAATTTATTTTAATGTTGAATATTTTCTAGCATAAATAAAATTATTTTTTAGAGCTCTTCGTAAACGCTTTGGGAACTGCAAGTCCAATTGAAGATGCAGAAGCCTGTGTTTATGGTTATGGTGCTATCAAATTCCTCACCATGAATAATCTTCTACTAAGCAAAGTCCTAGGAATGGGTATCTTAGAACTCATGGTGCTTCATATTCAAATGATCAATTCCGTGGTCAGTAAATTAAAATTCATGGTTTTTATTAAATTTTCTTTGGATTCATAAACATTAAATACTTTTAAATATTAAATATGATCTACGAATAAATTTTTTTTTTTTTAAATAATAAATAAATTAATGAATGTTCTTTTGGTATATTATACTATTTTAGTTTTTTAAATGAATGATTATGAATTAATATTTTTATATAATTTCAGAAAAAGGAAAATTCAAAAGTACTAGAACAAACTAGTCATGCATTATTTCAATTAACTGGCGCTTTAAGAAATGTAGCAGGTGAAGAGAGAGTTTTTCCACAATTTTTATCCAATGGGGCTGTACATCACCTCTGTGATTCTGTCGAATTATTTTCTTCCGATTTGGATGTGATAAGTAATGTATCTAGGACTTTAAGGTAAGAGGGAATTATTTATCAAAATTTTTATAGGCTTTGATAAAAATAAAACGATTAGTAGAGTCTGTTACGTCATGTCTATTTAAAGTTTTCTACATTACTAAATAATTGAATTCATATGACAGAACAAACTTCTGTCGGAGATACCTGGGACGTACTGTTGGAGTACTTTTGAGGCCGCGATATCTTTACATTCTAAGGCATATGTTCCAGGTTCTTAAACTTGTTGAATGGTACCACAGAAACTTCCCTCAAAAAGTTCAGGTACCAGCAAAATGATTTCGTTATTAAAAGCAACTGTACTGGAGGTACCACCATCAGGTTATAAGGTACCACCAGGTACATCTACCATAGTTTAAGAACCTCTGCCATAGAGGAAGATTTAGTTCGAACTGAGAATTTTAAAAATGATTTCGGGATGAGTTATAATCTTTACTAATCATTTTATTTTGCAAATAATATATTATTATTATATTAAATACATAAAAACTGTTATTTTACGGATTGTTTGTATTTGCAGTATCCTGTCTACAGATGAAGCATGTTGTGACGCCATTATTAATCATACGAGTAGTTTATCTGCATTTATTCATTTATTTGAGCAATATCCAAGTAGGCAAGATATTGTTGTCCGTATAGGATATGCACTCGGAAATATAATGGCTAAAAGTGATGTGGCTCGAATAAAGGTGAATATTAAAAAAAAATTTGTCACTATCACATCATAAATATCTGATTTATTTTATTTTAGCTTTATGAACAAGAAGGTGCTGTGAAATGTTTATTAAATGTTTTAAGTCTTTATTTGGAAAAAGATAGAAATACAGTGAATCCTTTAGATAGGAAATCTTACTTAGATACTGATAAATCTGATGGAGGATCAAGTGGTTCAATTGAAGATGTGATAATTAAGGTAAACATTAATTTCTATATAAAGTGAATGATATAGCATGTACATATATATAATATGAAATGAAACTCTAATATAAAATTAGGACTATTAGATCCTTATACCCGCAAATATTTCAAAGAAACTCAAATTCAATATTTGGCATTCCAAATAATTTATAATAACGATGATTTTTAAAAATGTATTATTTAATATCAATTTTGTGCTTTCTCTAAAAAAATATAAAGAAATTTTGTTTGTTTTGTAATTTTTTGGTTTTAATTCTATTTCATCATCATTGTCAGAAATATTATTATTACAATTGATAATTGCATTTATATAAATTTTTCAGGTTGTGCGAATTTTAGCTAATATGTCCATTAATCCTGGAGTCGGAAAAAATTTGGCATGTTGTCCATCAACAGTGTACATTACAAATAATAATGAATATATATCACCGGAGGAAGATGATGGAGAGGCTAAAGTAAATATATACTTATATCTAATAAGATAAACAATGTGAAAACATAGATTAGATGCATGAAATTTTGTATGTTATAATAAAAAAATAAATAAATAAAAATATTGTAAACTCTTAAAAGAGAGAGGAAAATATAATAAAAAAATAAATAAATAAAAATATTTTCCTCTCTCTTTTCGAGAATTCTAAGAGTTTACAATATTTTTATATTTAGAAACAATTTACAAAAGATATTTTCATGGCAAATTGTATTATTATTTTTTTAGCCCGGTGAAAGGTTTCTCGATATTTTATTAACCATTTTACGTCGTAAATCAATTGATGAAAGCGAGGAGTTAGTTCATTCTATATTGAGTACATTAAATAATTTGTCATATTATCCGAGTTCAAAGAGCGGAGTTTTTGGTGAGAGACAATTGGAGGTGGCCAATGCTTTGTCACCGATCCTAAAAACAGAACATCTAGATTGCCTGATTGAGGCAACTAGAGTTTATGGAAATCTGACAAGAAGTAAGGAAACTCGTGATTTCTTACTTCAAGGAGGAGGTAAATACAATATATTTTTATCAAAATCTTATTTAGAATACTTGATTATTTAAGAAAATAATAAACTGAAAGATCTTAGTGAATTAATTACAGACAGTGGCGTACCTAGGGGGGTGCGGTGGGTGCGGTCCGCACCGGGCGGCACTTATCTTGGGGCGGCATTTTTTATATTTAGTTATAGTTGTAAAAAGCAACTTATTCATTTCATATTTTTTTTTTCTTTCTTGAATAATAAATGATTATTATGATTATTATAAGTTTACTATTTGATTTATATAAATTATGATTAACTATATGATTTCGAATATTTATTCCTCGGTGTATGTAAATGCATTTTAGTGAAAATTTTGAATTCTATTCCAAGAACAGGATAATAATTTTATTTTATTGTATTCATTAAAATTCGTTGAATTCGTAAACGCATCTTTACGATATTGTTCGGCAATTTTTCCTAACTAAAATTTTTTGATATCAGTTTATAAATGTCATTTCTTTTGAAAAGTTTATATGATTACTTTGAAGTGATATACCAATATTTTTTTAAATCATCGATTTTTCTTTTGAAAAGCAGGGCCGGCGGAAGGCGGTCTGCTAGGTTTAAAATTTACTCTGTGTATATTAATTAATATTGATTAAATAACTTAATAATTTATTTATAAAAACCACTATTTGATTTACTTATAATAGAAAGGGCGGCAAACTGGAGATCGCCCCGGGCGGCAAAAGTTCTAGGTACGCCACTGATTACAGAATAATTGATTCTTTTTTTTAAATTATTAACTTTATCTCATCAATTTAATAATTAAAAATTATTCAAAACTTGATCTTATTCCCAATATATGATATTACCATAAGTTAATATAACATTCACATTTTAATGTTTTAATATTTTTTTTTTTTTGTAGATCTAAAAATTATTTTAGATCTTCTAGAAAAGGATAATATAGATCTTTTAAGTACTTCCGTTGGCATTTTGGTAAATATGATGGCTGACTGGGATAAAAGATTAGCATTCAAAAGTATGAATGGAATTCCAAGGTTTGTATTAAAGATACATAAATCTTTTAAAAAATATAATCTAATATGAATCTAAAATTGTTTTTTTAATAGACTTCTAAAAGTACTAGAAGAACATGGCCGTGAAGATTGGACTTTATCAAATTTAATATGTCAAGCAATTTGGAACTATTGTATTGAATCAACTAATCTGCATGCAGCTTTGGGACCAGATATCATCAATCCTTTCATTGCTGTCCTTGTAGATTATATAGGTAAACCTCTTTTTGGACTCTAAGAAAAATCACTCTTGTCATAAACTTCTATTTGAACATCAAAAATATTTTAGTTTCCATTAGCCTTTTTGAAATTTTTGTTCGGAATAGTAGGATATTTCAATTATTAGGTTACGCGGACGATTTAAATATAATAGGATACTCGATAGACTAATTAAAGATGCGATAGAAAAATTAATAGACGCTAGAAAAGAGGTGGTGCTTGAAATTAATAGTGCCAAGACAAAATATTGAGTAGCAGAGAGAAATAGTATTAGCACACAGTATCTTAACATACAAAACGTAGAATTCGAAAATGTATAAAAAATTTAAATAATTAAGTTGTGTAATCACAAAGGATACTAATATTCGAGAAACATTTAAATCAAGGTGGCATTCGTGTAACGTCTGTTATCATGCAATAAAGGGGCTTATCTCCTCAAAATTAATATCAAAGAGAATGAAAATTACAATATATAAAATAATTATTTTGCCGGTTGTATTATTTGGGTGTGGTCTATGACCCTGGAAGATGAGAGTAGATTTAGAGTATTTGAAAATATGATTCTTCGAAGATAGTGTGAAATTATTTGTTAATCTCATTAAACATACGATACGTATATCAGATTTAGAAACTAAATAAAATAAAAAAGTGACAAACGTCAAAGGAGAAAGTTGAGAGATGTAGGCAACCCGGGATAGGAGTAGTCGAAGGAATACAATTTGTGAATAACTTTTGATTTCAATACCATTACAATATTAGAAATGCTTGGAAATCATACGAAGATTTATTTATTTATTCCTTTGTTCCCTTTGACCACATTTTTTCTAAACATTAAGTTTATTTTATAAGATTGTTAGATTTATCATATTAATTTATTACGTTATTGTTTTAGATGAAGAAAAAGTATTTGGAATCGCAGAAGGAGCTGAAGTTAGTGACAGTATTGCTGAGACACTTGATTATCAACAATGGGAGGAATTTGCTGGAGTTGCAATCAATTTACTGGAAAAGATTGAATCGTTCCTAGACACAATGGATGTGAATTCACAATCAGATAAATAAATATATTACTAAATAAAATATATAAATCAATCAAATATATAATTAATATTAGATTAAATAAATTAGATCTAAAGCATACTGCTAGAGTTAGATCTTAAAGATGATTTAGTTTTATTTAGTGAAAAAAATCTTTAATTTTAAATATCTTTCGTATAATAATAATATCGTTCACTTATATAAATTTTATATTCAAAATCAAACTGAAAGTATAAGTTGGAACTATATTTTTAAAACTTAGTCTATTCAAACCATTTTTAATTAATTTAGATGTAAAATTTATGTAATACTTTTTTATAAATTATTTTTGTTTTTGTTTTTTTAAATAATACTTAATCATATTTACACTTAGATACACTCTTTATTATTAAAATATAATAATTTTATAAAATTGGATTTGTATTTTAATTACTAATTATTTATTAAAGTAAATTTAAAAAATTATATACATTTTTTTTTGTTCCATTAGATATCTTTTTTATGAATTCAAAAAAAATTGTTTATTATTTCAAGGTGTTAAATTGAATAAATATATATTTCAATTATAATAATATTATAATTATTGTAATAATTAAAATAACCATGGTTGTTGCAACCAAAATAATTTTCAAATTTGGAATAAGTACTTTAACAGTGTTAAGTGTTAATCATGTTATTTGATGAAAATGAAAATGAAAAATAATTCGATAATAAAATAATTACATTATTTATTTATTTCCAGTTTAATGCTCAAAAAAATTCTAATTTCAATTAAATAAAATGAAAATTTTTTTAGAATTGAAATAAAAAAAAAATACTTTTATAATGACTTTTTAATAAAAAATTTCCCTTCTAAGGTGTAGTTGTCGGAATATCATAAACACTATCTCGAATGAAAAAATAACTGTATTATATTATTTATTAATCCAGCTTTGTTAAATTTAAAAAAAATGTCTAAAACGAGATAATTTTAGACTATGAAAAGAAAACATATAATATATAATAAATATAAATATAAAAATATTTTTATAAAATAACGTTTTTCTCGTGGACTAAAAAGATTAAAATAATTTTTCTATAAGCCTGACCAAGTTTATGGATAAATTTCTTCATATAAAACGACAAACGTTGGGCGCATTTAGAAAAATCTATTTCAATTTGTCCTAAGAGCGAACAGACAGACAGACATGAAGCGGAAATGATAAAAACGTTATAAAATATATATAATTACTCGATTCAAAATAATATAAGATCTTATTTACTCTTTGAAAAAGAATAGTTCAAAAAGTACGCCATTTTTATGATAATTTTAAAGATTAAAACTATAATTTCTTATTATATTTAATTATTTAATACCTTCTTTATGGGATGCATTTTCCACAAATAACAAAGAGATAAAAAGATTTTCAAATTGCCGTCCATAAAATACACATGAAACTAATAAAAATTCATGGAATATAACTCTTGGAAATATGAAAGTGTTAAAAATTATTTATTTATAATTTATTTTTAAAATTATTTATCTTATATTATAATAAATGTGAATTAAAGACAACATAAATTAAAATTAATTTTCTAAATGAGTCATTTTTAATTACTCCCAATTGTAGATAAAATTCTGATAAAATTCTTAATATAAGCAAATTTATATAATATGAATTCTATTTTTTTATTATTTATTAGGACACCTAGTTTTCTATCAACTTTTGAGAAAAGTAGCTCATCTGGAAGAAGATCATTTTACCTTCCACGTTTTCATTTTTTTATTATTGTTATTTATTAATTTGAATTTATAATTTATAATTAATTAAAATTAATTTAAATATAATATATGTTAATTAATCCAATTCAAATGTGCAAGATTAGTCTTGTGGAGACACTCCAGATTTTTTCCTCCAAACTGACCGTAAAAATAAAGATATATGTTTGATAGTTTTCACATGATTAAAAATTGTATAAAACTGCTATATATAGAATTTCAGCTTGATTGAATCGCTGAAAGTACAGAAATTAATTTTTTAACACGTTGACTGCCCATCACGCGCCAGCACATAACGTGGTGTCATCAACAAAGAACCGAACACGCGCTGGTTTAATAAATATTATTTATTAATTTTAATTAAATTTAATTTAAATATAATAAATGTTAATTAATCCAATTCAAATTTGCGAGTGGAGACATTTATATTTTTATATTTTGTTGAAGTTTAAAGAACATAAAAGAGATTCAAAGATAAGTTGTAACATATGTTGTGGAGTGAAGAGAGGTGGGGGGAACGTCACTAACGGTGACGTTGTATGAATGGCTCAAGGTCTAGCAGAGGCAACCTAATTCAATTCAAACAGGAATTTCAGACTGAAAACATGTCAATCTATAAAACTGGGAACTTTTTACGTGAAGTAACTAAAATCTCTTTTTTGGGATCTCGATGTATGTCTAAATATTTTCCAATTGACGACAATATTACTGGATTAACAGCAGAACAACAGCAAGTAAGTTAAAATTAATATAAATTATATATATATACATTAACCTATTAAATAAATTAAATATTAATTTAATTTAATTTTTAATAATAATAATGATTTATTCAGTCTAGGTCTATCCACGTTATAAAAACATAGAATTGAACTTTTAATTTATTTTAAATGATCAAGTTAATTTAAAATGACCTTTGTTTTCTCTTACTTAATAAAAAATCTTTTCTGATATAATTTTATATACTTATTAATTGTATATTAGGAGAATTTATTTACTCATTCCAATCCTATTATTATGCAATAAATTATATATATATAAATAGAACTTTAATGTTACTTCAAATATGATTTGATTTTGAGATAGTTTATAATTATTTTGACATAGATTTTTAATATATTATATATTATAATTTATAAATAATTAATAGGTAAATAAAAAATATATATAAATATTTATGTGAACAATGAAATTAAATTTTAAAATTAGAATCATTTTTTATAGGTTAAATCGTTTGATATTTAAATTATTTTATTTTTCAATTATCTAATTTTAAATGTAAATATTAAAGCCCTTAATAATTCTTATCAGAAAAACATTTATTAATATTATAATTGAGTAGAAATCGAAAGGATAGTATTTCAATCAGAAAACACTCATTCAATAAAAAATTGAAAAATATTAATATTGTAATGTAGTATAAGAATGTAAAATCTTAGCAACTCTAAATAATTTAGATAAATAATGAAAATGACTGTAATATTATATAAACGATTTTAAATAAAAATATAATTCAACTTTGAAAAATATTTGTGAGATGAGAAAGACAATATAGAAAAATTAAAATTAAAAATAAATGAACATAAGTTTAATAAAAATGAATATAAAGAATATGAAAGAGAATAAAAAATTGAAAAACATATACAAATATTATATAGATAATTTAAAAACCTATAAAATATATAAAACTTTAAAATAAATAATATTTAAATTATAACACATCTATAATATATAAAAAAAAAGGTTTTTGTCTGCACATTGCTCAGAATTTAAAAATTTTTGCATATCGTCACGTTTCATGACCTCTAGAATGCAAAAGTGACTTTAGAACTTTTCATGTCTGTCTGTCTGTCGGTCATCATTATAATCACTGGTGCTACAGCCCTGCAAGGGCCTCGACCACCTCACCTATTAATTTGTTTTATCCACATGACTTTATTCAATCATAATTTATTAAAAGGTCTTTTTATATTTATTATGTTTAATAAATTTCTTTTTGTGATGTGATATTGATAAAAATTACCTCAAGGGTTTTCCGCCATTCCCTTCTTTTCCAATTGGGAGCACCGAATTCTTTTGCATCCTGTGACACAATAAAATTACATCACAATACTTTTATATACCTCTATTTGAACATATGCTATAAATTATATCAATATCTAATCAATAACCTCCGAAATTAATTTTTAAAAATTTATATCATGTTGCATGAAGTTCATTCAATGTCACCGCGGGCTCTGCGAACATGTCGAAGCAAGCACGACAATGAATATAAAAATAATTCTAGAAATTCCCACTAAGAATAATTATAATTTTCTAATATTCAAATATCACATTTCAATTATTTAATTTATTCCTTAATTAATTAATTAATTTAATAAAATATTTAGATAATATTTATCATAAATTATTATTTTATTTAAATATTCCTTCTTTTCTAATTAAAAATCGAGAGAATGAATTTTATTTATGTTTAATAAAAAGAAAATTCAATGTTCTGTATACCAATTCAAAAGTTTAAATTAAAAGAATAAATATTTGAATTTGTTTTAATTTTGTATGGTTGTGAGGGAAAAACACATAAGTTTCTGATTATTACTATGTATGGTTTTTCCTTTATATCAGTACGTAATTTTATTCAATTATTCATTTAATTTTGTTTAAATTACCCATGATTACAAAAATGATTTTTGGATTTTAATTTTAAAAGGATTATATATCTGAACCAATTGCACTAACAAGTCCTAAAAAGACAGCTGGAAATTATTATAATAATTAACAAGGAAAATTTACAACTTCTTATTGAAAGAAACACAAATACATTTAATCTAATAAAATAAATAATTTTATTTTTGTATTTTTATCTTTTAATGTCATTACATATTTCAAAATTTGTTTATTTTTAAATATAATAAATAACAATAACTATGTATTTTTTAAATATTTTTTAATTCTTTATTATATATAAGCATATACATTGAAAAATTAATCAATAAATAATGTTGAAATAAAGTAATTATCAAATTTTACGAAAATTCTGATATATTAGTTTGTTCAAAGGTCATGAATTCAAGTTTTGAGGAATAACAAACACATGATCAGTTTTTTAATATATCTGTATATTATTCTACATATTAATTGATTAAATGTTATTCTTATTTTCGTCTTCTTTGAATTAAAATAATAAGGAGTTAATGATTTTTCTAACTATAAGTAATATAATTTACTTAAGACTCACCCTCCTTTTGACCAAATACAAGCTCTGTTCAAAAGAAAAAGTGAATTTTGAATTTACGCGGGTTGTGTACATCCGATTATTATTATTATTTATTTTTTTGTTATGTTGGTACGCATATGTTTCTTATATGTTGACATTATCAGCCATTTTGGATTAGTAGTTGGTTTTTGACAACTGAAAAAGTAAAATGTTGACTGTGGCGAGTCTACTTTGTCTCAAAAAATGTTTATTAGTGTTTATAAAAGCACCCCAAGTTCGATCAAATGTGAAAGTTTTGCACATTGTGTTCTTCGATTGCCATGGCGTGGTGCATCATGAGTTCTTGCCAACAGGTCGTACTGTTAATAATGTATACTACAAGGAAGTAATGCAACGTTTGCGTGAAGCAATACGGCTCAAACGATCGGAATTGGGGAAAAACAAATCAGAATCCATTTCTGAATCACCATAATGCACCAGCTCATCCATCATTGCTTGTTCGTGATTTTTTGGCCGAAAACATCACCGTAATCATGCCTCAAATCAGTGGTTGACACTGTATTCACCAGATTTGGCTCGCTACGACTTTTTCCTATTCCCAAAACTAAAGAGACCAATGAAAGTAAAGTGTTTTGCCACAATTGATGAGATAAAGTCGGAATCGAAGAATACCGAAAAGCGCATTTCAGAAATGCTTCGACTATTGGAAGAAGCGCTGGCATAAGTGTCTTATATCTGAATGGAATTACTTTGAAAGGGACAAAATGAATATTGATGAATAAATAAATACTTTTCGAAATATATAATTCAATATTCTTCTTCTTCTTTTGAACAAACATATTTTAATTTCAACTATCAAATTCATATTCCACTTGTCAAATTATACTTATTTTTCATTTAAAAATATAAATGAATTATTGAATATTTATTAGAACACATAAATAAATATATATATTTGTTTTTACATACATTTCTCTTCAAATTTATTGTCAATATTCTCATCAAAAATCCACTATCTTTAGGCAATTTTTATTCTTTTTTTTATTACAAATTGATCTAATTTTATTATATAATAAAATTTATATATTTTGTTAATTCACCTATATATCGAACTCTTATCTTTGGAGGAAATTTATAACCATTTATTTATACCAGCAAATAATAAATAATGTATGCTTTATTATTATGAATATAAATAATGTATTTGAAACTTATAATAATAATAATAATTATTATTATTTTTCAGCTTCGTAAAATTACTTTTGATTTATGTCAAAAGGACTTGGCACCAAAAGCAGATCTCATCGATAAAAATAATAATTTTCCTGAATTTCGGGTAAAAAATTATTTATATTATACTAATATTAAATTATACTAAATTTTTTACATATTTACATATTTATTAAAATATTTTATAGGATTTTTGGAAAAAATTAGGATCTTTAGGATTAATAGGTGTAACCGTATCACCGGAATATGGAGGTGCTCAACTCGGATATCTGGAAGAAATTATTATTATGGAAGAAATATCAAGAGCTTCGGCCTCGATAGGGTTAAGTTATGGAGCCCATTCGAATTTATGTTTAGGACAAATCAATAGAAATGGAAATGAAGAACAAAAACGCAAATATATACCAAAAGTAAATATATAAATACAATTAATTTATACTTAATAAAATATTCTAATAAATATTATTAAACCTATTCATTCAAAATTACATTTTCAATGTTGTTTTGTTTTTTAAGCAGAAAGAAAATAGCTATATATTTTTAAGTTAAAAAAATAAACGATTAGTTTTAAAAATATTTTATTATGTTCTTTTTTTTCAGCTTTGTTCTGGAGAATTTATTGGATCTCTTGCAATGTCCGAGGCTGGATCTGGAAGTGATGTTGTATCCATGAAAACGACTGCAGTGAAAGATGGAGATAGTTTCGTACTTAATGGATCCAAATTCTGGATTACAAATGCTCAAGAATCTGATATTTTTCTAGTAAGTATGATTTTAATTTAAATTATTATAGTGGAGGAGGTAAGAGTTGGTGCATGGGTCGACCCCCACCCTCGGCCAAGCCGCGCTTGCCTCTACCATTCCTACAACCTAACTTAACCTCGATAAATATTTTAAGAGGTGGGTGAATCTCAACTATTGAGATGTCTAATTCAAAAAAAAAAAAATAAAATAAAAATCTTTGTCAAAATTACTTTTTCATCACACTGGACGTTTGAGAGAGTAGAAGACTGTGGTGGAGGGGAAATCACTCTAGGAGGAGGGGTAGCCCTGCCTGGCGGCCACCCCTCATGCACCAACTCTTACCCCCTCGACTATAGTTTAATGTTATTCTATATTAATATATTTATTTACTAACTTGTTATCTTATTAGCTGATTTATAAATGTTTATGGTCAAATAGGTTTATGCAAAGACTGATTTAAAGTCTGAAGGGAAATATGGTATAAGCACATTCCTTATTGAACGTGGCACCCCTGGATTTTCGGTTGGACAAAAATTAGATAAACTTGGAATGCGCGGGTCACCAACAGGAGAATTGATATTTGAAAATTGTCGAATTCCTTCAAGTAATTTAGTAGGAGAACTTAATAAAGGGGTTTATGTTTTAATGAAAGGACTGGATTATGAACGACTCGTCTTAAGTTCAGGACCAATTGGGTAAATATTTGTTTTTTTTCTAAATGTTCAATTGTTTTAAAATTGATTTTATTTTTATTTATTACTAAATTTTTAAAATGTTAAAGAAAACCATGAAATAATCATTATTTAAATAAAAAAATAAATGATCATAATAATAATAATGAAAAGAAATGAATAATTCCGAATTATTATTAAATTATAGTAACTAATAACATTTAAATAAAAGGTTGTGGATATTTATACACTATAAATACTACACTATTTATACATTATTTTCAAATATTTTAAGAGTTAAGATTTATTATTTATTATTTTCAGCATAATGCAAGCTTGTTGTGATATAACTTATGAATATGTAAATCAAAGAAAACAATTTGGAGAAAAGCTTAATTCTTTTCAATTTATACAGGTAAATAATATTTCATTTAAACTAAATTGTATTTTTATATATATATAATATAAAATTAATAATAAATTACTTGATATAATAAAATAAAATATATGACAAATAGAACGTGATATAAATAAGTACAAAAGTGGGATAATATATATTTGATCTACTGAAATATTAATAGCAAACCCTTTTTTTATTTTTATTCCGTAGAGCTACAGAGATAGATACATAGATTATAACTAATAATAAATTCTAAAATATATTATCTCTAATAATTAATACCTAGATTATTTGAAACTCTTTGAATGCTTACAAATAAATATTGAAATAATATCGGTAAATTACAAACTTATTATTACTTTTATTTTGATTATGTTTTATCATAGGGGAAAATGGCAGATATGTATACCAATTTAGCATCCTGTCGAAATTACACTTATAATGTTGCAAGAGCGGTGGATAGAGGATTTCATTCTAGAAAGGACTGTTCAGCAGTTATCCTTCAATCAGCTGAAGTTGCAACCCAAATGGCACTTAACGCTATACAATGCTTGGGTAAAGTATTTATATATATATATATATAATTCAAAAAGACTTTTTAATTATAAATAAGATATAATTTCACAATTAAAAACAAAATAGAAATATGAAAGATCAATATGAAACATTTTATTTTAATTTTAGGAGGTAATGGGTATATCAACGATTTGCCAACTGGCCGACTTCTAAGAGATGCTAAATTGTATGAAATTGGTGCTGGTACAAGCGAAGTTCGTAGAATGGTTATCGCAAGAGCCATCAATCAAGAATATAAATAAAGACATTCACAAGAAATACGAAAAACATAAATTCATTCTCATTTTATTATTATTATAATTCAAATTAGATTAATAGATGATCTCATAATTTTTATATTGGAATATATTATATTTTTCAACAAAAAAGATCCATATTGTATAATACTATTTTAATAAATAATTTTATCAATTTTTATAAGAATACAAGAGAGAGAGAGAGAGAGTAAAATGATTAATTGAAATATATTAATTTTTCAAGACTGAGAAATTTTTGTTTAGTAAAGAAATATAAATAAAATAAAATTCTTTACATTGTTACATTGTGTTTAATTTTTTTATCATCTTAATTAAATATTACATGGAACACCGAGCTATCCCTCTACCCTTTAACAAATATTGTTATAGAATTTTTTAATTATTTATTACGATTATTATTATTATTAAATGAGTCTTCTAAAAATGATACTTCTAAAATTTGTTTTCTAAAATGTTCCTATTTATTAATTAAAATAACTCAATTTCCACTTCAAGATGAAAAAAATATTCCAATTGATAAAATATTTGTCCTATATTATATATATACAGAGGCGGATTAATCGCCGGGCGGACCGGGCGGCCGCCCGGTGCCCATCAGCCCGAGGGGCCCACCGAAACTTAAATAAAAATATTTCCTTAAAAAAATTTAAAAAAAACTGTTGAGTTTATGGATAATCGGAGTTTAAATAAAACAAGTTATTCTTGATACAGATCTTTATTCGGTCGTGTTTGAACCTCGACTAACTTATATTAAATCTAATATTAAAAAATATAAGCCCTATATATGTCATATTAATTTTTTCAGTTTGGATTTCCTATTATCATTTATGAAATTATTAATTTATAAAATATTCAATTGTAAGTTTTGTTAAATAATATTAACTCTCCTATTAATGCAATAAAAATGTTTATTTTATTGGAAAATGATTAAAAATATTCTCTATTAGTCTATTAAATGGTAATAGTTCTAATTTAATGCTAAACTTTATTAATATACTAATACTGGATCAAAAAATAGTGGTCTATTAAATGAGAAGAAAGTTTAAAAGGGGTAGAGAGGTAGGGTGAAAAAAGATTGAGAAAACCTGATTTAAACAATAATTTTCAAAACATATTTTATTTCCAAATAGAGATAAAAATAAGGTAGTATAAAAATTTCTAACTTTAAAATTAAATATAATAGTATAGGAAAACTTTTATCAACTGACGAGAGGAAGGGAAGGTATTGTTTTCCCACCAAATTTCACATCACCACGAATCATGCATTTTGTTAACAGATTAAAGTATCTTTAGCATGATGTCTGCCCATTGTGTGTCCGTATATTCGTGTACAGCTCGAACGACTCAAGGGATTTTGAAAAAATTTGGTATATTTACTTAATGCATCAATAGCATCAATTCATCAACTTTTGGTGTATATCCGGAAACCGGAAGTGGTGGTTTCCAAAGTAATTAATTAATTTTATATTCATTGTCGGAAATTTTTCATTTAAAATATAGTAGTAATTAATAGTCATTTTAATTCAAGTTTTAAAAATATTTTTTTTGATACTTTATATATATATATATATATATATATATAATGTTGTTTGGAAATTAATTTATTTCAAATCGTCGGTCGGTTCTGTCCCTGGCCACAGCTCACATTTTTTTATAATTTTTATATTTTTATAAAACAACTTATTGGTCAGGAGGGTAGTTGCGCGGTTATAAACCTGATTGTACCTCACCAAGTTCATTTAGATTTAAGTATAAATAAAATTAATTCAAAATAATTCTGTGAAAGCTGACTAAAATGGAGATTTATTCCAAGGCCAATAATTATATATATAAAAAAAAAGTTATAGAAATGAAATTTTTCTAAAATAATGAATTGAAAAAAAATGAATAACTTTTTCCTTATGTTTCTGTATTTATAAGAAAACAAAAAATAAATCGAACAATTAAAAACAAAATATTTATTAGATGGCAAAAAAATAAATATTAAAAGAAAAGGTTTTTACAAATTATTTTATAGATATATGAGACTTAAAACAATCCAAGTAAGTAATTAATTTTCGATGAGTAATTTGTACAATAACTTAGAGGTAATTATTTTTTAATCAAATCGATTTAAGTATTTCATATGATAGAATAACATATGTAGAATTCTCTATTTATTATAATTAATGCAACAATTTATGACTTATAATTAGAAACTAAAGAAATTTCCAAAAAGTCTGAATATAAGACTACGCTACTCTTTTTTTTTTTAAAAAAAAAAAAAAAATTTGAATTTATACTACCAAGGCAGTAAGCCAATTTCCATTTCTTTGACTAGATATTACACTCAAAATAAGTTACTATTTAAATAAAGTTTCTTATAATTATAAATTATAACTTAAATAAATAAAATATAAATATTTATATAATATTAAAAAAAAAATAAAATAAAATAAAATTTAAGGAAGACGACTAAACAGATTGGATCTGTCATCATACAAATAGTATACACGCATCCATATTATATTAATTATAGTACATAAATAATTTATTTATTTATTAAAGATTGAATATACAATTGAATAGGCTTAATTTGATTTTTTGCAGATGTCTCTGATAGGCGCTGTCGCTTGACTAGCCGCTTGATGACCGCTCTAAGTTCGGACTGGGCTCCATTTGGCTGCTGTCATGCTAGTAATTTCACTAATACTGCGATTCGCCCAGTACTTGCCACATGAGTCGTTTAAAACTTCCACTCTGGTGGATATTCTCTTCATAATTTCCGAGTGAGTTAACCTTTTCCAAAAAAAAAAAAAATTGATTACTTAACTCAATAATATACACTTACAATATTTAGAGAATTATTTTTACAATATACGTGGTTTGTCCAGAAAATACATATAAAAGTGAAATAATAACTTTATTTTACAAATATTCAGGAATTTCAATATGGTCTCCTTCAAAGTACCCCCCCCCCCACCCTGAGACAAGATGCACTTCTGTAATTTGTTCTTTAGCTCATAATAATAAATTATTAACCTTAATTATGATATACATATTATACATAGTTTGTCCAGAAAATACGTTTAAAAGTGGAATAATAACTTTATTTTACAAATATTCAGGTATTTGAATATGGTCTCCTTCCCCTGAGATAAGATGCACTTCTGCCAATGCCGTTTCCACTTCTGATACGATCGCTGAAAGTCTTTAGTTGTGAGGCTCTTCATTTGCCGTGTCGTTTCAACCTTGATGGCTTCTACCAGGAATTTGTCCCTCCCAGCCAGACAGTAGACGGGCATTTTTATGTTGATGTTTTGCGTCGTCTCAGAGCTCGTGTGGCCCGAGTTCTACAGTCATCACGACAACGCGCCTGCTCACACTTCTCTCGTTGTGCGTGAGTATTTGGTCCAAAGCTCAACCACCGTAACAGAATACCCGCCTTATTCACCCGATTTGCGACTTCTTTCTGTTCCCGAAATGCAAAATGGTGCTCCGGGGGCTGAACTTGGGGGAGTAGATGCCATCAAGGCTGAAACGACACGGCAAATGAAGAGCCTTACAACTAAAGACTTTCAGCGATCGTATCAGAAGTGGAAACGTCATTGGCAGAAGTGCATCTTATCTCAGGGGGAGCACTTTGAAGGAGACCATATTGAAATACCTGAATATTTGTAAAATAAAGTTATTATTCCACTTTTATCCGTATTTTCTGGACAAACAATGTATAATATATCATAATTAAGGTTAATAATATATTATTATGAACTAAAGAACAAATTACATATTATAATATTAAACCATTATCATTTAATCTTGTTTATAAATTTTAACAGATTTTTATTCTTTAACGACTTCTAATTCATGAGTATTTAAATTTATCAATGAAAGGATTCAATTTTTATATAAATAAGGATTAAGATTAAACAACTTTTTCATTGTAAAAATTAGTAATAGTAATATAAATATTGATAATTTTTTTTTAATTTCTTATTAAATATCTAAATCAGAGTTAAGATTCGAGTGAATATTATCATTATCATATATTTTTTATTAATAATGATATAGATTTATAGGTATTTGTCAATGTTTATTAAATTTTATTAATGCACTGCAATGTAATTTTTTTATTTTAAAATAGTATTATTATTAAAATTTTAATAGTTTTATTTATAATCATAAATCAATTTTAAATAAACTTTAAATTAGTTAAACAAATTTAATATAACTAAAAATAAATTTTATTTCATATTTTAATTTTAATTTAATGAATCGACGCAAAAATTCGTTTGGATTACGCCTACAGCGCCAAATTGTCGGTAATAATGGTTTTTCGAAGCAGTTTTTGGTCTAACGTTAGCAAACGCGGCACCCGTCTTGTACACAGCTTTCCATATTCAAATATTTGTGCAAAATATTTCGCACACGTTCAGCTGACATCGTACAGGTCTCAACTATCTTGAATGTTGAAAAATAAATCAAAAAAAAAAATTTAAAAACATCGTTTTTCTTGGTCAGGCCGGAAACTTTTCACCCCACCCTCGTATAACCGAAAATTAGTGAATAAGTGTATAATTAGTGAATTAGTCAATAAAAAATTACTTAATGACATATTTCTACGTTCAAACTTAAAAAAATCATCTTTATTTTAATAATTGTTATCTCGTAAACTAGAAGAGGCCCAATAAAATTTCATAAGAAAAGTTTATTTGGAATTGCAAAAGAAACTCACTGGTAAAGTATTATCCAAAAACCACGGAAATGCGTTTACCTGAATAATTACCATTTAAAAAAAACTTTGTTTTATAATTTCATTATATAAATTATTATTATATTTTATATTTAACTTTAATTTTAAACAATAATTTATTTTTTGTTTTTATTGATATTTAATTTCATTTAAAATAAATTAGTAAAATATTTATAATAAATTTTATCTAAAATAATTAAATAAATATATATACTATATATATACTTACATATGTTTGCTGCGTTTCTGGCTACAGGACCGGAAATAAAATTAGAAAAAAAATATTAATAATCAAGCGAAATATCATTTTTAACATGTATTAAATAATTTGAATCTACTAATTTTGCTAGAACTTTCTAATGATGAATTGCATAAACTTACATGTTGTGGGGGTGGATGCGGCCTTACAGGTGGTCTCTGAAATTAGTTCAAGCAAATTTGAGCGGTTAGTAAAAAAAAAAAAATTAAGGTCCTTTAAATGGCCTGTTGATTCTTTATGAATGTTAATATTTTTGGTATGAGTTGAATTTCTGGTGATCCTCCCGCCCTGTTTTGTAGGACAGAGAGATCTATTCGCAAAGTTGAAAGAAAGCCAAATAACTTTCGGTTTTGCGTTCCAAAGAATATTATTATTTATTTTAATATTATCACTTATATTTAAAAATTAGATATTCTTACTTTATTAAAAAGAAAAAAAAAACAAACATTTTTTGTTGAAAAATATTTTCGGTCATTAGCTAAATTTATTTTAATTTTTTAAGAAATAAAAATAAATAAATTAATAATTATTTTATTAATTCATTAATATAATAATACAAAGCCAAAGTTTTAATATTTAAGATTAATGATAAGGGAGGAATTTAAGGCAATAGATTAAAGCAGAATATATTTAAAATTTCCATGAAATTTAGATCTTGTTGTAAAAAAAATCAATTTTATTTTAACTAAAAAATTTTATTGTAAATTTGAAGTTGAATTCTGGATATATTTAACAAAGTTAACCTAAAATTTTATTTATTCAATTAAAAATTATTATATTTTTATTTATATTTTATTTAAAGATTGAAACTTTATTTTTTACTAATTTCTATAAAAAAAATATGTTTAATTTTCTGATTTTTGTAATGATTATTTTCCATTTGTAATTTTCAAATATTAAATATTGATAAACATAATACAATTCTATACTAGATTTATGAAGGTAAAACAAGATTCAATAAGGTTGCCAAGTATTTGTAGGGGATGAAGAATCCACCCTATTTGCCAAGAATTTTTAAATAAATTTACGGAACCTAGTTATTTTAATTACTAATGGTCGTTAACATCAGGAATAGATATTATAATTGATAATAATTATAATATTATAAATGATTATAAAATTGATTTAAAGAAAAGCTAACCAAGATTAATTTTAATTATGATAATTTTTTTTATAAACAATTAATATCTCTAATATTTCTGTCAATAATTCCAAATATTTTCCGGTTAATATCCAAAAACAAACAACTAAATTTTGAGAATTTTTGTCATTGGTTCTTGGGATCTAAGCCCATTTAGTTTATTAAATATTAAATTATTATAATTTTTTTTTATAAACTTGGTTTTCACCATATTGAATATAAGTAGTTCAAGAATTTTGACATTAGCAATGAAATAATATTTATTTGAAAATTACTTTATGTCTGAATTGATTAAATTTATACTAATCATAAGATTAATCCTATTATATATATATAATTTCGTAAAAGATTTTATTATAAAAAAGTTATTGACTTTTCTTGAAATTGCCTCCAAAATGGGCGCCTAATCGGCGATACTCAAATCTTAAAAATATTAGAAAATTACCTGTATAACTATAACTTTTCATATATATCCAAATCGAATTTATAGATTGATATAATTTCAAATTTAAAAGATTTAAATATTATATTAATTTGTATTGGAATATTCTCTTATATGTTAGAAGAGTTAATGAAATGAAAAATCTAATAATCATATATTTATAAATAATATACTAAAAAATAGAAATATCTATTAAAAATACTCAAAAGTTATTTTAATATTCAATTTCAAAAGTGAAAGTAATTTTTTTACAACATGATCTTATTATTATATTGATTTTGGTTTATGAATAGAAAATATATAAATATATCGTTAATGAGTCAAAGTATTTAAATGTTGACTTCTCACCTTGACTGGCGCATTCTTGACTGGACTGAAGACTCGTGGTTGGACGGGAACCGTCACCTCCCGGATATCATCCCCCAATTCGGCTTCTTTCAGCGCCTTGAATGTTTCTGATTTGGCAGGATCATATTGCACTGTTTTCTTGAAGCTGATCATTTCAAGTAGAAGGACGAAGAGGCGGAAAACACGAGGGGCAGTTATAGTAACAAAAAGCACAATGATTAGTGTGTGTGATTTTCTTTATTTGAAAAAAAAATAAATTAGTAATGCAAAAGTGTTTTTAAAAAAAGTGAGGTCTAATATCACATATTGATTTTCGTGAGGAATTACTAAAAATTGTGGAATCAAATTAATTTACTAAATAAAAAAAGGGGAATATAGCCAGAATAAAATTATTACTTGAATGCTTATTAGTAGCAAAGATAATAAATATAATAATAAAAATATTTTGGATATAATAATAATAAATAAATTAAAAGTCAATATAAACTACCAAAATAAATGAATTGAAAAATGTTTAATTAGCAAGCAATCTCATTGAATACAGTCACACCTAAAAATCACTAATAATTTTGAAAATATATTAATACATATTTTATTATAGGAGTATTCATATATCAAAAAATTATTTATTAAGTATAAAATATAAATATTTAAAAATATATATTTAAGTTCTTATTTTAAGATTTTTATAAATTTTAAATTTGGAACTAATGTTTAATAAAATTATTTAATTATATTAATAAATGGATTCTAATTAAAACCTTATAAATAATTAAGACAAAGGGAATGTATAATTTTCATAGTTAAATTTTAAAAATGGAAATTTATAAATTAAATATTAATTATCTTGTTTTTTCATTTGTGTATTCTTTGAAAATGATTTAATTAAGGGAAATATTTTTTTTTAATTTTTAAATATCATTGTAATATCAATATATGTATTGTTTACATTGTATATTATTTTAATGTGTATGACATATAAAATTTAATTAATAATTTATCAAACAAATCTGTGGTATAATATTTATGAAAATACTTAACTTTTCATAATAAAAAAATCAATAAATCAATAAAAAAAAAAACAAATAAAATTAATTAAAAACTAAAACAAAATATGTTATTTGTAATGAGTAACATATAAAGCTGTGAAATTAGCTGTTAGTAGGTGATTCAACTGGCGGGAGTTGAGATGGGGTTTCTTCAACGTTGTCGTCGACCAACTCAAAAACGGCGTGGCGACCAGGTCGCCGGGCGTGGTGCTTGATGTTGTTGCGTGATTTCGGATTTGCGTTTTAAAAAAGAAAGATCAATGAAAATTCTTTTATTAGCAATGCAGCCATGTTCTTTTTCAAAACCAATTCTGGTCGAAATTGAATTAATTATTATTCCAATTTGGATCAGAATTGTATTTCTAAAAGCAAGTAGATATTAACGGGCAAACACAAATGAAGATTTTAAAAGTCAAAGCACGAAAGCCCTATCTACTTGCATTTCTAAGTTTTATATTAGCATTAAATGTTGATAACTACAGACTATGCCGAATCGTGCAAAGCATTCTATACGGTTCATTAAATCAAGTCCAGAATGAGGTTCCAAATAAAAGGAGATGGTAGTTACCACTCCAACTACAAAAATTCTTGTAACAGTTTTAGTTCTATCCAGGCCAATCATTGTTTTATTTCAAAAAAATATTTTATGCCCTGAAATGTCTACTTGCCTCACTTTGCCTTGATATCTCGGATCTAGTCTGCCCAGACGAGCATTCCTGGCCGACAAATAAACGATTGAGCAAATAGACATGATTTCATTGAAAAATATTTAAAGGGCAATTATTAAAAAAAAAAAATAATAAAAATTAAAAATTAATTCTACCATTCTTTCTCTGTGATATTATTGAACTCAAAAATTATTGGTCGTTAAAAAAAATTATAAATGAAATATTTTGATCAAGATTATTATGCCTGGTAAATATTTACATCAATTTTAATAAAATGATTAAGTTTTAATTTTTATTAAATAAAATAAAAAAAAAAATAAAAACAAAATTATTTTATAGTAGATATTGCTAACACAGAAAGCATTTAAGTATACTAACTACTTTTGATTATTAATTAAAATTTAATTTGATAAGAATCGCTGAATATATATTATATACAATATAAATGAATATATTTTATATGATGAGTGGATAATTGCAAGAACTTACGGCATTCCTCCAGTCTGATTTTGGAGAGTATCTGCGATGTTTTGATCACTGTAGAGATTGATAGGAGAATTAAATTGTTTATGGACCACCTGTGACAGAGAATTTAAAATATTAGTACCGTTATTATAATTAGAGCATCAAAGAGATAAAGCAAATCAAGAAATTACGAATTTTTCAAAGAAACATGCGAGAAGAAAGTTGTGAGATCTATCTTTCATTTTTTTCAAGACAAATCAAAGAAGCTCTATAAAATAATAATATTATAATTTATAATGATATTAGATAAGGAATGGTTAACTTACCTTTTATAAAGGTTTACATGATTTTAAGAATTATACTATATTAAATTAACAAAAAGAAAATAGAATAAGTTATTTGTTACAATAATTTCTGTTATTCATTTACAGGCTTGGTTCCAAAGACGGGCACACAGAAAGCAGTTTCAAAGATCAAGCTAGCGGTAGCAGCACTAGAAAACGTAGAGAGCAGAACTCGCTCACCAGGACGCCTATTAAACAGAACTAGTTTGATTGTTGCTGCTCAACTACATGAACTACATAGTGCTGCTAACTAGAGCTTGTTGGCTGAAACCACTTTATGTGAGGTTAAGCTTTTAGCTCTTTAAGTCACTATGCCAGAATTCTTCAACTTATATATAACAGATATATAGTATATATTTTTAAAATCAATTAAAAAAAAATATTTTCAAAATACAATTCAATAATCTCATAATATGTCAATAACAAAATGTTTGCATACATAGTAATATTCTATTGTTGACTTAAATCATTTACTATAGATGAAACTCTAACAATTAAAATTTAAATATTTATTTAAAAAGCTGACTTAATTAATAAATCAAATACATAATAACCATTTAGTATTAAATAATTATTTCAACTGACAGATGAATGATGATAAGTTGATGACTTGACCAAATAATAATACAAATTTTATTACAAAAGAAATAAATTGATAAAAATAATGCAATGGCGGATAAACAAACAACAGTAACAAATTTAATTTAATTTAAAGACAAAAAATTATCACAATAATTTAATAAAAAAGAATAATTTAGATTTATTTTACACATACATAAAATAAAATATGAACAATAAAATTAGGGACAATTTAAAAAGTGATCCATAATAAAGAATGAATATACTTTGAAAATATATATCAGTTAGTTAAACAAAATAATTTTTAATAATATTTTAATAATATCAGTTATTATTAGAAGAAGAATATTTTTTCCTCTAATTCTGAAATTAATAACATAAAATTAGATATTAATTATTTTACAATCATTTACAAATAATGTTCATGTTTTATTTTATGGCAGAGGGCAAAACACAACGAATGTAATTTACCCAAAAAATTGTATAAAAAATCTTTAATATGTTCAAAGTTTCCAAGTTAATAATTTAGAAGAAAGCAATGTTTATATTTACAATAGGTATTGGTAGGCTAAACCGCAGGATTTGGAAAGTTGCTGAAATAAGGAAAGGCAAAGAATTTTCTCAATAGCTGATATTTTGAATATTTTTAAGACCCAATTAAATAAACAACTGTTTAGAGGAAATGGTTTGAAATTCGAAAAAATGACCAATTTTTTCCAGGAACAAATCAGTTTTTACAACCAAACTCAACACAATTGCCTACCAGTTAACGTTCCAATGTTTTCTCCTCCTATTCTTTTTACTAATTAATAAAATATGATTTTTTGTTTTCTTTTAAAAATATATATTTAATATATATATAAGATTATAATAATGACGATATATTCAAATTTATAAAAAGGATATACATATATTAAGAAAAAAAGGTTAAAAGACAATAAATCAAAAACTGAAATATAGAATTATTTTGAAAATTTGTTTATTTCTCATAGGAATGTTTGAAATATATATAAGAAAAAAAATCACTCGATTTGTTATTTCAAACGCAAAAACTGCATCCAAAAGACGCAGACCTACCTTGGATCCTGAATTGGGGTCTTCTCCAATAACTCGTTGGATCACGGTATCCGCCACCTGTGCGCCAAAAGCGTCAGCAATGCAAGAGCCAATGCAACAACATTCAATATATTTTGGCAATTACTCAATTGTTCATTTTATGTAAATGGGAATTATTCTTAAATATTTTCCATATAATAATCTTTCACATTTTACAAGATCAAATAATATTATAATAAAATAATTAAAAATATTTTTTCTTATTTATAGTCAATTTTCTTATTTAAAATGATTTATTAATATGTGTTTGGAAAAATATTATACATAACTCAAACCTCGGTAACTTAAAAACCTCTATAACTTCAAAAAACAATATGTTCCCTTCCCATCAGAGCCCAAAATCTCAATAACTTAAAATACGAAACCTCTATAACTTAAATAAGTAATCTCTGAATTGGCCCTAGGAAGCTGAAATCTTGAAGAAACAAGAATCAGGAGAAAGTCTATAAATTTAATTTTATTATTATATCTTATCTTATTATACTAGCAAAAAGTGTATGTTTGTATATACATATATATGTAATATTTTATCCTGCTAAAGATTTTTTTTTAAAATTCACACAATAGATAGTTTTTATAAAGAAAAATCGATCTGTATTGGTTTCAGCCACATGAAAAATCATCGTTGTTAGTTTTATGTTAATTTAATAAATGTAGCATTCTAGAAGATCAGCGCTGTCACAATTGCCTTAATATTGTGTATTATTCATTTATATTTAAAATATTTTAGAATCAAATTTCAAATATATTTATCATTCCTCAATCCAAAAATTAAATCAATTTCGAGTTCATAAAATAAATTAAATAAAATTATTTCTTACAAATGGTAAATAAAGGTAAATAAATGTATAAATTAAAGAATTTCGAAGACTGACCTTCTTTAATGATATATTATTTTATTCAATTTTTTTCACTTTTTTTATTTTCATTAATATCTTACTTGGGAATAAATTAAATATATAATTTTATTAATATCTGAATTGGAATTTCATTAAAATTTTTTAGAATAATATGTGTGTCAAAATCAGAATTTTGTTAAATTTAGATTTTTATATTGTATTGCAAAAAATCTTGAAATCTTTTTTATTGGTTCGAATAAAGATTTTGGAAAAAACGTGGAAATATTAATAGGAAAAATAATGATTTCTTCATTAAAATTGGTACTTTTCTACTAAATACCCTTACAAACTTCTTTATCTGTCTATGCCTATGGTGATACTAGTAGCTTTGATGTCTATTTTTCTTTTACTTCAATCTAAAATTATTTCTCTAAAAAAAAAGTCCCAGATATTAAAGTAGACAGATTTAGAACTCGTATAATTATATATTTTAAGTTTTTAACAGCTTGGTCATATTTTAGATTTGAGTCACTATAAAATTCGAGTAATATAAACAATTTGCTATTTTCTAAGCGTCATTAAAGAGAAATTAATTTAATTAATTTAATTTAAGTTAAATAAAAATTTACAAACAATTCCAAAGTAAAGCTTCAAATATGTATTAAAAAAATTTACAAATAATTCAATTTATTTTATTTTCTTAATTAATTTTTAGTTAATAAATACAAAAAAAAAAAATAAAGATAAATATCTAAATTATTGATATTAATTTAAAATTCAATAAAGATATACTTTTTTTTAATTATTTTTAATTTTAGTGAATTAATTGTAAAATAATTAAGTGAAATAATAAAATATATATTAATATATACACATGTGTATATATAGGTATATATTATTGTTATTATTACCAAAATATATTGATTGTAATTGCTTGATTTAATATGAAATTGCCATTATAACTAGATTTATTTTAATAAACATCTAACTCAATATACATATTCTACATACAGATTCTACATACATTTTCTATACATTTTTCTATATAAGCGAGTCAATTAATTATTTCTTTAATTAGCTTAGCTATCATTCGTTTGCTTGAGTTGATAATTAATGAAATTATACTTGTTAAATTATTTCTAATGAAATAATGAAAGCCTACGGTTTGTCTTATAGAAATTAAGGTGTGGAAGTTTACCTTTTGTTTCATCAAAATATCAGCAGAATCGTAGTGGCCAGGGGGTGCCCTGAACATGGGGTTGGGGTGGTGGCGCAGGTAGGATGCGGTTGCTGGTGCCTCGTGACGGGCTTTTGCTCCCGGAAGTACCAAAGGCGTCGTGCGGTACGGCTAAAAAATAAAAAGTTGCATAAATATGAAAATCTATAAAATAATTATAAAATTGAATCATATGAAATAAAAAAATATTTAAAATTAAGTTCCCAATTATTTTAGAGTTATGGTCCTATGAAAATAATCATAAGCTGATATTTAGGAGATTATCAAGTGTAGGAAAATAAAAAATATTTTGTTTAAATTTCAAAATGTTAGAATCCTCAAAAAAATTATTATAACTATTAAAAGTAATATAATATACCATAAATATTGGTATTTATTCAACAACTAGCAAAATTTAGATTATATTTGCGTTATTAAGAGTTCGAGGAACCTCAGCAGCTACGTCCACTTGTGCCTTAAAGAAATCAACCATCATATATGATTAATCTCATTCCTCTCCAATCAACTCCTTCAGGGAGAATTTCGTCTTCGCGGAGGCACAGCTAGGCAAACAGTACTGATTCCTGACCGATTTCATTGTCTCAGACTTAACTCTTTTCGGTTAGACCGCTTTCTAACTCAAATAACTAAATATAATGTACAAATATATAGTCAAATAAATAAAAAATAGCACCGCTCAAATAAGGGACTGTCCATTTATTTTGTTTTTAGTACCTTAGTTATCTCCTATATGCCCTAAACTTTAAAAACACATTCTATTCATAATTAAAAATAAATAAATAATATACCCACTAAATTTTAACAATCAAAATGTTAAGTTATTATTTCGTTTGAAGGCGCCACAAAGTAGGGGACAGCTTATAGTTTAATTTTATTTATCATAAGCACCACAGGGTGAGAGGCAAGCGAAGCTGGCTCACATTCTCATGGCCCGGGTTCAAGTCCCGGGCCTGGCAAAGGAATTTCTCTAGCTGGGGTCTATGGGACGGAGTCAACCCAGCCTCCGGGATCAAAATTGGGAAAACTACTTGATAGCGGCTCCGATTAAGAAAATCAAGGTAAAGGTTGATAGGACTTGATAGGCATTGTCTTTGCGTAGGACTTATTAGAGGTATTATTTCGTAAAAAAATAATAATAAAAAAAAAATCCTTAAATAATATTTATCTCTTTTCAAAAATAGTTTTTGCAATAATAAATTAACCAAATAAATAGAATTATTAATAGGCACAATTATTTATACTTATATGTGACTTTATCTTCAAATATTTTAATAGAAAAAAATTACTAAAGAAATCAAATTTTTTCTAAAAACACTAACGACCGTTCTTTGTGGATCTATAACTTAAAAATAAAATTTCATATCAATCAGATAAACTGTGACGGTACTTCAGTATTAACCCACATTCACATTCTCTCTCTCTCTCATGTACACTAATACTTACAAACAGATTTATCATTGAAAATTTTACAAATGGATTTTTGGCATCTTAAAACGAATATAAATTCATTATATTATATCATAGTAAACTTTTTACTATGTCGGCAATATTATCTTTTAGACTGCACTTGTATCTTTCGCAAAGTGAAAAATTTAATACTTAATTTATAAATAAGTATGCATACAGAAATAGTCTTCTGTTTTGTACAGTTTTCATAAACCAAAGACATAAAAAGAGATAT
The DNA here is from genome assembly GCA_963082975.1 of Labia minor. NCBI lineage: Eukaryota > Metazoa > Arthropoda > Insecta > Dermaptera > Spongiphoridae > Labia > Labia minor. The sequence goes on from OY720345.1 coordinate 67,080,245, forward strand.
TTCAATATGACTGATAATAATACATTTTTAATTAAAAGTAATGTTTTGTTTATAATAAAAAATATTGATTTCTAATAAAAAAATACCAATAAACTTCTATCTAGCAATGTTTACGATTAGAAATGGCAAACATTATATATTTATACAGATGAAATAATTTTAAAAATCTGGGTCAAAAGACTAGAGATATTTTAAAGAAATAAATTCATATCGTCAACAGGCATCATTCTTAAATTTGTTTCTGAAATATTTTTAAAAATATATTTATTTGTTTATGATTTTTTCAAAAAATTATAAAGACATAAAAAAATATTATAATAAAAATTGAAATAAACTATAAATGGATGATTTTACTGGAGAAATATTATATAAAGAATTTGGTGAAATTAGCTGATTTTGAAAAGTGATAAAGAATAGTTATAGTTCATTTTTCTTTACATAGGCTGATGATGAATTTTATTGTTTATAGGCACTAGCTTTCCATTTGTAACAAAGAAAATTTAATTTATGTATAATACAGAATTTATTCAAATATCTGACTGATTGTGAGTGCTTTACGAGGTGTGAATGATTTTAAAATATATTCAACCAATCTCACATAATTTTAGTAATTGAAATTTATAAAATAAATATCGAATATTAACCTTTATATAATGATATTATATGACAAAAAATATGACTTTTTTAATTTATCCGACAGTGGAGTTTTTGTGAGTGAAGTTCCCATCTTACTGAACTGTATATATTATAAATATATGTATTTTCATATTTGGGATTCATTTCATATTTACAAAATTTGTCAATTAAATTATTATTCATAATTCATCAATAACCAAAATTAAAATAATAAATTAATAAATAAAAGGGAGCTCGATTTAGTATGACACACATACACAATAAATAAATACAAAATTTCGACATCATCTTAAAAATAATTTTCTGGTGAATAAGATTTTATTTTTTCATCTCATTGTATAATACTATATATATACTATATTTTGATATATAATTTTGTGGATAAGTGTAACAATTCTAAGTCATTGGAGAATTGTAATACACATAATTGCAAAAGCTCTTGTGGGCAATGATGTTTGATGTTTGTAACTCAAGCCCCGAGTGCCAGATATGTCCGCGGATGCGATGGCGGTTGTTAGCCAAGAGCCTATTAATAGGTTCAGAGATGAGGGGAAGAAAAGCGGTTGGCCGTCACACCCAACCTCCTCAGACTCATTAACTTCCAATACTCGATTATTTATTAATGGTCCATATGACATAGCATCGACTATTACCATTGAATGAAAATGCAGTCAAAACATGTCCTAGAAAAGAATAGATGTTGTTTATTTTGTAAATAATACTGTCAACATTTAATAATTTTATGTAATATCTAAATTATTAAGTGTAAAATTTATAAGTATTATCTTCTTTTAGTTCTTTTTTTTCACTTAATAATTTATTTGAAAATTTAAACTAAAGAAGGAAAAATATTCATTGGAAGGCAAAGAATACATTATCAGTCTCAACATTTGTCTCATTAACTTGATTGTTTATCATTTTAAAAACTTATTTCTGCAATTATCTTTTGATGTTTTTCAATCATACAGGATCGTTTAGCAATAATATTAATTTTGTTACATATTAAGAACAATTAATTAAATAAAAGAGTTTATAAAAACATTAAATTCAATTTTCAACAATTTCTTAATAAATGATCATATTTTTTTAAATATTCAAGAATAAAAGAAAATAGAAATTTAAAAAGAATAAAAATAGATTTTTGAAGGGTATTGTAAAAAATGTTTATTAAGAAAAATAGTTCATTTAAAACAAGTATATTGAAATTGAAATTTATGAAACATTGAACTTGAACTAAAATAATTTCTTTGTTTTATAATTTAAATTATATTTTAGAGTTTGTTATTTTTTTTTGTAAAAATTATGTAAAATTATTTATAAACGATTAAAAAATAGTAATATCTCTTTTGTTTTTACTTTTTAAATTTACTTTTTATTCTGAAATATCCTGTATAATAATTTTAAAACTTATTTTAATTTAAAATATAAAATATTTTCATTTTTTTGGAATAAGACTCTATAATACGATATATTAATTTCATTCATTACCGTTAAAAAATATACGATTAACCTCTATGCATCTCTCGATATAGTTAGAGTATTAAAAATGGGCAGGAAAATAGCGAGAATGGGAAATGAAATCTGGAGAAAATTATGTCTGTGGGGACACCGATTGGAAAATGTTCGGTTGGAAGACCAAAGATGAGATGGGCGGACAATTTAGAAAGGAAGGTAAGAGCGATGGAATTGGATGGGTGTAGCTCAGGTAAGGGTACTTGGAGAAATGTGGTTATTGTGGCCAAGAACTTTCGAGTTCCATAGAGACTGAGAGATAGATAGAAAAATGTATGATAAGAAACATAAATATATTTCATCTTCATAGGATTATTAAAAAATAATATCCTAATGAATATACACCTAATTCTGTTTTTACACGGTAATTGGTTCCAACCGCGTAAAAAAACCGTGTAAAAAAGACATTATTCTTATGCAAAAATTGGTGATTGATTCCTTATCTCTAAAACCTATTGAAATTAGAGAAAAATAAGCATTTTTTAAGAAAGAAATGTATTCAGGTTTATTTTATTAAATCACAGATATAATGTGAATTTAAGCATAATTATTAAAGAAAAAAAATAGGCACTCTTAAGCTTAAAAATATGTAATGTAAATTAAATGTATGACAATTCAGGAACTAAAAACAGTAATGTATGTATGCAAAACAGCTATGTTAGCAAAATGAATAAGTTATTCAACTTTTAAGACAAAAATAAATTTAAAAAAAAAAATTAAATGATAATCGTAAATACAAATAATTTAAAGAATAGAAAATATTTTTTGGCTTAAATTTTATCTAAGTGGGTTAAAATTAAATTTTATGTAGCGTTGGAAAAACAAACTTACGTTTAAAAAATGTTTTTACCAAACAGGTGTGATTCCATTGAAAGTTCACAAAATACTAAAACATTTCTACATATTGCGAAAAGGGAATTCCTTTAAATTGTTGCCATTTAGAATTTCTCTGACCAGTAAATTTGCTTGAATGTATGTAAAAATGTATACAAAAAAAAAAAAACGAAAGAGAAACAAATACATACATATAATCTTTATGCTCTTTCTTTTTTCGTATGGATTCTAGCTGTGGGTAAGCTGTGTGTGTTTTTATTTATGTGTGTTGTGATAGTTTGAACCGTGCTAAATCGAATAAAATCGTGTAAAAAGAAATAAAATTCTTGATTTTCAAACCGTGTTAAATCAAATTCGTGTAAAAATAAGTTGACCTGTGGCCAGGTCCGAACCGACCGACGGTTTGAAATAAATTAATTTCCAGCTACAGAAACAATTTCAAATAATTTTAATATATCTATTAATGTAATAAAAAACAGATATGGATACATAAATAATAAATATAAACATTTTTAATTTTATTTTATTTATAATATATATGCAAGACCAGGCTGTGAAGTCATGAATGGCTGGATGACGTCATATAATTTTAAATCAAGAAAAAACTAATAAATATGATTTTTCTCGAGGATAAAACCAATACAAAGTGCATGATTCGTGGTGATATATAAAAAAATCTCCTTTGGTGTGAAAATAACCCTTTCCTTCCTATCGTCGATCGCTAATACTACCACTTCCGGTTTCCGGAATTGCACCAAAAGTTGATCAATTCATCCCACTGATGCATTAAGTAAATATACCAAATTTCATCAAAATCGGTTGAGCCGTTCAGGCTGTACACATCTATACGGACGGACGGACAGACGGACGGACAGACATCATGCTAAAAATACTTTTTTCTGTTTAGAAAATGCATGATTCGTGGAGATATGTAAAAATCTCCACATGTGAAATTTGGTGTGAAAACAATACCTCCCTTACTATCGTCGGTCGGTAAAAAGACCGTGTAAAAACAGAATTAGGTGTATTTTTAAATTGTAATGGTCAGGAAACTTACATTTATGGAGTGGAGGAGTTTAAAGAATAGTTTTAATTGAATTTTAAATTTATACTATCTACTTTCAATATTTTCTTTTGAAAATTTTTGATAATTACAACTTGTATATAATTTTTAATATAAAATCTAATTTCTTGAAGTTTCTTTTATTTATATTTAAAATAAATCTAATTAGAATCGTCTAGAAGGAAAACTAAACCCCTCCCTCCATCAATTCTTCCTTCAATAGAACTCAACGTGATTAAACCGAATTTAATTTGGTTTTAGGTAATGTATTTCATTTTAAAAACCAAGTTATTTTTAAATGTTAATATATATATATATATTAATTGGAAAAATGATATAAATTTGCACTGTCAAAAATCACATGTCATTGGGGTTTAAAGTGGTGGGCGGATGCTATATGCGTCTCTCCCCGCAGACCCAATTTCTGCTCCTCTGTTTATTTTTCAACTTAAAAATACCGATTACGCAAGTTTTCTGTCCGACTTATTTCTGTAATCAACAATAATACTTGAATCAGAACAAATTGTTCTTTAATAAAATTAGAAACAAAAAATAAATATTTTATTTATTTTTTAATTATTAAAAGGAATGAATATATATATATATATATATAATTAAAAAATAATATCAGAGTTGTAATTCAATCAATAGAGTCCAAGATCTTTGGTATATCTATTTTAATTATTCTACTAGCTTACTATATAATGCAGCTTTGTTTTATAAATAAAAAATAAATGCAAGAAAATTTCAAAAATAGAAAGAAAATATAAATTGATTAATATAACTGCTAAATAAACCCAGACAAAGAAATATTTTAAATTAAAACTTCATGACATTTATTCTAAAATAAAAATAAAATATTTTGATTATATGTAATGTCAATAATATTGCTCTATAAATTCTTTTATTTAAAATATATGGTATATATGGTATAATATGGTATATATTTAATTTAATCTTATACACACACTATAATATATTGAGTTGGTTGATAAATAATATTACTCTAATAAATAAATTATGATGTTTATTTTTATTTCGAATAAAGTTTATTATATAATTTTAAAAATGAAATAAGCTTTAAATAAATGTTATATTTATGTAAACATGTTCAAAATTTATTGTTTCTATCTAATAGATGAAGGTAGTTTAAGTTTATTGTTTCTTAAAAAATCATCAATATATAATATTATATTAATATATACTTAATGATTTAAATAATATATATATATATATATATATATATATATATATATATTCAATTCATTTATATTAATATTATATTAAATTATTTTTTACGGTTTTTTTAAATAGAAAATATAACCTTTCTTTAATCATTCATTTAAATAAATATTTGTTTATTGTAATAAATTTTTTTAGCCAAGAATTAAAAGTAAAATTTGTGAATTTTTGACCTAAATATTTTTCATGATTCATGTTTACTTGTTCAATTTATTGGTGTTTTTTTTCAAACCCAATGATTCTGATTTTTCGTTGATGGATTCAAGCCAAGTAGTTAGTTCTCAGAAAGTAGATTTCATTCTTGAGAATAATTTATTAATAAGATTTTATTCGAAGTACACTCACATGCTTGAATTAAAGTTTTAATTTTGTTACTTCAATAGTTAGTTTGTTTATATTAAAGAAATAATAAATCAACATACAGAAAATAGCTAACAAATCACATTGTCATAACTTTATTTTTATTTTAGTATTTAATTATTATTTATAAACATGCTATATTTATATTTATGAATTAATTCAAAATTATTTAAAATCATATGATAACTTGTAAATAAATGTTATATTTATTGTTATTGTTATTATTATAGTAAATTAAGGATGCTCTGTGTAGTAAATTGAAGAGAATATGCTAATAAGCTAATATATACCTACAACAAATCGGATATATATCAATTTCTACACATATAGTATATAGTTCAGTGTCATAAATTTATTTTTATGTAAAAATAATTAATTATTGATAATATATAATTAGTACATACTAAAAAGAAATATATTATGAATTAAACGAATTAAATTTTTTTAAAATAATATATATATTAATATTAAATCGATACCTAAATGGCAACACTGACAAAATTACATTTTTACATATTTCATTTTGAAATTTAATAGTATTTTTAAAAGTTTTAATAGTTTTTCTGATACAATTGAACATGAAAGAGTAATCACAGTGAAGAAAAATTATTTGAAGACGCATTGTGTCAAAAAGAAAAGAATTTTTAAGTTTTTCTAAAAAGTTGTAAAAATTGAGACTGTTGTCACTTAGGTAATGAAATATGATTTAATATCACTTTTGATTTGAACAATATTCTCATTCATTATCAATTATTAAAATTTTAAATATATTTATATATGTTTTTTTAAATTACTTATACGAAATCATTACTTAAAATTCGCACTAATCCCCATTTATTGTTTGCAAAATTATAGATAATATTAAAAAATTATTTTCATAATATGTTAACAAAATACATAAAGCATATCTTATTAAAAAAATACTTATTATTTAAATCTACGAATCATAACTAAAAAGAAAGTTTATTTTTTTAAATACAAAAAAATATATTAATAAAACATTTATAAATTAATAAGATGATAAGTGTTATGATCAATTTTAAACAAGAAAATCAAATAGATATAAAAATTATTTATTATCTTTAAGTAAACATTCGGAATAATAATGTATTTTTCTTGGAAAAATGATATATTATTGAAAATAAATAAATAAATAAGATTTTTATAGTAATTATAAGGAAGGTGTAGTCCAAAAATTTGCATTTAAAGGTCCAAAGGTAAATCATAGAAATAATCGTAAATATTTATTTAATAATTTTTTTCTATTTCAATTTTTGTTTATTTGGCAAATTCAATTTTTAAAATGTGAATAACTAAGACTTGAACGATCAATTAAATTAATACAAGAGTTTTCTCATTTTGAAAATATCAAAATGAGGGTTTGAAATTAAGACAAAGCGATTTGTCAATTTAAAAAAAATTAAATGTCGTTTTTAATCTTAAAAAAAACTTACACCAATAGGGAATGAATTAGTGTTCGTATAAATAAATTAACTTTTGTAGATTCTACAAAAGGACAGAACCTATCAGGTCGGTTGCGGTCTGGGATAAAGGTGTTCTATGATCAGTAGAACGAATCCTCGCAACTTTTATCTTGATTGGAGGCGCCACTTTTTATTTCAAGTAGATTTCCAATTTAGCTAAGTAAACTTCATTCCCATAGACTCCACTAGAGTAATACCCTTGTCAGGCCTGAGACTTGAACCACGACCTCGACGTTGAGTGTCAAACGTGTAAAATAAGATAAGGTAAACATTCACGAATTAATTATTTATTTAATGTAGCTAATTTAGAAGAATATGTCTGTTTAAGGTTAATGAGCGACATATGCAAGAAATAATGATGTAAATCAATCTGTAATAAGTATAGTATCAATAAAATCTTATGTTAACAATATTTCAAATAATTTTCATTTCTTCGTATATTTTCTTTAAAATATTTTTTACTTTTTCATTATGTAAAGATCTAAATGCTCGTTGCCAAAAAGATCACGTACTCCCACAATTGCGCATTCACTCTATATTGTATAACACAATGGATTCATATATAAATCACTTTAAGTAAATTCGTTTCAAAAATTAACCTTAGTATTTAAAATAATCATAAATAGTTCAAATGAAAAAAAAAATACATTTCACCAGGACGAATAAATAAAATAGAAAAAGATGCTTTAATTTAAAATTACTTTGTTTATATCTTGAAAGTCATAAAAGTCAAAAAATAAATGAAATTTCAACATTTCAAATCAAAAAAAAAAAAAATTAAACATTATACTAAATGAGTTTGTGCATATCGTTCTTACAGCTGAATGACAGCAAGGCTTTGTGAGGAGAAAGGGTTGCCGATTGCAATTTACATCCCTCCAATTAGATTCAATGGGACATATGGGTGTCACGATTGAGATTGGAAGTGTTCCAAGTAATATTTTGATAATTTTATCAAAAAATCTCAAAACAAAAATAATGGCTTTAATTAATAATATTCAATTAAATTCAAATATTTTTAAAAAAATTAAAATATAATGAGGATAAACATAAATCTTTATTTATTGATTTAATTTATAGATTGTTTTTTTAATGAATTTTAAGTTTTTCAGGTTAAATTTCCAAAAAAAAACAAGCTATAATTGATTTATTTGTTTTCCATATTATTAGGATTCATTTACAATACATAATATAAATTAAAATCCCTCAAGCCCTCAAGTTGTTTCATTTTATTATTGTTATAATATAATAATATATTTTGTTTCTTCATATATACACTCATTTATGGCTTAAAGAGAATTAAAATGTGTGTTAAGATTAAAAATAAATCATTACAAGAGTTTTATTATATTTTATAATTTTCATTTAAGAATTTATCAATTTTTTTTTTGTCTTAGAATGTGTTTACATCTTTCAAACATAAATAATTAGTGAAGAGAAAGAAGACGTTTGATACATCACAAATTAGTAAATATTTATCATAAATATCAGAAGAATTTAATTTTTAACAGTCAAAATAGTTAATATTAAATAATTAAACATTTTAACAACATATTTTAATATTTAGAAAAATAAAAAATATATGTAATATATTTAAACTATTTTATAAAATTAACTCTATTAATATAAATGTATTCAATTTATTTAAAAAAACGTAGTGAAATTGATTAGTTTAAAATTTTTGAATTAATATTTACAATATTTAAGTATAATAAAATATATAATTAGGTATAAAAATTTTCCAATAAAATTGTTTTAAAAATTATTATTATTATTATTATTTTTTAGGGTGATTAATATTGTATAAAAATAAAATACTAAAAATATATTTCTGAAAATATTTTTTAACTAATTTTATTTTTTGCATCGTGGTTTATTTATAGGAAAACTTAAAGAATTTAATATTAATACGTATATAATGATGTTATTAAGTACATTTATTAAAAGGGCACTCAAATAATAATTATAATAATAATTTGAATTTGAATATTTAGGATTTTTTAAAATAAAATAAAATAAAATTTATATATATAAATATTGATAAAATATTCAAAAATATAATAATTTCTCAATAACCTATATTCTCTAAATATACATTAACTTTTCAATGTTAACATATAATTTATTTCACTATTGCATAACTGCAGTGTTGTTTTATGTTATTTTTGTTGGATATTAATACCACATATTGTGGCATAATTCATATATTTTTAAATCTTTATATATAAGTTTGTATTTTTTCCACAAATTAAATAAATTAATGAATTAGAGACTAATAAAATTTATCATTGTATGTAAACAAGACTAAAAATTTTGAAAAATTTCAATTTTTTCTTATTCTGTGATCATGAATGATTGCGTTTACACTTTTTCGGTGTAAGGGGATGTTTTTTTGGGCTAACGCTCACCCAATAAGCGACTGCTTCCCCTTCTTCTTCGAGGCTCATCCTGTGTCCAGGCCCGTCCATTGCTGCTTCCCAAACTGGACTGCAACCGCTCCCCGAAGAGAAACAGAAGCCTCGCCTCATCCCCAGGAGGGAGGTTCATTTCGCCGACCCACTCACGCAACAACGACGCCACAACGTATTAGGTTAGGTTAGGAATCGCCAATTGCAAAACCACCACAAATTATGGGACATTTGTAATTCTTTCACGATATGTAGACCAAAAGCAATAAATGAGTCATTCTATTAAGCTTAAAGAATGGTATACATATATAAATATAGGTTAACTAAACAAATGAAGTGAAGAAGAAAATATTTTTTCTCAAGATCAAATTAAAAAAAAAATTATTTTGGAAATTATTATCAATCTTCTATTAAAAAGAAATATAATTAATTAATTTTTTTAAAAAATATTTATTTATATTTATAAATTAACTAAATTAAAATATGAATAAAAAATCATAATGAATCACAATAATTCAATTTTTTCTTCTTTTTAATTTTTACACGTATATATTAATATTATTTTTATATTCCAATAATAATAATAATAAAAATTAGAAATCAATTAAATCAATGTAAAGTATTTCAATAAAATATTTTTACACATTATCATTCAATAATGGTTTCATATAATTTTTTTATTTATACATTTGTTTTATTTAAATTTTTTGGAATAAAGTAAATTTTATAATATGAAATTTAAATTATTATATGCTGTTGATTTTTCAAATTTTAAAATTTAAATAAACAATAATGTATTTTAACAATTAAACTAAATACTTCGTTGTTCTATTTGTAAATTATATTTAATTTAATTTAATGTATGATCCAATTTTTAATTTATCAATTAAAAAACATTCAAAACATGCAAATGAATAATCAGTAATAATAATTAATATGTAATAACGTTTAAAATTTCTAATTTAAATATAGAATATGATTCATCTTACAAAATATAAAAATTATATTTGTTAATTATCTTGTATTTTTGTAATTATTAAATAAAATTTAATATATAATGAAAGATAAATTGTTTAAATTGCATATTATTAAAAACATTGACCATATTTCCTAGATTGAAAAATGAATTTGTCTTTGAAGCTGTTCAAATAAATCTTCTAAGGATTATTGTTCTTTGTCTATGTATAATATTTTCAAATCCATAGCAAGGTCTTCTATTCTAAACTTAGCTTTTTTTACGAAGAAATGACAATTCGTTTAAATACTGAGGTAATCGTTTAAAATACAAACTTAAAGTTTTAACACAACAAACAAATGATTGGATGTGGATATTATTTGAGAGATATTTGAGATACCAGCTATAAATATTATATTACATTTTAAATAATTATAATAAAAAAAAATAATTAATTTGAAGTATAGTGATATAAAAATGAATAGATAGATAAAAGAAGAGAAAAGATATTTTTAAGCTGACTGCAGTCATTAAAAGAGTCTATGATTATGGTTAAAAATACTGAAAGGATCTGTCCAGCTGAAGATTGCTTCACAGTAGGGCAGGTCGCCCGGTTGAGGCAAACCCTCTAACTAATGACGTGAAAAACTTTTCGAATCGAATTAAAATAACCTAATTATGTGATTTAAGACTGGCATGTTGAAAAATACTGATCTTTTAGTATTAAATTATATAATTTCTCTTTGTTTATTGGTCTCAAATACATGTATGCAATTCAAATAATCATATGGTGTCTTTTTATAATATTAGTATTTTATATATATATATATATATATATATATATATATATATATTTATTTATTAATTAATTGTGATGTAAAAATGAATCTCGTTCTCTATCGTCAAATTACTCTTAATGAAGAAAGTAATAATAAAATAATAAATAAATTTATTCAAAATATTTCTAAAAGATTTCTTAAAAATTATTTTTAATTTATTTTTCAAATAAAAGTGTTAATTTGTATTCGATAGAATTATAGAATATTTAATTAATGCTATATATATTTCAATTATAATATTAAAATTCTATATTTATTAATTTATACTTAATTTAAATATTAATTATTTTAATTAAAATTAATTCTCGAAACCAAAATAAAATGACGATCTGTTTAAAAATATCGATAGAGAAATCCGTAATTTGGAAATCAGCCAATGAATAATTTGGAAAAATAAATTCATCTGAAGTTCATGTGCTATATTAAATAATAGAGAAATTTGAAATTGAAATGTTCCAATCTGTAAATCTGTTTACTATTTAAATATTTATTTATTAGTTTTTATGGTTCATTATTCATTCGAATATTGATTTATTTATATATATAAATATATATTTAAAATTTTAAAATCATATAAGAATAGAATTTGACCCATTTTGTTAACTATTAAATTATTTCAGGAGTCAAATTTCGTTTGTTTATATCTACACACCGCACTGACCCCACTAGCTATAACTATGAAAGAAAGAGGGCCATTTTACAATTAATCATGAAACGAAATGTTTGTGACTACATTTGGACCATTTTTCAAATAAAAAAAAATTATTAATATTATATTTAATTATTTAATATATAGTATCATTTTAGTTAAATAATGAAAAGGTTTTGAATTATAAATATATATCAAAATTTTATATTTCTGGTAATTGAGAGATAAATTTTATTATCTCTCATAGAATTTTGAAATTTATATATTTCTAAGTTTTATATAAAAATATTTGAAATATTATTAAAAAATTCAGTTTAATATTATTGAAAGGTAGTGTTGGTAGTAATTCTTAAATATTAGTTGTATTATTGAAAATTTTTTAAAATAAGTTGACCTGTGGCCAGGCGCAGAACCGACCGACGGTTTGAAATAAATTAATTTCCAGCTACAGAAACAATTTCAAATAATTTAAATGTATCTATTAATGCAATAAAAAACTGATATAGATATAACATAAATATTGTTAATTTTATTTTATTTATAATATATAAGTAGGAGCTGGCTGTGACGTCATGAAGGGCTGGGTGACGTCATATAATTTTAAATTAAGAAAAAACTAATGAAGATGATTTTCCCGAAGATAAAACCAATATAAAGTGCATGATTCGTGGAGATATGTAAAAAATTTGATGTGAAAATAACCCTTCCCTTCCTATCGTCGATCGCTAATACTACCACTTCCGGTTTCTAGATATAAACCAAAAGTTGATCAATTCATCATACTGATGCATTAAGTAAATACACCAAATTTCATCAAAATCCGTTGAGCCCTTCAAGCTGTACACATCTATACGGACGGACGGACGGACAGACATCATGCTAAAAATACTTTTTTCTGTTAAGAAAATGCATGATTCGTCGAGATATGTAAAAATCTCCACATGTGAAATTTGGTGTGAAAACAATACCTCCCTTACTATCGTGGGTCGGTAAAAATTTACCAACATTTTATAAATTATACTAATATGAAATTTAAAATTCATATAATAAATTCTATTGGACTACTTATCAGTAGAATTTCAAATTGATTATAAAAATATTTCTTAAGATATGATTAATTTTTATAATATCACCAAACTCTTGAATTTGATGATATATGAATTATTATTTATGGCTCCGATAAGAAATTCTATTTAAAACTCTGCAAACTCTCTAAAGATTATCCCTGCCGACAAAGGTAACGCCACTGTTGTAATGAATACAGCGGATTATAAACAAAAAATGGAAAATATTTTGAATTCTTCTACCTACGAAATACAGAAAAAAGATCCAACGGATAAATTCTGTAGAAAACTAAAATCAATAATAAAGAATCTACCTATTGAGGAAAAAGATAAAGATAAATTAAAACCGAAAGATCCACAAATACCAAAAATATACGGTAATCCCAAAATCCATAAAACCAACAAACCTTTAAGACCAATAGTTAGTCAAATCAATTCAGTGACTTACAACTCATCAAAATATCTAGCACATTTGTTAAAACCATTTACAGGTACTAATTTTTCATACGTTAAAAATTCCACCCACTTAGTAGAAATGTTATCAAAAGTAGAAATTACAAAAAATGATATATTGGTGAGTCTGGATGTGGACTCCTTGTACACAAATGTTCCTATTGACGAGACCATTGAGATTATAAAATCAAACATTACATTAGATAAAAATACTCTCGAATTAATAGAATTTTGCCAAAAATCTACATACTTTATTTATGATAAAAAGATTTATAAGCAAAAAGAAGGATGTGCTATGGGTAGTCCACTAAGCCCAGTATTCGCTAACATATTCATGGAAGAATTTGAATCAAAATTGGTCAATAATGCAATAAAGAAACCAAAACTGTTTCTTAGATATGTGGATGATATTTTGATGATTTGGCCTCATGGTAAGGATTCTTTAGTTAAATTTGTAGAAGCAGCAAATAATTTACATAAAAATATAAAACTAAGCGTTGAATGGGAAATAAATGAAGAGTTACCGTTTCTTGATGTATTAATTAAAAAGAAACAGAATAGATTAAGGTTTGATATTTTCAGGAAAACAACTCACACCAACAGATATATCCACGCAGATTCCCACCACCATCCATCACAAAAATATGGAGTGATAAAAACACTGCACAAAAGAGCCGAAGAGATATGCTCAAATGAAAACATTAAAAAAGAAAAACAACGATTGAAGGAAGCTTTCATAAACAATGGCTTCTCGGAATATGAAATTAAGAAATTCAGTAAAACAAAAAAGACAGAAATCAAAAATGAAAATGAAAAACCAATATACAGATCACAAATAACATTACCTTATATAAAAGGAACAACAGAAAAAATAGCGTCAAAATTGAGGAAACACAACATCAGAGTAACATATAAACCTCATAAACAAATGTCTTCTCTCACCTCAAATATAAAAGACAAAATTAAAAACGAAAATAATGGAGTTTATAAGGTAACTTGTGAATGCAAAAAAGTATACATTGGTGAAACAAGTAGAAAGATTTCTACAAGACTGTCTGAACATGAGAGAGCCATTAGATTGAAACATCCAAATCAATCAGCAATTGCAGAACATGCCTTAACAACAGGACATAAAATAAATTTAGATAATGTAGAAACACTTCATATTGAAAATAATTGGTGGAAAAGAAAAATAAAAGAATCTATAGAAATTGATAATCATCCCAATAATATTAACAAAGAGGATGGATATAGACTTAATAAGATGTGGAACATAGTGTTGGATGAGTAAAATTTGTCAAATTAAATTAAATATAATTAATCTAATGTGTATTTGTGTATATATCTTGATTATGGAAATAATTTGGTATCTTCATTTTAGAGACATAATGCACTATCATACTTCTTGATTGTAAACGCTTGCTTTGACAATTGCTGCTGACTTCATGTTGAGATTAAGAATTGGCGGTAAAAATTGGAGCCAAAAATTGGCCCCAATATCACTGCCTATATAAGAGGTGACGTGTCCCGACATGCATCAGTCCGCTTGAATCGGAGCAAGCGTACGGTTACTTGAAAACGACTGCAGAATAAGCAGTTGAAACGTTGTACAATTATTTTAATTTAATAAATAATTTTATACAAATAATGTGGTCTTTTAATAAAAATTCTCTTAATAATTATCAAAATATCTATCACTATATATTGAGATAAATAAAGACGAGGAAGGTCTTCACATACTGTATGTATACAAATATATATGAAGAAATTATTATAATCATTTTAATTAAAATTATAATTAAAAATATAATATTAACATAAATGTGGCTCACTAGAGAATTTGAAAACAATAACCCATCTTTTAAATTTAAAATAATTATATAATTTAATTTAATAATAACATAAAATAAATGTATGGAAGTTTAATTTTATTTATCATAAGCGCCACAGGGTGAGAGGCAAGCGAAGCTGCCTCACATTCTCTTGGTCCCGGGTTCAAGCCCGGACCTGGCAAAAGAATTTCTCTAAAATTGGGAAAACTAATTGATAGCGCCTTCGATTAAGAAAATCAAGGTAAAGGTTGATAGGACCCGTTCTACTGATCATAGGACACCTAATTGATATAACCGACTTGATAGGCGTTGTCCTTGCGTAGGACGTACAAAGTTAAAGGTTTTTTTTATTTTTTTTTTATTTATCATTTTAATTAAAATATTTAATATTTGAGTAATATTGGATCCACTTCTTATCTTTAAAAATAATTGTATTTAACAAGGATCATTGTTATTATTAAAGAACATATGTGTTGACATGAAGGATTGCATAATTCTAAGACCTTGAGAGTAGTATTGAGCCCTTAGGGCTTGGGGTGAGTGACCTGATGTCACTTGGCTTCCGACCAAGATTTTAAGATTTACTAACTATGCTTTCGACTCGCCAAGAAGCTAATTGTTTATTTTTCTTAAAATGCCAACAAATATAATTTAATTGACTCATTTTTCCGACCAAGTAAATCCAAAACGTTAATATCGTATTTTCAACACCTTATTATTCATTTATATTATTAGTCATTTAGTAAAAAATAAATGAAAGATGTATTTAATATCTTTCCAAATATAAACGAATTATATAATTAATAAAAATATGCTATAAATATTAAATAAAAATATTTATTATTTATTTTAAATCTTTAAACAAACAAAGATGGCATTAAATATAGGAATGAAAAGTGAAATATCTATGTGTAAGAACATTCCAATTTATATTACCATTACAATATGTTATATACAAATGTATTTATGATGATGATTATTATATAGTTTTTTTTTTCATTTATTTTAATTACTATATAATTGAATTATAATAATTATTTATAGTTTATAGTTGAACAAACTATGACCTTCCTACTCACTTACTTATTTATTTATCAAAAAATAAAAACATTTTTGTTAATAAATATATTAAATAAATAAAAATTACAGAAATTTCTTTAAAAATGTAATCTAGAATTTTTAAAATGGAAAACAAATACCCTTAATTTATGTGTACATTTATACAGAAAATAATTCCAGGTTGCATAAATTTCAGGGAAGTTTGTTTTTCAGAAAATATTATTAAATGAAAAACAGTTATATTTTGAAAAGTATACAATAAAAAAAAAATTATTCATCGGGAGTATTAAGCGATTAAATGTATTTTTGTGGTCTAAATAAACATTATACGGTAATCAATTATATGTAAAGAGATAACAACATAATTTACACAAACAACAAAACAGTGCCAAAGATAAAATCATTTTGTTTTTGGCAAGACTTTAATTGTTATCTTTGATGTATTAACGAAGTATTTTGCAATGTTTTAGATTTATCTCTTTACTGTGAATTTATTTTTAATACATTAAATATTATTTAAATTAGATAGAAAATTATTTTTATAAAATATAAATAAAAATATATTTAAGATTACCATTTTAAAAACTATTTATAATTATATTCCAGATGTTGTTTAACAAACAGAGATAGATATAAGCATGTTTAAAAAACCTTTCATTTAAAATATGTTTATGGTCTCGTTCCTTATCTATACACAATAATCAAACATTTCAAATAATTTAACATTTCAAAGAAAGATTAATTTAATTAAATATAAAATATAATAATAATTAATTTATAAGTATAAATAGAGTTTTTAACACACACTAATATTTTAATGAAAAAATATTATATACGAATATATAATTCTGATATAAAAAAATAAAATAATTTTAAGAAATAATTAATTAACACAACATCTTCAGTTTGGATGGAATTTTGTAGACAAATTTTTTTAACAAATTTTCATTTAAATAATAAATTCCAAATTTTTCACACTCATGACAATATATTAATTGAATGTCTGATATGTATTAGTATTAATTTAATTAGATATTCCGTTAAGGAAAATGATTTTCTGTAGTTTGATCACTTTGATGATAGATACTAGGAAAATTTATACAGATTTTAATTTTTTTTCAGTTAGTTTGATATAATATTATATTTAAAAATATTAAACTTGGTTATGGAATGATGTGGTTGTTATATGAAACAAATGATAGCATTAATATTGTCTTTAATCTTTAATTATCTTTGAATTCGATAACTTGATAATAATTTAATAAAATTATAAAAAAAGCATATTTCTTATAATTAATTAATTTGCTTTTATATATATATAAAACTAACTCGTTATTAATATTTATAAAATAAATTCGAAGTTACTTTATGTTCACAAGATGAAAGTAAAAAAATATACTTGAAAAGTTATATAATGGTATTAATTTCCTGTCTTTTTAAAGGATTGACGCACTCGTAAATTATTAATGAACCTTTTGATGTAAAATCGGTCATTTATAAAGATAATAATTGTCAGCGGAAAATTATTTTATTCTTTTTACTTTTTACTTATCAAAGAAGTTTGATGATGATATTTCACAATAAATAATAAGAAATAGAAAATATATATAAACAATATTCATATACTTAGGTATACATATTATTTAGAAAATTATCTTTTTGCATTTTTTTTAATTAAGATTATTAAGAAAAAAATAAAATCATATTTTATAAATTTTAATCTTAACTCGTTTTTTTTTTGTATTTCTTTACTTTAAAATTATTATAAAATTTTTTGAGAATTCTAAATTTAATTCTTATTTTATATAAAATATTGAGATGAAAGGTAACTGAATTGGGCCTAATGTAAGTACTTGATAATGACAATGACCTATTATATAGTATTATCGTATTTTATTAATTAATTATACTAAATTACACATTCATTTTTAAATAAAATAAAAGTAAATTAACATCATTAAATGGTTGATTGTGAATTATTAGAAAAACGATGGATAAATAGATTCCCCTCCTTGAATATTAATATTAATTATAATATTTAATATTATTTTAAATTTTCACTAAACTTAAAAACCACTAATTATTCTAAGGGAATGTTTTGTAAATACTTTATATTTATATCCATCAACATAAACATAATAAATCTGTATTTTTCTATACATAGATATAAATCTTCTAATATCTGGTTACTCAAATATCTTAAAATCTAATTTCTATTCTTCAATTTTTTTAGTGATTCTCCTTCCCCTGTTATATTCTGATTATTTTCTAACTCAGCGCACATTGTAAATATTTTATTTTTATTGTATATATTGTAGATATTTTATTATTGCCCAAAAAATGCCGATTAGATGTAAACAATTAATTTGGAAAAAAAAAAATTTAAAAATAAATTTTTAATTCAATTTTTTTTTCCATTTCCGCATCACAGTTTTAGCCTGCAGAGTGCTGCAGAATTATTGAAAAATTATTGATGCACTCACTTTAGAAGATTTTGATGCAGTGCGCTAGTTGATTACTTATCATATCGATAATAATATATCAATTTAAAAGTAAAAATGCCAAAAATGATAAATTTACCTGTGTAAGAATATCTTCAGTAGGGTCGGCCCCAAGGGCGGGTGATGACGTCGCACTTGTTGACATGGCAAGTGGTGAAGGCCTCGGTTCAAAAGCAGGAAATCCGTCGAGGGGTGGTGGAAAGACAACAGGCGAGGCGCATCTTGCTGGACTAGCAACAGAGGCCAAAGCAAATGGTGTGGCAACCCCACCAGCAACCGGTGGTTTAGGAGTTGTCGGAGTCGTCGGTAATTTTGGTGTCGGTGTTACAGCTGGAGAGACGTTGTTCAATGTGGCAGAGGCAACAGCGGCCACAGCATCTGGCTGTTGATGTCTGTGGATCAATCAATCAATCATTCCAATAGAATCTCTTTATATATGTAATTACAATTAAAAATTAAATAAAAAAATCTCAGATATATAAATAAAATTAAATTATGAATAATTGAAAATTAATTTTTCATATTATAAAACTATCATATTTATTAATTAAATTTATTAATTAAATGATATCTATCATCTTTAAATGAAATATTATTTATATTTTATAGGCACATCCAAATTCATAATCAATTTAAACAACAATTTAAAGTTTTATAAATGTGCCACTCAGAAGCCAAATGAAGCCCAAAATTCACAGCTTGTAGAAAATTCAGGGTTAAAATGTATATTGCATTGCAATATTAAAATTATCAAGTTCATTATTCACTTCATATGTTGCAGATTACATTACCTTACCTTACATTACATTACTAGCAAAATTTTAAAAATTGGAGTTAATCGGTTTGGCTTCTGAGTGGCACAAATATTGGCTGTAAATATATCATAAAATTTTTGTCTTTTTTTTTGTAATATACCTACATAATAAATTAAAAAGTTACATAAATAAAATAAATATTTAGATAATCAGCTCTATTATTTACATATATTAGATAACTAATAAATTCATTAATTTCATTAATAAGAAAGAATCATTAATATCAGTTTATAATTATTATTTTTTTTTATAAAAATATTAAAACCAATTCTCTATCTTATTTTAAAGAAAATTTAATAAAATTTGAACGAAAAGTAATTGTAATTTTTTTATTACTTTTATTCATCAAATTGAAAATGAGAAAAGAAATTTTTTTTTTCTAAATTAATTTAATTACTTAAGTATAACATTACAATCATAACTAGATAATTCTGTAAATAAGATATTGTATTAATTTGATTTCAATATAAATTTGCCATGTAACTCATATATCTATCTATCTATTTATCTCTCTCTCTACATATATATATATATAACCGATATGGAATTAAACTTATTTAATTATTTTATTTTAAACAAATAATTTTATTTAGCAGACAAAAATTGTGTAAAATCTTAATTTTATTTGTTTTACGATTTTTAAATTTTATTCTTAGAATTGAACAAGAAGTTTAATAAAATTTTCAAGAGATGTTATAGATTTTTTTTTTTAAAAAGAAAGAGAAACAACATGAAAAATACTCAACCAATTTAATGATAAAATAAACTTCTCAAAATAACAAAAAAAAACAACACATTTCTAAAGAATTAATCTACATAAATAGATTAATGCAACAATTATATAGTGAAATTATATTCAAGGAATTTTAATTTTAATTATTGGTGAGTCTTATTCGCTACTTCTAAATTAGTATTCTATTCTAGATCCTAGGAGGATTCTTAATGACTAATTATAATTATTTTTGTATTTTCAAAGATTAACAAAACAAAAATGAGAAATTTGACACCTGTTTGGAATCCCCAAGTATATTTAGTTAAAATTCATAGCGATTGTTTTTATTTTAGACAAGACTAATAATAAGAATATAAAAAAGATATTAAAATTAGTCTTTACATCAGACCTGCTATATATGTGTTATTCAAAAATATATTTGCAAACTTTACTGTTCTTTCTTATGTGCCAAATGGAACAGTAAGAGAATTTTTGCCCATTCGAGAATAGACGAGCATTTGTTATGTGAATAAGATTTCCGGTTTACTTAAAACAAAACTGTATTATAAAAATACAATAAAGATTAAATCAATGTTATTTTATAAATTAATTTATATTATTAAATTACTTGTGATGCTCAGACCGTCTTCGTCACTCTTCGCACCTATTCGACGAGTTCTGCCCCCTGAACCCCCGAAGTGATACATAGTAGTATAATATTTTGTTGAAAGTGTGTATGTAATATAATTTTCATTTATTTTAATTAAATGCAAATTTTTTTAAATTTTGAATAATATGCAGACAAAAACCTATATATATATATATATATAGATAAAGCTAAAAATATTTATATTGAAACCTTCAAATATTTTTGTTTTCTTATTTATTTTTTAATTTAATGACAAATAATTATAAAAATGATTATATTATATTAGAATCAGGTTTATTTTACTCGTATCATAAAATATTTGTACTAGACTAATAATAAAGAACACAATCAAATATATTATTTAAAACCATAGACAAATTTATTATTATTTTTTTTTTTAATTTGAAAATTTCATCATTTATCAATTTATTAAATTCATTAATTAATCGTTTAAATGATATACATAAATATTATAATAAAAAAAATATTAATAAGAATAATTTAGAATTTATTAAACCTTATTTATTAAAAAATTTAAATTTAACTACAATACTTATTCTGGTAATGTTTTTATTAATTTAATTAAATTTCAAATAATTGGGTATTTACAATTATCAAAAATCATTTTATTCATTTCTAAAAAGATAATTCATGTGTTGGTTAATTGAAGATTTTCTTTCCGATTGAATCCTAATGAAGATGTGATTTAAAGAGCGCATGGAATGTCCAATGATTCCTCTCACTCAGGCGTGAAAATGTATCATTGCATTCCTTCTATTTTCAGGCACAGAACAAACTGCTTCACTATTCATTTGAACTATTCAATTAATTTTAAGTACTTGTACGTATATTTATTTTTATAAATTCTTAGTAGTTTGGCTTTTTGGTTGAGAATTTATCCCACAAGAATAATAATTACTAAATGCAATTAAGATATTTATTAATAATATCAATAAATATACTGTTGTGAAGTTGTGATTCAGACTCTATATATTCTAATACTTGAATCATTTGAGAGAGAGATAATCATAGATAAAAAATGTCTTCTTAAACTATGACCTTGTCAAAATAAATCTCAATTAATTTAATCTTAATTTAATAATCGTATTTATTTATTTAATTTTAATAGTTATCTTTTGTTTATGATTTAGCGTTGTAAAATAAATAATTAATAAAATTTAAAAAAATTGATCAATCTTTCTACTAATTTTGATTTGATTAACTTTATTCTCCACTTTCATGACGTCATAGCATACCTAGGGGTTAAACTTTTATATATATTCAACTACTCTTAAAAAATTTAAAGTTGTAATTTATAATAATTAGTAATTCTTATATTTTATTTATTATTTATTTATTTATTTAAGAAATAGATATATACATTTTTTGTATGCTATTTAATTCTCTCTTTTTGGGGTAGATGAAAAAAAAATATTTTCATATGTATATAAATAATACTCTCTAATCAATGGTTATAAATTCTCTTAATTCCTATATTTTATAATTATATTATTTTATCAAAGAAAACTCAATTCCTTCTATTAATTATTTGTAATATTATTATAAATACTAATGCTTTAGTATATTATACAATATATATACTTAATTATTATTATTAATTAAAGAATAAATCGAAAAGGTCTGATAGATTTTCCAAGTATGTTAATTTTCACTTATAATTCCATTTAACAAATTACTCATACATTTCACCTTTAAGTCTATTTTTAGTCAAGATTTCTTTTATATTTTTTAAAAAAGTCATAGTCAAATCAAAAATTTCATTTTATTTCTCGGATATATGATTAAGATATATACATATATATATATATATATATATATAATAAATAATTGAAAATATTTAAAATATTTTATTAGTAAAATAATATTAAAACCTCAAATGATTTCAATATAATTTAAATTAAATTTTATATAAATGACTGTTTATTATTGTAAATGACATCATTAAAATGTTTGTTGATTACTAATTCTTACTAATATTGTTACTTGGAATGTACTATATACTTAAATATTATTAAAATCAAATCATGAAATTATTTCAATCTATATGTAATGTAATAAATGAAAGACGATATTTATTTTTATTCAAAAAAAAAAAAAAATAAATAAAATAATCATAATTGATTGATTTATTACCTCTGGACCACAAGTGAGATCTGATTTCCAGCTTTCGTGAAAAGATTTTGAGCGTCTTGATGTCGCAGATCTCGTGCATCGTAATCTTCTATTTTGCGAATAAGATCCCCACGACGCAATTGTCTTTCACTGGGACTTCCTACTTGTACCTGAAAACAGAAAAGTGAAAATATTATTATCATATTATTTATATGCAAATATAAGTTTAGATCTTTTTAATTTGAACATCTTCCAACCCGGAAGTGATTCTTCAATGTAAAAATAAACTTTCAAGAAATTAATAAATCAAAATTTGTTATATAATAATAATAATAAGTATGTATGTTGATATCTTATTTTCTTCTTTATTCATATAATATATTAAACCTAATCCAGAAGAATAAGAAATATATATATATATATGTGTGTGGCATATATATATTTGGTATATATATCTGAATATTTTGGGTGTGATTATTATTATTCTTTAGACGGCTCTTAAGGTTAAACAAAAAGTCATATTAATAGGAAATTTAATAGAGAAAATTTATTTAAAAATTATATGAAACAGTTCATATCTTAATTTTAAATGATTTTTTTTATCCAAAAAGATTTTCAAAAAGATATTGAAAGAAATTTTTTACTTTAAAAAAATGGCATAGGTCAAAGATTCTCAATCTGTCGTTCAAGTACCACTGGTGGTACCTTATAATCTGACGCTGGTACCTACAGTACAGTTACTTTTAGTAACCAAATCATTTTAGTGGTTCCTGAACTTTTCTGTATTAGATTCTGTAGTATCAACTTCAAAAAGTTTGAAAACCTCTGACATAGGTATTTATAAATTATTCTACAAATCAATAAAAATCCATTTACATTGTAACCTTTTTATTATTTCTAAATTCATTCATTCATTTAAAATTTTGATTGGTCAATTCTTACTGTAAAGAAGTATGTGAAGTACTTGGGCACAATAATAAAGTTTTAACTAAAATCCAAGTTGATGTCCTCTTCATCTGTCATCCTATTCCATAATTGTTTGATTGAATCTGAAAGGGGTGTGTTTAAAAGAAAAACTCACCCTTGTAATAAGGAGCGGTGCCCCCATGTCTGCACCACCGACAAGCCGAATACCCCAATGAGTTCTTGGTCCATCTCTTCGAAGTACCACCCGCTCGAAGTGGGGTCTCGTACCCCGACGAAGGCTCATCGTGGTCAGCAAAACGTTCGAAGTGTGCTTATTTAATGACGATTCCCGTCAAAAAAACACTGCAAGGGACCGTAGCGCACGCGCGCCGATTACACACTGATGATAATTACCAAGTGCCAAATTATTCAAGTATCAGGGATAGGGATGTCGCCATCATTTATGAAAATAGAAAAATAAGATGACTAATAAATCAACAACCAATAAATTATCGGCGTCTGGAAGTTAAAAAATTTATTTGAAATCATTTTTAAATATCAAAATAATAATGATGAAATAGACTAATGCTCTTTGGAAATAGAATCAACAATAAGATTTCAAAGAATATTAATCAAAGAATATATATCTAAATAAGGTATTTTCTTTTTAATTCATAAATTCATAATAATTGATTTAGAGAATTACATTATAATTATTAACCTTAACAATGAATATCTTACATGAAAACAATAATTTCCGGGTTAAAGAAAAGTATATAAAAAAGCACAATTTTTATTATATATTAAAAAAATTTAAATATTATTTTTAAATTATATAATTTATTGAAAAGAAATGTAAAAGTTTTCAGCTTGAATTCAAAACCATAATTTATTCTGGCAAATGTTCAAACAATACTGACAAACATAGGATTATCAATAGTGAGGAAAATTTTTCACTGTCAACTAATTTTTCATTTGATAATATTTTAAATTTATCATCGGATTTTTTTTTAACTGACAGAAATTCATTCAGTAATTTCACATAACATTCAAACGATGATATTTTTTTTTGATTACTATCCAAGTGTAAGGTTATAATTTTAGTTATTTTTTTTAAAGGTATGTAATTTGGTTGTTTTGTTTGACTAATTGGTTTCATGTAAAAGATCCATATAAATAAAAGGATTCAGAGGGACTTGTGACTCATCATACTCTGATTCAGACAAATTTTGGCATAAACTACCACCCAGAGAATTGTAAGTATTTTTTTTTTAATTTATTTAAATTACAATTATGATTATAAAATAAAAAAGAAAATTAGCTAACCATAAAAATAACAAAGCTTAGATAGGACAAACAGATATACATTTTTTATTGTGATGAAAGAGTAGAGAATTAAAATTTAATAAAAATTTTTTTTTTCTAATATTGAAATTAATTAAAATAAATGAATTTCTTAATATGAAACAAAAAGATTTATTATAATGTTTGTTAATGGTTCTATCTAATAAATGTTTATTTTTTTAAAATGTCAGAAAAATGACATTTAGAGGGAATATTTATATATATAAAGATATATATATTTAAAAAAAAACAAATTATGCGAAGAAACATGAAAGTAATGAAAGGTGAATTTGAATTTAGTTCATTGAAATCTCCAAATGTTACTATATATTTTCAATGGGATTTAGAAACCACGTTTGACGGATTGAATGTTGTTAGAGAAGCCGGAAGTAAATATTTTAAACATCCGATATACCTCGTCAAAATGATTGATACAATGATGGATTGCTTACAATTGACCAAAGTAGACTCAAGATTTTTCAAGTTCACGAAATGATCGGCGACTTTGTTCAGTCGCCATAGCAACAACGACACTGCACAATAAATACTGGCTGGGGATTTGCACCGGGGAGCGCCTAATTCTATCGACGGCGGCGATGCCGACGGCGACGAGGACATTTGACCGGGGCTAGAAATAGACTTTGGCAAAACAAACGAAGCCTGGCGGTAATCGCGGATGGACGAACCAACCGAGACCGCGGATGCTGTCTTGACGGACCTCGACCGTAAGGAGTGACCATCGGCCATGGCCAAGATCACGACCTACAAGATCTGTCTCTTCCAATCAAACCCAATTGAAATCAGAGAAATGAATGAATGAACACGATTTTATTAAATCTTCTTTCCTTAATTAACATTTTGCATAATTCAGTCATATTATGTGGTCATTAAAAAAAAAAATGTTACATAGTGTATATATAATTATTTTTTTAACTTTCATAATTCTTTTCTTATTCAATTTCTACTATTAGCTCACTATCCCTGTATATTTATTTTTCTTATAGAAATTTTCAATCGTTAAAAAAATACTATTTATTCATCCACTTAAGTTTAAATGCATTTGACAATTAATAAAGTTTTTTCTATTATTTATTCATTCATTATATTTAATTCAATTTAGTTTTATATAGGCGAATAAAATTTCTCTCATTTAAGATATTTAACAAATATAAATGTGTTTTGCAATGGCTGCAGTTAGTAGATCGTCGGTTAGAAATTTCGTCCATTGATAACAAATCTCGTCGAAGCATTCAATTTTTTTATTGGATTTTAAAATAATATTTAATAATATGAATAGTTTTGACAGGTTGAAATAGAAATTGACTTTAATTTTTTTTATTGAATAATCTTCTAAATAATATTTCAGGTAACATAACCAATAACTGATTTATCTCATGAAATAGAAAAAAAACTATTATTTAACTAAATTTTATCTTAAGTAATTGTTTTCAATAATAATAACAATAATAATATTTATTTATTTTATTTTTCAACAAATAAATAAATATCAATAAAAAAATTCAAGGATTAAAAAGAAAAAAAATAGACAAATAAATAAAAGATTGGCGTGTCTTCTTATATTTTCTAATTAAGTCTCTTAAATAATTTAAATAATATTAACTTAACTAAAAAATTAAATTGATATATATTTTTTCATGTATTTCTTTAATTGGTCCCTCTGAGGTGACTGTTAATTGTTTAATAACAACTTTTAACTGTAAATACGTTTAGATAATTATACTTTAATAGTGGTAATCGTTTATTTATATAAATCTAAACAAAATACCTATCAAGCACAATACAAATTTTAATTATATTACAAAAGTAACTCATATTTATTATTTTTTTTATTTTTAAATAGAATATACTTTAAAATGATTAACTTCATCGCTACAGCATTAAAATGTATAAATTATTATACATATTAGGTTATTCGGAAAGTAATTTAGTTATTTCTGAACCAGAAGATTTAATTATATTTTTTCGAACACAACTTCACACTTAAGCCGAATAATCATTATGTGTTTGGAGAGCGGATATAGCAATGATTATGTGTTAAAACGTTCAATTGAATCTACGCAGTAGTTTTATGGTTGGTGCCCTTTTAAAAAGGAGAGTAATAAGCAGCATTTTCGTTATATTTTTCTTTTCTCCTTTAGAAAAGGTAAAAATGCTGTTCAAGCCAGAAAGAAGTTAAAGGATGTTTTGGAT
Source organism: Labia minor (assembly GCA_963082975.1). Lineage (NCBI taxonomy): Eukaryota > Metazoa > Arthropoda > Insecta > Dermaptera > Spongiphoridae > Labia > Labia minor. The sequence goes on from OY720345.1 coordinate 67,107,906, forward strand.
ATACACAGTGTCAAAACTGGTTTGCAAAATTTAGATCCGGCAATTTTGATGTCGATGATATGCACCACGTACTGGAAGGCTGGTTAAAGCTGATAAAGACATAATAAAGGCATTCGATGATTTTTTGGATTGTAAAATCTTCACTTCAAATGAATAGTTTAAAAAATAATCTGAGAAACCAAACCGATTAACTCCAATTTTTAAAATTTTGCTAATAATGTAATATAATGTAATGTAAGGTAATCTGCAACATATGAAGTGAATAATGAACTTGATTATTACCGACCGACGATAGTAAGGGAGGTATTGTTTTCACACCAAATTTCACATGTGGAGATTTTTACATATCTCCACGAATCATGCATTTTCTTAACAGAAAAAAGTATTTTTAGCATGATGTCTGTCCGTCCGTCTGTCCGTCCGTATAGATGTGTACAGCCTGAACGGCTTAACGGATTTTGATGAAATTTGGTATATTTACTTAATGCATCAGTGGGATGAATTGATCAACTTTTGGTGCAAATCCGGAAACCGAAAGTGGTAGTATTAGCGATCGACGATAAGAAGGGAAGGGTTATTTTCGCACCAAATTTCACATAAGGAGATTTTTTTTCATATCATCACGAATGTATTGGTTTTATCCTCGGGAAAAATCATCTTCATTATGTTTTTCTTAATTTAAAATTATATGACGTCACCCAGCCCTTCATGACGTCACAGCCTCGGGTAACGCCGGGTAACGCCGGCTACTTCAGCTATATATTATAAATAAAATAAAATTAAAAATATTTATGTTCTATCCATATCTGTTTTTTATTACATTAATAGATATATTAAAATTATTTGAAATTGTTTCTGTAGCTGGAAATTAATTTATTTCAAACCGTCGGTCGGTTCGGACCTGGCCACAGGTCAACTTATCTTAATATTGCAATGCAATATACATTTTTCTGGAAACAATAAATCTTAATTTAATACAATATGTGTACTTTGTGCTTCATTTTCTCAGTTTCTTTAAATATGGAGTTAATCGCTTTGGCTTCTGAGTGGCACATATATATACCTAGATTGTATTTCAATTTTCCAAAAAAAACGAAATTACTTTCCGAACAACCTAATAAATATTTCATAAATAAACTGAATTTTTCTTTGCACTACTTTTTAGACAGTTTCACTATAGTATAAGTCTTAATCATATAATGAAAAATATTTGATTATTACTGTTGTTTATTAATTATAAAATATTTAGCTATATTAGCCTTAGTTGATTACAAAAAAGCGAAACACTAACACACTACTTCTAAGATCGCCTGAATTAAATTAAATTAATTATACTGAATTAAATTTAAATTAAATAATTGCATAATATACTCATCTTTTTATTCTATTTCATTCCATTAAAAATGGAAAAAATATAATAGATGTAAAATAAAAATCGAAATCATAATAGATTTGATGTTCAAAATTATTTAAAATTTAATGAAAAATATAAATAAATTAAACCAATTAATCCATTCAAAGTTTATTTATAATCACTCTTCCCTTATATATATTTATCTTTATAAAATTATAATCTTAAAATAATTATGACAAGATAAGAACAAATTATGTACAAGTACAATAGATTAGATTAGATTATTTTTTTTCTATTAATATTATTAATTGATCTTGGTGATGGTGAACTCGAAAGTTCTTGACATTATAACTAATTCTATACAACTTAATTTCATTTAAATCTCCTCTTCTTCCAATTACCACATACACCCTCCATTCCAAAAGAAACCGAACTTTTTAAAAAAACAAAAAACCAATGTACATTTTGGTACAAATCATTTTTATTAATCAATGTATTCCCCTTCTGCATCGATACACAAATTTGCACGCTCCAACAAGTTGTCAAACGACTTTTCCATGTCCTTTATTGGAATGGTCTTTAGGACGTCGGTCGTCGCCTTCTCATTGGCTTTAATCGATGCGTGCTACCTTCCTTTCATCGCCAAATGCAGTTTAGAGAACAGAAAGAAGTCGCACGGAGCCAGATCTGGTGAATAGGGCGAATGATGCAAAGGAATAACGTGATTTTTGACCAAAAATTCAGTTACAAGTCGCGAACGATGTGATGGTGCATTATCGTGCAAAAGAGTCCAACTTCCGATTTCTCGATATTCTAGCCGAATACGATGAATTCTTGCCAGCAAACTCTTCATGACAATCATCACCATATGCATTTTGTAGCATTTGGTGCGTTTCAGTAAAAGTTTTACCAAGTTTAACACAAAAATCAATTGCAGCTCTTTGTTTGAAACTCATTTTCCGACCGATGTACAAAACACACTGACATTTGAAACGCAATAACTTTTGTTGTATGCATCCAAATGTCATGAAATTTATACCAGTTATCAATAAGGGACTAAGCCATCTACGGGTAAAATAATACAACAGATGTCATTAGTGGTACTATTTTTTTTTAAAGTTCGGTTTCTTTTGGAATGAAGGGTGTATCTATCTACTTTTATATTTTTATTTCACAATTGGTTTCGAATATATAATATATAAACTTCTTGCCAATCTTTCTCTACCTACTCAAACCACGTGTTCCGCCAATCGTATTTTCATAAATATATATATATTATATTAAACAACTACTTACCTAATTTTTATAACATTAATAAATTTTCTTAAACAAATTTAACGAGTATATTTTTCAAAATGAACATACTTTAATTATTATCATATATTATTTTTATTATAATTTATTCTGTCTGGAGTATACACATTCAGATCATTCAATAATATATATTAAATAATAACTATATCTTATTTATTCATCTTTTTTTATTTCTATTGTCAATAAAGAATTGGTTATTTTATGTAGATGGAAATAAAATCATAATAATAAATAATACCTTCTCTTGCAGTGGTTCCCAAATTTATATGGCCTACCGCTCTCTTTTCAGAAAAAAAATATTACTCAGCGCAATAATTCTTTTGTTTTGTGTAAAAAATAGTAAAGACTAATTGCATATAAATAAAAATTCTAAAATTCCAATAGGATAACCAAAAGAAATGAATTCAACAAATAAATAATTATTATTGTATAATAAATATTTTGAAGGCGCCACAGGGCGTGGGGTAGAAACGCTGCCTTACATTCTCGTGGTCCCGGGTTCAAGTCCCTGGCCTGACAAGGGAATTTCTCTAGCTGGGGTCTATGGGACGGAGTCAACCCAGCCTCCGGGATCAACATTGGGGAAAAGCTACTTGATAGCGCCTCCGATCAAAAAAATCAAGGTAAAGGTTGATAGGACCCGTTCTACTGATCATAGGACATCTAATTGATATAACCGACTTGATAGGCGTTGTCCTTGCATAGGACGTACAAAAGTCAAAAAATATTTTATTCAATTTATATTATATAATTGATGAAATTAATTTCTCTTCATGTTTGTAATTTATAGAAGTTTGTTTTCTATTTTTGTAACAAGATCTTGTTTCTTACAAGTGTTGCAATAAATTATTATGAATTTCTGGCATTCATATAATTGTTTGTTTAGAATATTTGGGAGTTATATTTAAAAATAGTTATTCCTTCATCTCATATTTATTTACTAATACTACAAAAGAAAATATATTTAATCATTAAAAATAATGAAAAATAATTTTTTTTTTTTAATATTTGTTTGATATCTAAAAAATTTGTTCAAATATAATACAGATATGTGATATAAAGAAATTTAAATGCCAGAATCGAGTAACAAATATTTGAAATTTAAAAATGTCTCACACAAAAGATTAATGTATATAATAATATTGATGTGAACAATTTTATCAAATTCTAAATTTTCCCTACTCTGAATTTCAAGACCACTTGATCACAGGAACTTATGATATACACTGATTAATTAAATTTTAAAATCCTCTAATAAACTTTTTTTTTATATTGGTAAATAATTAAAATCAATGAGCTTTTTAATTTTGCCCCTGTATATTGGCAACCATTATAACAATCAAAATATTTTATTAAGATTCTTTTAGAAACACAGTCAAACCGACGAGACATATGACTTAATCATGCACACATCTTTATTTTAAAAAATATATTTCAGTGTCCAGAAGGATTTGTATCTTGAATTGAGTAATTTTTATACTTAATTTATAAAATAAATGAACTAGGTTGAACATTTATAATCAAAATAATATTTTTATTTAAGAATTAAATAAAAGTTTTATAAAATACAAAATCCTTGAAACTACATTATATCTAGATTATTCTATACATTCATGATACTTTATTTATTTTTTTTTAATGTATTCTATATATGTTGAATAATGTTTGATTGTTTGGTTTTACTTCCTCGCCAGAGAAGGTTGAGAAAATTGTCTGTCTGTGTGTATGTGTGTGTGTGTGTGTGTACCTGTGTGTAAGTAGACAAGAATAAGCAAAAACGGTTTGAACCAGAATAATGAAATTTGTTACACGGGCATTAATCAAAATTCGTAGTTTTCTATCAACTTTTGAGAAATGTGGCTCATTCGGAAGAGGACCACTACCTGCCACGTTTTCATTTTTTCTCCTCTAAACTAAAATAAAGATACTATATGTTTGATAGTTTTTCACATGATTAAAAATTGTAAAAAACTACAATATATAGAATTTCAGCTTGATTGAAACTCCGGAATTACTGGAATTATTTTTTTAAATTTTTTTAACACGTTTACTGCCAATCACGCGCCAGCCCGTGGCGTGGTATCATCAACAAAGAGCCAAAGACCCGCTCTGTTAAATTTTGACTTAAAAATTAAGGTAAAGGTTATAAATTTAAATTTATTATATGTTAATTAATTAATTTAATTGAATAACAATACTATACTGTAAATTTAAATTTTTTAATTAATTAATCCAATTTAATTATACTTAATTTATAATTTAATTTTAATTAAATTTAATTTAAATATAATATATGTTAATTAATCCAAATCAAATTTGCGAGATAGTCGAGTGGAGATACTCCAGATTTTTATAATTTAGAACTAAAGAAAAGTTGAATCAGGTGTTTAAAACCATACGAATCATAAGGACAAGTAGTAGTCATTTTCAAATTGGCAATAACATAAATTCTCCCCTTTAAATTTCCTAATCCAGAATTATATAATGTTATTTTACAGAGTAAAGAGAGAAGCTGTTGTCCAAATGGGTCAGCATTTGGCCGCCAAACTTGTTGCTCTCGCCCCCACTGATATAAATAAATATCCATCTAGGCATTTGTGCTACGCAGCATCTTGTCTTTATACTATTTCATTTCCCCACCTTCTTCTCACATCTATTTTCTTACTTACTTCATTTAAAAAATAAATTAAATCTGCTTTACATCTATAATGAAAATCTTATTTATATAAATAAACATTTCAAATTCTTCATAAAATTGTTTTCTAAGTAATTAACAAAATATACTTATTAAATTAATTTGTCAACAATTGAAGAGTATCATAAAATAATTAATTATTCAAATTATTTGATTCAATTATAAATTACTTTTATTTCTTTTTTTTTTATTAATTTCATTTGTTTAACAGTTAGCAAAATATAATAATCGGAAACAATCCAAATCATGTATTGATTTATTAGTTAAATTGATTAATATTATTTATTATTTAAATTGGATGAAACATAATAATGATTAGAAATTAGATTGTTTAGTATCGGTTTCGTTAGAATCATTTGAAATTCTAATTGTTATGTTGTACAATGAGAGAATTTCCTTTAAATGATTGAACTTATTGTTAAATTGTTGAAAATTTCATTGTGAATTAGAGATACGTATATCTGATATTTAAAAAATTCAATTTAAATTATTATTATTCTTTCTTTTATAAATTCGTTAATTAATATGAATTTAAAAAGATAATAAAGATAATTTCAAAATTGTTTGAATTTTTTACAAATGGAAAATAAATGTTGAAAAAGAGACGTATAATTATAATATATATTTTAAATATTTATAAGATTAGAATATATGTATATATAAATAAAAGAATATATTCTTTTTTGTAATATTTAATAAGGTAATGGCACCAATAGATGACATTTTAAGCGCTCTTGTCGCTATTTTCTTTTATAAAACTGAAACTACACGTCTCACAAAAAAAATCTTTTGGTTATTATAAAGCTTATCTTACCTTTTATCACCAGGATAAATATTTTAAACTTTTATATGAGTTTAAGAGGAAATATAATTTTTTTTCAAAGTAATCAAATGGCACCTATAGATGACACCAAAAATTTTGGTGGAACCTAATGATGACAATTATCGAACCCAAAGATGACATCTACTTTTTTTTCACTTTGCTTGCTCTCTTTATCTTCAACTTATTTATTTACAAAGTAAAACATCTTTCCAACACCTTGTTGCTGCTTTAACTTGAGTTATAATAAAAAAATCAGGTTTCATATAATGATACATTAGATATATTTATTGTGATTGATTTTATTTTTAGCTGATTATTATAATAAAATAAAAAATTGATTTTAAACAAATCTTTTTTTAATTATGCATTTTTATTTATACATTGAGAACAGAGTAATTTAAAAGAATTTTCAAAAAAATAGTGTTTGAAGTTCTGGAACAGAAAAAAATTTTCTGACAATGAAAAGCCTAAAGATAAAACACAATGTAACCTTCAGACATGAAACTTGGTTAAATTATATAAAATTATCTCCTCTTTACAGCTACTAATATAATAGACAATTTTTTTAAAGTCCTACTTATAGTTGACGTTGCTGTCATCTATAGGAAAAACAATTTTTAGGGGCACCTATAGATGACACGGTTGATAAAAAAGATACTTTTAAAAATTAGGTGTTTAAATTGAAGTGATTTATATCTATATTAAGTCTATTTTATAATGTAGTTATTAAATTCTTGATAAATATGAAAATAAAAATATAAAATACTAATTAAGAACATTACTTACCTTAAGGTTATCTTTAAGATTTGTGTAAAAAATCAATTGTTGACGATCCTGTCTGCTTTTCAAGTTAAAAGAAGAAAAATAGGGCGACTTATTGTATTGTTGTAGGATATCTCAGGTAGTGGAAAAACAAAACTATCATTTAAAAAAAAAAAATTCCGCGTATGTTTTAAAATTTGCTTATATTTTTAGTTTAAATTCAAAAGTGTCATCTATAGGTGCCATGTCATCTATAGGTGCCATTACCTTAATCGTTTTGTTTGTATTTATATGTATTTACTTCATACTTTTGTTTTGTCAACTTAATTTAAAAATACATTATTACATTATTTATGAAAATTAATAAATTTAGTGATTTGAAGATATACTTTTGAAAATCTAATAAGTGTTTAAATATCCTAAAATTTGCTATTATTCCAAAAATAAATAATTAGATAAAATAAAACAATACAAGAAATTTATAGAAATATATTTATTATTGCGATTCTCAAAGGCATAAAAAAGTTTGAATTTTGGCTTTAGAAACGGAAGTATTTATATGCTAAAATAAACAATGATAGTATCTCTTATTATAAATAAAATTATTCTATTTTTATTGTTATTTATTTAAACATACAAATAAAAACAAAACCTGTTTTATTTATTTTAAAAATTAAAATTTATAAATATCAATGGGGAACATGATGTTTTTTTATTTAATTGTTATAATTTGATCTTAACTATTATTAGGTCATTATTTTATTTATTTTTTATTTAACCAGGTGTAACCAGTTGGTTACATTGAATTCAAGTAGCATATTAAGTACATATATTCACCATTTCTAAATAAGAATAAATAAAAATTTTATAAAATAATTTTTATAATTTTTTTTAGTAAGTAATGTGATTGAATTAAAATTAATAAATTTATTTAAGTTTGTTTTCTTCAAAAAAGTATACAAGTTTAGAATTCACATGTATTAATTAAATTCTATTTTTTGAGCAAATTATAAAGTATTTTTATTTAATCACTCTAATATCAAACTGAATTATTTTATTTATGCATTTCGGTTTAAATATTATATGTAATTAGGCAAGAAAAGATTCCAAAACATTTCCAAATAATGTCTGTTAAAAAATTTATGATTTAATAATATATAATAAATAAATAATAAAAAAGTGTCTATTTGAAAATTAAATTGAGTAAATCTACAGGTTTAAACAATAAATAATATAATGAAATTTAGAGAACGATTAAATGATAGAGTTCCTTTCTTTAATGTAAACATCATTGACATAACAACATAAACATTTTACTTAAAGATTTATTGAATGATTGTAAAATGTTCAAATAGATCAAATTATAAAGTTTATAAACATAAAAAATATAAATTAATTTTTCTAAAACAAAATACATTTACATATTATTACAGTTTTAATATAAAAAAATATTTATTGAAATAATTAAAATTAAATAATAAAATCTTTCAATATATATATATAAAATTAAAATTGAAACTATGGATAAAAATTATATTAAATTTATAATAAACAGACAAACAATCGTATAGATAAATGTTAACATTAAATAAATTAAAATGAACACGACGCGACGCCTAAAACTATGCAACCAACCGTCACGTTAATTAAATTTTTTGCATTCATTTATTGAAATACATAAAGAATTTGTAGCACAAAAATAGAAATATACTTACTATATTTTCTTTATATAATATTTTAATTAATTTATATTTATATATATATATTACTCATATTTATATATGGTATTTATTAATGAAAATATTTTTATTTTTAATTTTATTCTTCAATAATTTAAGAACAATAAAAACTGATTGGTTAAATAATCTCTCTTTGATTGGTATTAATTTAAATAAAAATTGTTAATTGTATATTGTATGCTATTAATTTAATTCATGTAATCATATTACACAAGTACAATATGATTAACTTTTATTAAAAATTATTTCACCTATTTTCATTTGTTCAACAAAATAAAAAAAGTCAGCTTATATGTAGTTAATTAATTTATTTGATAATTAAAAATTATACCTATTATTAGGTACTACCATTAGTTAGTTGAAATCAAAAATTATTATTTCTAATATGAAATATTTTAAATAAATTACTTTTGCTTACTATTACTTTTATGAAAATAATAAATATATTATACAATTGTAAACTTAATTTATAAAAAATTTAAATTTTAAATAAAATGTGCCGATTCTAAACAAAACATTTTTTGATTGATCTTCACTTTACATATGTCATTTCTTAATTAAGCCTATGACGCACATTACTTTACTATATTTCAATATGTATATTTAGAATAGTACAGATATATAAATTTTTATTTATGAAAATTAACAAAATTCATTATAAAAAGAATATTTCTTCTATTTTTTTCTTTTTTATACATTAACATAAAATTATGAAATAATAAAAATGAAATAATTAATTTTGTTTTTATTTTTGTTGTAATAAAATAATAATTAAAAAATTTATATTTTATAAAAAAATATATTAACTTAATTTTAATGAAATTTTTTCTTTTTTATCCTTTTATTGAAATAGAAATTATATAGATAAAATTTAATAATAAAATTATTAATATTATTATTAATTTTTAATAAAATTTAAAATATTCTTTTTTTTTTGTTTAAAAAAAAAAAGAAATATTTGCAAAAGTGTCAACAATTGATCGGAAAGAGAATTAAATTTTTTAATGACTTACATAATCTTCTGGGTCTTCAATGTTTCTTGGGATTCTCCAAAACGCAGGTCGTTGCATGATCAAATCGTAAACAAAACACACTCAATTTAGAGTAAACGTAAAATACTAATCGATCTTAGTTCGCCGGTGAAAAAAATCAGATCAATTTTAGGAAAATCGGACCGTCTGGGGAATTTTTCGCTAAACACTCTTGGCGAGATCTCACAACAGACACTGGCCTAGGGAATCCGTTGTCTGGGGTCCAAACTACTTATAGAGCCGGCGATAAAAAAAAATAAAAGCAAAACACGATTAAACACAAGCTTTGCAGTCGTTACAAGTGTTTATAGGAATCTATTTAATTTTCATCAGTTCTTTTAATTCAACAATTTATACCAAGAATTGATATCGAATTGACCGGCTTTGTAACAAAAGCTGACTTCAATAGTAAATTACATATAAATATACCATTACAAATAACATGACAAAGAGTAATAGACAATAATAGAATTACAATTTTCTTTAATTGGAATTTTATTATAATTTTTATTTCTAAAGTATTGTGGGAGTTATACTCAGTTCAATTGTATAATTATTATTATAAAGTAAACAAAATTATTGTAATTATATACTATATATAAGTATACAAAATAATTAGAAATGTTTAAGAATTGTATATTAAAGTAAGTTGGAAAAAATTCAAATCTCTTATTCAACTTTTCTAATTTTTATGGAAATTTAAATTAAGAAAAAGATAAAGATACGATTTGATAAATGAAAATCGCTTTTTATAGATCTAATTAAAAATAATTATTAATAATGTAAATAAAAATTTTGGACAACTCAAATTGTTTGATCTTTGATGTCATTAAATATGTCTATGTTTATGTATTCCTAATATCGTAATTCAACAGGGTAACTGGGTTAACTGAAATAGTTGAATAAGAACTTATAGAAAGAGTTTTCGAAAAAAAAATTATATTTTATTATATGTATAAGGGAGCATGGCTTAGTTACCATGGGACACTTTTTCAATCTTTTTTTCAAATTTTTTTTTTTTATAAATTATTGTCAAAATTTTATCTATTGTTCGTGCAATCTTTCTTTACATTATTAAATAATTATCAACTATATATTCATTAATAAGAAAACTTTTAAAAAAATATATAGTGTATTTTATCTTGTCCCAAGGTGTACTACTTATCTTGGAGAGTTAAAAGTAAATGGGAAAAGTTAAAATAAATGAGAGAGAGAGAGAGAGAGAATTACAATTTACTTGAAATTGTTTCAAGAAAAGAAAATTATTTCAAGTTATAAGTTATTAGAAGTATTGTGATAAAACTATTAGAAATTTTTAAATTCTAATTTTGTTTACAACGAACTGCTTGATTTTTTTTTGATATTCTTTCTTTATTTCTAATTCTTGCCATTGTTAAGCCTAAAAAGTTCTTGAAAGATGAAATAATAACAATTAATAAATACAGGTTTCATACAATAGAATAATTAAAAAAATATTTTTCACAATATATTTTTGAAAAATAAAAGTAAGCTTGGTATATCTTTTGTCCCAAGGTGAACCATACATAAATTTTGAAACTTTAATATAATATGCTGTTAGGTTTAACACCAGAACAATGATGATGCATTAGTTTTAAAGAAAACAACATTTCATTTTATTTCAAAATACTTTCACTAAAAATTGCTTTAGAATTTGAAATTGTATATGACCTTTACTAGGCTTGTCCTAAAAACAAAATCCTAATTTTTAAATTGAATCAAACAAATTAATTGTGCTACTTTCTTCTCATATGGAAGACCTAAGAGCAGTGGCGGATTAAAGGTCCAGAGCGCCCTAGGCAATCACTTTATCGGCGCCCCTGTATCGGCCATAAATGTCCATCATAATACTATAAATTTTAAAAATTCTGAGCTCGCGCACCCCTTGCTATACGCCCCTAGGCACCTGCCTAGTTTGCCTTACGGATAATCTGCCTCTGCCTAAGAGTTAATTTAAAATTTTCGGAAAAAAATAAAGATGTGAAATTCTCCTTCTAGAGATGACCAAGTAGGGGTGCGTAAAGCCTAATAAACTGGAATCAGTCTGAAAGAAGTTAATAACGGCAAAGATGTCTCAATCTTTCCTGATGAGGTTTCATTTATAGGAGAACACTTAATGATTGGTAAATGATGGATGAATGTTTCATGGCACAAATGGTCTATTGCTCAAGGGGCATAGAGTTCCCTACTGCTAATAATAATAATAATTAAAAATAAGTACTTATTATAATCTAACAAGTTATGTTTTTGTCACATTTGATCTAATATTTATGGATTTTCTAATGATAGTAACTTGTAGTAATACACAAGTTTCTAACTAATTAATGTCTTTGATTGAAAGCTGATACCCTTAAATAAATAATTTAAAACCCTTTTCTTGTCTTAAGTAAACAGTAAAATGTTTTTGTGACACTATAATGAAAATATTTAAATGGGGCAAAGGTCAGCAGTGTCGGTGGGACAAAAGTCAGCAATGGATCTTTGACCCTTAATGGAAATCAAGTTTCTAATATTTCCTACCTTATTTTTCTTGATGTAGATCATACAAAAATAAAACAAAAACGAGCCCGTTTATGCCTGATCTATACTCTCAGGCAGAGGAATTACTTAATGATACAAAAAATTGCATTAAAGTTGGGATTCAAAGAAACAATAATTTAAAAAAAGATATTGTCCAGCATGATAATAAAATAAAATTTAAAAAAATTGAAAAAATTTATTTTCTAGTGTCAAATAAAATGAATTATTGATTTTTTTACAATTATAAATTGTTAAATTAAATTTCTTAACTTTAATTGAATGTTATTGAATTTATTGCTCAATTTTTTTTATTATTTTTATTATAACGTTTTTCTTAACTTCACTTGGCGTCTGTCTCGCTCTTTTGACAAATTAAAATCGATTTTTCATCGATTTTTTATTGAGATAGACTTTTGAAAATTTTTATAGATATTTCAATCGATCCCTAGAAGGTATAGAAGAAATATAATTGAATTATAATTAATTAATTAGTAACTAACTCCTTTTGTATTGCTCCGATTAATTTTTTTTCAACGGATTCTAAAACATAAATATTGATTTCAAGATAGATTTTTATTTTGAACGTATTTAAAAAATTTTTATAGCATTAAAATTAATTAATGAAAATCAGTTGTATCGCCAATAAAAAGGGGTTTCTGCCCCTCAGATGACATAGAGAAAAGATTTTTTTTTATATATGTCCCCGATAGAAAGGAAACAAAACAATAGAATAACCTATATATACATTTATAAAATCTCATATTAATAAAAATTATTTATTTATAAATATAATATAATAATTATTATTCAATACTAACATTTACTTAACATAAATGGATAAAATCAATTTTGGAAGATTAATATATTACCGACCGACGATAGTAAGGGAGGTATTGTTTTCACACCAAATTTCACATGTGGAGATTTTTACATATCTCCACGAATCATGCATTTTCTAAACAGAAAAAAGTATTTTTAGCATGATGTCTGTCCGTCCGTCTGTCCGTCCGTCTGTCCGTCCGTCTGTCCGTCCGTCTGTCCGTCCGTCTGTCCGACTGTCCGTCCGTATAGATGTGTACAGCCTGAACGGCTCAACCGATTTTGATGAAATTTGGTATATTTACTTAATGCATCAGTGGGATGAATTGATCAACTTTTGGTGCAAATCCGGAAACCGGAAGTGGTAGTATTAGCGATCGACGATAGGAAGGGAAGGGTTATTTTCACACCAAATTTCACATGAGGAGATTTTTTATATATCACCACGAATCATACACTTTGTATCGGTTTTATCCTCGGGAAAATTATATTTATTAGTTTTTTCTTGATTTAAAATTATATGACCTCATCCAGCCATTCATGACGTCACAGTCTGGTCTTACATATATATTATAAATAAAATAAAATTAAAAATATTTATGTTATATGCCTATCTGTTTTTTATTACATTAATAGATATATTAAAATTATTTGAAATTGTTTCTGTAGCTGGAAATTAATTTACTTCAAATCGTCGGTCGGTTCGGACCTGGCCACAGGTCAACTTATTTTTTGTTCTATTAAATTTGCAAATTTTGTATAACATCATCTTTTCTATTTCTCTTGTTATATTAAATAAATTTATCAAATTAAAATTGCACAAAAAAGAATAAAATAATATAAATATAAAAATATTTATAAAATAACCTTTTTCCAATGGACTAAAAAGAATAAAATAATTTTTCTATAAGCCTTACAAAGTTTATGGATGAATTGCTTCATATTCAACAAAAAACTTTGTGCGCTTTTAGTTTTCATTTGATTTCTATGCAATTAACTTCCTTTATAGAGCTATTATTCATATATATATATACATACCACCTAAAACACTTAATTAACAAGTAACACTATTTCTTCTAATATAATCAACCATTTTGGATTTGATTGATAATATGTAAATTTAATAAAAATTCTTTTAAATTTTGATACATACTTTGATATAAGTATATTACAGTGAAAAATAATAAAAGATTAATTTCTTAGCTCTTAAACTATTAATTTTATTGATGATGGTTAAAATATCAGACTTTCAGGTGATGTTTCAACTTATAGTGCAGTATTTACTAAACTTTTTGGACCGCGACCCGGTTCGAGGTCTTAAAATTTGTCGCGACCCACTTAATTAAAAAAAAAAATTATTTAGAACACAATTTTTATTTTTCAATAAAAATCAAGTTATTTATTTCATACGCAAAATAATTATATAAGAAAAATAAAAGTAATTAAAAAATTAATAATTTTCAATTGTTTATTTTATACAAAAAATTACAAAATAATTATACATGAAAAATAGAAGTAATTTCGTGCTTCTAATCCTGTAAAAAATAATAAGAAAAAAATATTTTTTGCGTTTCTAATGATGTAAAAAAATATAAGAGTTTTTTCGCGACCCGGTAAAATTTTTCTGCGACCCGGTATCGGGGCCGCGACCCACACTTTGGGAAACGCCACTATAGTGAATCTTTCATAGGAAGGTCAAAAAATCATCCCAAAACAAAACTAAGGATCTTTGCCCAAACATGCTCTATATAAAATAAATTTTTTTAAATTTGATAAATCATTAGGTAAGAGTAAAAACTATAGTTTTTTGTTTTTGTAAAATTGTTAACTTTATTGAATCATATAATAGGGAGAATTATTAGTTATTTTCAAGACTCAAATTACTTTCTATCACTAAATGAAATCTTATATTAAATTAAAACATTTAGTTTATTAAATATGTATAGTATTTTTATTAAGGAAATGTTACTTTAATTCTAAAAATACTCTTTTTATAAACTATATTGAATATTAAGTTTTTTATTAAATTCAAAATAGGTATTAAATATTTTTTATTTATATTAGAATACCCAACTTTTTCCATTTTTACTATCTCGCCAGAGATAGTATTGCGATCACGAAAATTTTCGTTGAGATTTTGATGTTTTTATACGTTTTAAAGGTTCCTGAATCATTTTCACTAAGGTTGAGAAAAATGTCTGTGTGTGTGTGTGTATGTGTGTGTGTATGTATGTAGGCAAGATTACGCAAAAACGGTTTGAGCTAGAATGATGCAATTTGGTACATGAGCATTATTCAAAATTCATAGTTTTCTATCAACTTTTGAGAAATGTAGCTCAACCGGAAGAGGGTCATTACCTACAACGTTTTGATTTTTTTTCCTCTAAAGTGACCGTAAAAATAAAGATATATGTTTGATAATTTTTCACATGATTAATAATTGTATAAAACTGCTATATATAGAATTTCAGCTTGATTGAATCGCTGAAAGTACCAGAATTAATTTTTTAACACTGCAAATCTCACGCGCCAACACGTGCCATAGTGCCATCAATAAAAAGCCAAATTTGCGCTGGTTTAATATTTATTATTTATAATTTATAATTAATTAAATTTAATTTAAATATAATATATTATGTTATTTAATCCAATTCAAATTGCGAGATAGTCGAGTGGAGACACTCCAGCTTATTTTCTATCTGAATATGTTCAATGCAACACAATGAATAAAATCTATTCTATAATTCCGAATGAATATAATGATAGAGTAGTAAAGAAGATATATCAAATATTTTTTTATTTTATATTCTTTGTGAATAAATTATTATAGATTTATAATCATTAATTGATGCTCAGAAGTTTGCCCCCGATGTGTAAACGAACTTATCAGATTTGATTGAGTTAAAATTTCCATTTTCATGAAAATTTCAATTGTTTTAGAGGAGTGAAGAATCTTTTTATAAATCAATTAGCAAGTATAATTCATACATTATATAAATGATATAAAGCTTTCTGTTTAAATTGTAAATATTGAAATAATTGTAAAAAATTTCTTGAAAAAAACTAAGAGATATATCATACTACATGTTTTAATAAAATCATATAGTCAGTGGCGTACCTAGAACTTTTGCCGCCCGGGGCGATCTCCAGTTTGCCGCCCTTTTTATTATAAGTCAATCAAATAGTGGTATTTATAAATTAATGCACATAAATAAATTATTAAGTTATTTAATCAATATTAATTAATACACAGAGTAAATTTTTTTACACATATTTGTATGCACTTGTAAACATATTAATATAATATTTACTCTTCTAACTTTCATACTAGAAAAATCGTGTATAATGCTCTCAAAATTTATATTTATATTTTTTCCGCCGTCCCTGCTTTTCAAAAGAAAAATCTATGATTTAAAAAAATATTGGTATATCACTTCAAAGTAATTATATAAACTTTTCAAAAGAAATGACATTTATAAACTGATATCAAAAAATTTTAGTTAGGAAAAATTGCCGAACAAAATCGTAAAGATGCGTTTACGAATTCGTTGAATGAATACAATAAAATAAAATTATTATCCTGTTCTTGGAATTAGAATTCAAAATTTACACTAAAATGCATTTATTTACACCGAGGAATAATATTCGAAATCATATAGTTGATCATAATTTATATAAATCAAATAGTAAACTTATAATAATCATAATAATCATTTATTATTCAAGAAAGAAAAAAAATAAATATGAAATGAATAAGTTGCTTATTACAACTATAACTAAATATAAAAAATGCCGCCCCAAGATAAGTGCCGCCCGGTGCGGACCGCACCCACCGCACCCCCCTAGGTACGCCACTGCATATAGTAAATATATTTTAAAACTAATTATGTAATTAATTTAATCATAATAGAAAAAAGTTAAGATAGATAAATTTATAAATTGATAGGATAAGAATTAAAATAATAAAACCTTTTTAAAATAGATAATTAATAAAATATATCTTTATACCTAAATCAAAAATAACTTAAAGATATTAATTTACTTTACTTACATAAAAACCACAAGAGAGAGAGGTTTTAAATATTTTTA
This sequence comes from Labia minor, assembly GCA_963082975.1. Taxonomy (NCBI): domain Eukaryota; kingdom Metazoa; phylum Arthropoda; class Insecta; order Dermaptera; family Spongiphoridae; genus Labia; species Labia minor. The sequence continues at coordinate 67,125,070 of OY720345.1, forward strand.
ATAAAAATTATATATTTAAAATTTAACAGATTTGTGAGATTTTGATAATAATTTTTTATATTTAATATTTATTAATTAATTAAAACGTATTTCAATTTGTAAAATATTATACTTTTAAAATTACCACTAGACATAATGAAACTTGAATGAAAAAACACAAAATTTCTTATAAAAGAACAAAATCTTATAATTTATTTATATTAAAAAATACAATAATTTTTTAATTTAATAGAAATAAAATCTTTAAACATATTTTTTATTTGAATTTCGGGATATTTCATTTATTTATTAATAAAAATATTAGTGTGATTTTTAGTTTAACAGTTGGTCTCCCTGTATTAGTTTATTGTTATTAGTCAGAAAATCACAAAACTGCACAAAACATCAGAAAACTAGAGAGAATATCTTTTGCTAAATAATTTATAATTTCTTAAGTTTTTTAGTTTATTTTCCCAAATGGCTGATGAAGAATTTGATGGAGATGAGTAAGTATTCTTTTATTAATATTATATGGATTTTGAGTTAAAATTCATATTTTTGTCATTAATTTTAAAGGCCTCTTATTTTTTAATAATAATTAAGTCCTAATTTAATACCTTCTTTACGGCTACCCAAAATACTGAGTAAATAATGATCAAATAATTTAGAAATGAATTTGCCAATAAAAAAAAGCTAATGTTAAATAATTTTAAATAAAAATTTATTTATTTGTTAATCAACTTTAGCTAGTCTTATTTTAGATTTTTTTCATAAAACCTAGTATTATTATTAATAAAATATTTAAATTTCGAGAATTATAATCTAGAGATTATATACTATATTTCTTCTTAATCTTAAACTCAAATGTTTTTATTAGTGCTGTAGATGATTTCGATGATGTTGATGAGGATGAAAACATTGAAGAATTGGACCAACAGGAGGTATTTATTTAAAATATTATTTTATATATTTTAAATATGTACTGTATACATTAATAATTATTTATGAAATTTTAGGATGAAGCAGAAAATATAGAAATTCTAGCAGCAGGTGATGGTCGGGGAGGAGTTCAAAAATCAAAACGTATTACAACAAAATACATGACAAAGTAATATATATATACATTTAGTAATATTTTTTTATTTATGGATTTAATTAAACAGTGCATAAAATTTAAATGAATATTATAATATTTTTAGATATGAAAGAGCAAGAGTTCTTGGAACACGTGCTCTTCAGATTGCAATGTGTGCACCCGTAATGGTAGAACTAGAAGGAGAAACTGATCCTCTACAGATTGCTATAAAAGAATTAAAATTAAGAAAAATTCCTATTATTATTCGACGATATCTACCAGACAACAGTTATGAAGATTGGGGAATTGATGAACTTACTATAATTGATCATTAAGTTTAAATATTTAACAAGATTATTTTAACTTAATTTACTTATAAATATTTTGTATAAAAAAATGTACCATTAAATATATAATTAAAAAAAACAAATAGTAAATTGATTAAATTTATTAGATCCCTTAAAAAGACAATTACATATAATAAAATCATTTTAAAAAACATTCCTCAATTGATTATCGATGATGATCAGCGATTTTCGGAAATGTATGATCACAGTATATTAATATAAATGTTAATGTACATTTTTCTTAAAATTTAATTTTTAAATAATATTCCACAAATATATTAGCATTGCATTATTATATTTATTCACGTTAGTATTATTTTAGTTCGAATATACTATATTCAGTTATTTACATTTATTTTCTTTTTCTAATTTAAGAACATTCTTTCTGAGTTTTAATATAGGCTGAAAAAATAATTTTAAAATTAATTTTAATAAATAAATTTAGAAATAATCAACTTACTTTTCCTAGGATTTTTCTTGAAGTGGTTGAACTGGATTCAGTTTTAATAAGATTTTGTTTTGGGTGTAAAGGACTGGTTGCAGACTACAAATAATTTTATGTTTAAATTTAAAATACAAATTAATAATTTATTAAAGTTACCTTTGAAGATTTCTTCATTGTAGGGCTATTTTGTTTAGTTGCATTTGAAATAGTCGTTTTCTTTAATCGATATAAGTCGGTAACTTTTTTTGGACTTGTCATAGAATTTGACCTTTTTAATAAAGGAACACTTGGAGACACCGGTGGGTCCGTAAATGATCGATTTAATGAGCTAATATAAAATTAAAAATTAATTAAGATAATATATTTCATATTAAAAGAAAATATACATACCTTGACTTGGAACCTATAGCTGGTTGAAACGATTTCTTTGTTAATAATTGAGAGTTTAATCTTCTAAAAAAAGACATACTTAAAATCAATATATATCTAATTTTGATATAAACAAAAACTTACCTGGATGAAGTAGAATTTAATGGAGTTGAGGTAGCTTTGGGTTTTAAATTTGTTTCTTTTTTTGAATTGGGAGTTTTTTGAATATTTGATCCTAATGATTTATCCTCTGGTTCTAAAATTATCAATTTATATTATTTTAAAATAATATACGAATATAAATAATTAATGATAATACTTATGCTTTCTTTTGCCATATGCTGTATAGGCATGGTTGCTTTTAATGGACCTTTATTTAAAGAATTAACAATATTTTTTTTAAGACGAATTAAAGGATTTGGTGGTTTTCCTGAAGTTAATGCTACTGGCGTTTCTGATATTTTGTTTTCCTCTTTATTCGATGTAGGAATTGTATTTCGATGTACAGTTACTGTCATATTATCTTCATTTTTTCCAAATAAAGTATTCAAAGTTTCAGTAACATGGGGTACTAGAGATTCTTGAAAATTTTTAGAATTGGATTTACAACTTGGTGTTACTATAATCACAATGTCGTTTTCTCCAAATTTAGTCTTTAGTTCAAATTTATTTTCTTGTTCGCAGACTTTGTTCTCAGATTCATTATTTTTTGGAGTTTTATTGATTCTTTCATTTGTATTTTCACTTTGTCTTATTTCAAAAGAATTAGTTAGCAACAACTCAGGTTCTTCTTCGTCACCTTAAAAATATTTTTTATTTAAATTGTTCCATTGATTAAACAATAAAAAGTTAATTAAAGCAATCATTGAATGGTTTTTATAATATATTCGGCCAACTACAATAAATACACATAAACGAATATGCAATTTCAAATCAATTTTCCATTTTTTATTTATTTCTTTTGCTATTTGGTCATCTATTAATTATAAAATATTTATATTTTAATTTATTCTACTTATAATCTTTTACTAGTGTATGTATTGATGGCAAGAACTAAATCAGCAAAGCTACCTGGATCAAATGGTTAGTTATAACATGTTTCTAGAATTGAAAAATTGCTTTGGCTTATGTTTGAAATTGTTGAATATATAAAGAACCTATAAAGAGAATATGATTCTGGATTCCCACTTAGCCCAGTTTTCACATAAATTTAATTTTTAAAATTCTAAATACTTACTAATTTTTTTTCCATATCCGATTGGATCATCTAATATATTATTTGTGTTATTAAACTTAAAAAGAAATAAAAATATATATTACATTTGTATTAATAAAATAAATTTTAAAAAGAAAAAAAAAGAAAAAAACCTCTTTTGTTTGTGTAAAAGAATTAGATATAGGAGCCGATACGGATGATCCTAAAATGAATTTAAAAATAAAAACAATAATAAATTTAATAAAGAAAATATGTTGAAGAATAAATTATTTGTTGATTAAGAGTTTTGATTTATAAATCTAAAAATATCTTTTATATATATATTAAAAATTTCAGAATTTTTTAAAAGTTAGTGCAATAGTTCACAACCTATTTTAAATGCCAAAAGAACACAAAGCCAAAGATGGCATTGACTTGAACTTTCTACTTTATAAAAATAATATTTATTTTGTTATTTATTAATTATTGTTGAAGTGCGTTCCTTTTTCGCAAATATATCTATATTTTTAATATATATATAAAATTCTTGTGTTGTAATGAAAAAAATGTATGAATGAAATATAATAAAAAATAAATATCTTACGTCTAAAATTTTTTAGAGAAATTAAATCTCTCGTTAAATCTGATAAGGCTTTCTTTGATTTAAAATGTTGAGTTATATCTGATATGTTTTGTGCTTTATTAGACTCCTAAAATAGAATTAAAAAATATTTTTTATTTAAATAATAATTTAATAATAAAGATGTATAATTTGTCAATATCTTTGTATGGTATAATTCGTTAATCAATTGACAAGTTACTTTTTTATTATGATATTAGATATTTATATAAAAATTACCGCTTGAGACATATTTAACTTATTTAAACAAGATGATTCACTATAAGCTCTATTTAGCGTTTTTGGAGGAGTTGTAAATTCTAAAATAAAATACATGATCATTAGTTAATAAAAAATAAAATGAAGTTTAAGAGAATTGTACTATGGAAACTAATGTAGTATCAAATAATTTTAATATCAAACATACCTTTTTTAGGTTCAATGACGGAACAATTAAAATTCGTTTTAGATTCATTTAATCCACTTTTAATGCATTTGTCTATTCTTCTAGCAACTAGGGCTTTCAAGTCATCTACACTAGTATTAAGAAAATCAATTTTATCTGCTAAGGAATTTTCATTACTAATTATTTGAGAATTGTCATTTATTTCTAACTTATTCAATAGAGAAGCTTCATCTTGTGAAAATAAATTATCATTTATTTTAAGTGAGTCCATTTCATGTAAATTTAACAAACTAGCTTGTAAATTATCGAATTCTAAGAGATTAGAGTGGAATTTGAAAGAATCTAGTAATAAAGAATCATTTGCTTTATTTGGAGAATTTTTCAAATTATTTCTTGATGTGTTATTTTCTTGAATATTTTCATTAAATTTATTATCTATATCTACAAGATTACTTTGAATTCTAGATGATTCAAACATATTTTCATTTTCTTTTTTGATAGGTGAAATAATGTTATCGAAGGAAATATTTTTAATTTGTGAAATATTATTTTGAAAAATATCTTCTCTGATATTTTCTGTTTTGAGAGCATCGTCAGAACACATTTCAAAAGGATCATCTGCGTTTGCATTTTTAATATCTACTTCATCAGCAACAATATCAAAAGGATTATTTTTATCAATAGATAATTTTATATTTGGAGATGGAACCAAAGGAGAGATTATATTATTATCTTCAACTATTTCTGATGCCAAATCAATTAGATTAGAAGTATCTGAAGTATGAAGAATAAAAATTTAAAATTAATAAAAAAGAGCCCTCCAATAGAATTTTTCTAATATCAGCTTAAATATATTTCATTTTTTTCTTACCAGACATTGTGATTTTGCATTAGATTATAAGTTATGTCTTATTATCCTTTGATTATTTAAATTACTTATATTAAATAATTTTATTTACAAACTTATAAAAGAATACTTTTTTCGAAGATGGGTTAGAAATAGGTAGTTATTTGAAATAAGTTAAAAAATCACAACCAAATTAGTATAAAATTTATAAAATGACATAAAAATCTTAAATTTTAAATCAACGAAATTTATAAAAATTGATTCTACGTTAAAATTCTTATTTTTGAATTTATCAAGAATACCAATCTTTGGAATTTATTCCCCTCTTAAAGTCATTTTATTTCAACATTTAACAAAATTCTAAAATTAGTTTTCTTTCTTTTATTTTTCTTATTATTTACAATTTACAAATAAATAATTTTGACAACAAAATTTAATATAAAATTGTTTAAATTTATTTTTTTAATTTTTAATTGTCAGTTGAGCAGGTTGTTCATACCAGGGGGTGGACACGCAATGATATTTTTTTGAAACAGCGTTTGGCGCTGCTATGCGGATGCATGCACGAACTAATTAAGAAAAAAACCGGCCGGCCTGGCACCATTTTTAAAATCTATTTTGAATGAATGAGAGCGGGAGGAATGAAAAAATTATGAAATTTTTCAGTTAAGTGAAAAATTATTTATTTAAAGCTATATAAAACAGACATTTCAGAAATAAATTTTTTTTTTTAGAAAATTGCTTAATTGTTGGTCTTATCACAAAATAAATAATTTTTCACTTAAGTGAAAATTTTAATAATTTTCATGGATATAATAAAAGAATAATGTTGTATGTGGCATATTTATTTATTTTTCAATCATACAATAATAATACAACCCTAACCCTTTATGCATGTATTTTTTTAAATTGTATAAAATTACTCATATAAATAAAATTTACACTATTTTTCAATTATACAATAATAATTATATAAAACTTTATAAAACATTATATAAAATTACTCACATAAATAAAATTTACACTATTTTTCAATCATACAATAATAATACAACCCTAACCCTTTATGCATGTATTTTTTTAAATTGTATAAAATTACTCATATAAATAAAATTTACACTATTTTTCAATTATACAATAATAATTATATAAAACTTTATAAAACATTATATAAAATTTTTCTCATAAATAAAATTTACACTATTTTTCAATCATACAATAATAATATAAAAATAATGTTAATTTTATTTATAATCTAACCCTTTACGAATCCATTTTTTTAAATTGTATAAAATTACTCATATAAATAAAATTTACACTATTTTTCAATTATACAATAATAATTATATAAAACTTTATAAAACATTATATAAAATTACTCACATAAATAAAATTTACACTATTTTTCAATCATACAATAATAATACAACCCTAACCCTTTATGCATGTATTTTTTTAAATTGTATAAAATTACTCATATAAATAAAATTTACACTATTTTTCAATTATACAATAATAATTATATAAAACTTTATAAAACATTATATAAAATTTTTCTCATAAATAAAATTTACACTATTTTTCAATCATACAATAATAATATAAAAATAATGTTAATTTTATTTATAATCTAACCCTTTACGAATCCATTTTTTTAAATTGTATAAAATTACTCATATAAATAAAATTTACACTATTTTTCAATTATACAATAATAATTATATAAAACTTTATAAAACATTATATAAAATTTTTCACATAAATAAAATTTACACTATTTTTCAATTAATCAATTGACTGTTGATGTCTATTTTGCTTCAATAGTCGCTTGACCTCGGTGAACCTTTGGTACAATCTTTTCTTCATGGGAGATAAATATTTTATTCTTGAAGAAAATTCAGATGGTGTAGGCGTATGTCCCGCTGAACACCTGCAAAAATTAATTAAGTTTAAAAAAAAATTCCAAAGAATTAATACAGAAAAGCCTAAGCAAACTAAAAATTTATTTTAAATCATTATAAAAAATCTATTTAAAGTTAGGAGAAGATTAATGAATTTTATTAAAAAATATAATACATACTTCTCGCAGGGCTGGATTCGAAAAGATCACTCTTCTCTGATACCAAGCCCAAACCATCTGATGTAGTATTAACAGGTGTTGCTATAAATATTTAAAAAAATTAATAAAATTATTTTCTTTTATTATTAATATATTTTTTGGTAAACAACAACTTTAAATTATTGTTGTTTTACCCACTCTTAAAAAATTTCACCTTGGAAAATAGAACAAGTGTCCTCGTTCTCCTTCAGGTAGAGAATTCGTAATACAATCTTTCTGAATACAATTAAAAACCTGCAAAATCAAAAATTTATTTATATGTACATATATTATATAACTTTATAATAAAAAATAATCATCAATAATAGTAAAAATATTAATTAAACTTACTTTAGGAACCATATTGCACGCAATTGGACAGCGACAGATCACGTTACGTATGCCTGGCAGAGATATTTTAAATGGGACGAGTGCTCGTTGTCCACAAGTCACAAACTGTTGTTAAATGTTTTCGGGTGTTTTCGGATAACCGAAACAAACCGAATTAAAATTAGTGCTAGCAGCGGCAGCGCCTCGAGCGGCCTCGAGTGATGCATGCATGCATTGTCACACTGGAAATTTCTCTGCCGTAAGAGAGACCCCCCCCTGGTTCATACCAACTGTCATCCGTCAAACATTTACATATTTTTTACTATTATAATTGTGCAATATATTAACTGATATTAACAAATGAATCATTGTGTTAATATATTATAAATCAGTTATATCTTTATCTTTACATTAAATTTAATAATGTTTTCTAGCGGTCCCAATTATACCAAACTTAAAACACATTTAAGATTAGCCATCAATAGATTGAAATTATTAGAAAAGAAGAAAAATGAACTTGCACAAAAATCTCGCAAAGAAATTGCAGATTATATATCTGCAGGTAAAATTGAAAGAGCAAAAATTCGAGTTGAACATATAATTCGAGAGGATTATTTAGTAGAAGCAATGGAGATAGTTGAAATGTATTGTGATTTACTATTGGCACGTTTTGGGTTAATTCAACAAATGAAGTAATTCATTTTATTATATTTTAAATATGTTCTTTTATTAATTAATGATTAATATTTTTATTATCAGAGTTTTAGATGAAGGACTTGCAGAATCAATTTCAAGCATTTTATGGGTTGCCCCAAGGTTGCAAACTGATGTCCCTGAACTTAAAGTTATATCCGATTTATTCACAGCCAAATACGGGAAAGAATATAATTTGGTTAGTAAATAGAAAAATCTATATTTTATATTAATATTAAATATGTATATTAATATTAATATTAATTAATTAAGGCTTGTAAAGAAGGTGCTATTGGAACCATTTCTGAAAAATTGAAGCATAAACTAAGTGTCCAAGCTCTCCCCAAACTTCTTATTGAAAAATATCTTATAGAAATTTCGAAAATTTACCAAATTGAATATACTCCTGATCCACAGGTGAATTTTATCTTTATTTATCTTTATCACAATTATTTATTTCAGTTAATTGCTATAATAAAAACAATCTTATAGGTAATGAAAGATGAAGAAAAATCTATTGGTGTAGATTCCTTACTGGTTGATTTAGGAAATGATAAAAATAATCTTGGAGAGCCTGGATTAAATCCACAACCCCCGGGATTTATTGGTTTTCCACAGCCTCCGATGTTACCTCAAAATCATAATAATTCTCCTTTTAACTACCCTGTAAGTAATTTAAGTAAATAATTAATTTAATGAATCGACTTGAAATTCCAATATTAAAGATTTGTCTAAAAAATGTATAATTATTTAGGGATTACCTAATGCTCCACCTCCTGGTGGATTACCACCTCTCCCCCCTCAAGCTCCTGTTTTACCATTTGGAGCTCCTTTTTCTTATAATATACCACCGAATGACCAATCCCAAGAAAATGCAAGCAAACCACTGAATGTTCATCTTGAGAAGGTAATCAAATAATTTTTATTTTTTAATTATAAAAGCAAATGTTAATTTGTTATAATTTTTTTAGGATATTCCACCTCCACCATACTCAGATTTTCCACCTGATTTAGATAATATAAATCAACAAGTAAGTTAATTATATTAATAAAATATATATAATATAGAATATACAATAACTATAGAAATAATCCCAGGATCTTTGAATCTAGGCGTTTAAAAATACTTTTATAATATATAATAATAATAATCAATATTTGGGTAATTCTCACTATTTAATTTCATTTGGGTAACTTCTGTCTTATTAGATCTTAGTGAAGTATATTGAAGGAAACATTAGAAAAAGCAAATAAAATGTTAAAATTATTTTAATTATTTGAAAATATTTTTAGAATTCAAAACCTAAACCAATGCCGAGAGCAAAATTATCACCCGGAGGTGGCAATTTTCAAGATTTGCCTGATTTACCAAATGTACCTTCAGATATCTTGCCAGATGCACCGGGAGAAGAATCAAATGATGACATTGATTTTGATGATCTTGCAAAACGTTTTGAAGAACTTAAACGAAAAAAATAATTTTCAATATATATATATATATATATTTATTTTTAATTTTCACTTTTCATTTTTTTGATTTTAACAAAATAACTATGTAAAAATAATTAAAATATTATAAAGCTTTGTAAAAAATATGAGATATATATAAATATATAATTTTAATTAAATTTAAGAAATATTTTGCAGAAATTTTATGTTTTTTTTTATTATTTCTTATCTACATAATATATTTTACTACATAGCATTTTTAAGTATGTATAATATACAGACATCGAACAATAGAAAATTTGTATTAAAGAAATGAAAAAGTGATTAAAAAAGGTAAAGTTGAAAATTATTATTATAGTATTAAAGAGACAATTCTGATAAAATGTATTCCTAAAATTAATTAACAAAAAATAATTATTTATGTTATAGCAAAATTATAAAATAAATATATTGGAGAGAAGTTTTTAATAATATTTTATCATATACATTTATACATAATTAATAAGGTATATATTTTTTCAATGTAAAAATAAAATAATATACACATAATTTACATTTAATTTAAATATATAGATAGTTTAATAACATAAAATTTTACTAATAATTCATATATTTACACTCGAAATAATAATTTTTATAATAATGAACTAGTAGAAGGAATGTCATTATTAGGGTTTGGATTCAATTTACCTAATCTAAGTATAAAGGCTAACAAATAAACTTGAACTTTAATCTCTATTGGATTATTTGTTACATAAAATCCTGGAACTCCTGCTTTCTCTAAAACGACTTGTTGATCACTTACCTAGAAATAATTTATTTAATTATTAATTATAAAGATTTATAATTATCAAGCAAGTATTTACTTTTTGATCCAGTTGCATTATAATTTTCATATCGTGTTGCTTTAATAACTCTCGATGTCTTTTTTGTAAAATAATTTTTTGTTCTTCTCTAACTTTATTTATAGGAATTTTTTGCAAATCTTGCATTTCAACTAAATTCATAAAATAATTTTAAATAATGTAGAAAGAAAAATAGAAATAACACAAAGGAGAATATTAATAACTTTTAGAGACTTTACTTTTTTGCTGATTCAATAATTGTAATCTTTGTTGGAAGAGATATTTTTCAGTGACATGTTGAATATCCATTAAGCCTTTTACAATTTCAAATATTGTATCATTTAGAAGACAATTGGCTAAAGCAGAAAGCAATTCACATGAAAGTCTTTGTTGAAATTGTCTGAAAAATAAGAAAATATTTTTAAATGATCGTAGTCTTCTAATAAAATTCATTTCATCATATAAATAAGTATAAAAAGTCAGTAATTTTTTAATGTATATGATTAAATAATTTTTCTATAATCAAAATATATTATTCATAATGCACAAAAAAGATACATAAAATTTCAAATAAAGCAAATATTAGTAGAGAATTATATTTATTTTTGTTTAAAATCACCTCTTAAATAAATTGTCTCAGCTTCAAACAATTTTTATGAATAAAAAATAAGAAATCTTTTTTAAAATAATTTTCAAATAAATTAATCATTTTTTTAAAAAGCAAAGACTTTTAAAAAATAAGTATATAAATTATTATATTTTTATTTACTCACGCTGGTAGTTCACTTGCCATTGCTTGCAATTGCTCTAATAAAATATAAACTTTATTTTGTAAATCTTGTGGTGTTGGATGAGGTGTAGGAATATATTGAGGTCCTGGAGCGGGTTCAGGAACATATTCCATGATTTTAAAATCAATATATATGAATATTAATATTCGACTTAACTAATTGTAAGAAAATCAATTAAATACTGAAGTTCACATTAATTTTTGTCATTGTATCTATATTTGATAATTTACTCATAAATTAAAATGAATTTGCATTTGAATATAAACTCAGTTATATTATGCATAAAAGTATAGCATATTCAATATACAGGTGTTTAGATTAAAATCAGGGATTAGAGATAACCAAGTTTATTATTTATTTTCTTTCAATATAAACCTTGTTTGGGTCAAAGTGACAATCACGCTCTCTGGTGTAAAATCAAAAAACGAGTACAATGACGACAAGTATTAAATGAATCATTTGTAAAAATTGTCATAGATAACTGTCAAAGTGTATGTTGGTGTATGTTATTAAATATTAAAAAATTAAATTAGATTCTTAAAATCATTCATTTTATATTTAATAATTAAAATGTCCGTGTCAGCTATGGAAAGTATCCTTTAAAATTAAATATTTTTATATATAAAATATATTTCTTTCATTTTATTTCAATTTTGAAAAATCAAATTATTTCCTTAACTTGATTGTAGAGCATTTATTTAATTTAAAATTTGCAGTAAAAGAATTAGAAAGAAATGCAAAAAAATGTGAAAAAGAAGAAAAAGTTGAAAAAAATAAGTGTAAAAAGGCAATACAAAAGGGAAATCATGAAGGAGCAAGAATTCATGCTGAAAATGCTATTAGACAAAAAAATCAGTCTTTAAATTATTTACGTATGAGTGCTCGAGTTGATGCTGTTGCTAGCAGAGTTCAATCGGCTTTAACTACTAGAAGAGTAACGTTAAGAATTTATATTATTAAAAACAAATATATTCATATTTGATAATGACAATCATCTTCATAATTTTTACTAAAACATGTTTTTTGGGAAATTTGTAGTGATTGTCAAACTTTATTATTACTAAGACTATATTAAAAAAATCTAGATTATACATGTTTAATATTTTCATTTTTCCTTAAACTCTATTCAGTAATTATCAATACATTAATTAGAAAGCTAATATATTTTTATTCTTTCTTAAAAATACGATAATAATAATCTATAATAATAATCTAATAATCCCAATCACTTAACAAAATAGCTTTATTAACTAATTAAAATTGAATGTTTTATTACTGTATTTAAGTTCTTTATTAAAATTAATTTTAGGTCACACAATCCATGGCTGGTGTTGTAAAAGCTATGGATGCTGCAATGAAATCAATGAATTTAGAAAAAATATCAAATTTAATGGATAAATTTGAAAATCAATTTGAAGATTTGGATGTTCAAAGTTCTTACATGGAAAATGCAATGTCACAAACCACTACAACAACAGTACCTCAAAATGATGTTGAGAATCTTATGCAGCAAATAGCAGATGAAGCTGGGTAAAAATCCTTAAAATATATTTAATTTAAAAAAATTATTGTATAATTTGTTCCTTTATATTTACATCTATTATTTAAAGTACGAGGTCTTTGATGAGATCATGAAATTTATTTTTAAGAAATTAGTTTCCAACAATATTTTCCTTATGAACATTGTACACTACTGTATATAATCTGTTTTAAATTATATATAATACATATAATATATTTATATTTCAGTTTGGAGTTGAATATGGAATTACCTTCTGGACAATTAGGCACTATTGCAAGTTCCACTCAAGTTTCTGCAGAGCAAGATGAACTTACTCAGCGATTAGCTAGACTTAGACAGTTGGAATAATCAATTGCTGGATATATTTTTTTAAATGTTAAAAGCTTTTCTTTTATAAAAAAAAATTATTGTATTTGTATATATAAACTTTAATATAACTCATTTATCCACATAAATATATATATATAAATTACTGCTTTAAAAATATATATTTTATTTAAATATTAAAGATAAAACATCTAAATCATTTTTAAATAGAAAATAATAATTAAGTCCGATTTCTCTTATATTCAATGATTCAGTCTTAATACTCTTTTCCAAAACTTCTCCTACAATTATTTGATATTTTGCAGGAAATTTAAAAAACATTTTTATACAAGCGATTAGAATATATTCTTGTGCAATATCATCATATATATTAAAATTCTGCACCAAATTTTCTAGAATATATATTGTTTTAGAAATTAAATGTCCAAAATCCCCTAATAAAATTGGAAGAATATTTGGAAGATTTTCATTATTTATATTAATTTTATTTATTAATTTATTTAACAATATTATAATTTGATCCTCATGAAGTTTTACATTAAAATTTTCCAAAGCTTTAATAATTAACTTATTTAATTTTTTTTCGTCTAAAAGTGCTATTAATAATTTTAAACATTCTTCACTAATGTCTTTTTCTGATCTTGATGCAATTAAATTAATACATAATAATATATCTTCAGTATATCTTAGATCATTACACAATATTTTTAAATCATTGATAACTCTTATGAAATTAGTTTTATTTACTAAATAAGCTAAAATTTGTAACTTAGTTTTATTAATATTGTCTGTTTCCTCTGGATAAAAAAGTTCAGGAGAATCTAAAAATTTTTCAGTCCAATCTATTTCATATCTCCTTTTATTCAAGAATTCTACGATATGAATTCTTGATTCTTTATATACTTTATTAGAAAGATATTTCTTAAAAACAGGAACAACTCTTTCAATCATTTCTAATTTTAAATGCGGATAATCTTTTATAAGTTGCAAAAATAATTCAACACAATTTACTACGACGACTCCGTTGTTTTCATAAACTAACAAGGGATCCAAAATACCTAAAAAAAAATAAAGAATTAAAAAATATATTGTTAATTAATAATAAAAATATAAATGTAAGTGTAACTAATAAAGGTCTTTGGCAAAATTATTTAATAAAGTCATGAATGAAGAAATTAATAATAGTGGAAATTTGAAATTTTTAATTCCATGTGTTATTTTGAAATAATATACTAGAATCAGCTAAAAATAAATCCTTAATAATGTCGGAGTAATTGAGAAATGGAAGTAGTCTAACTCTAAATTAAATGAGTATTATATTTGAAACAAGACAATACAGGTCGGTTTATATGTATGGTTAAAAGTGAGGTTCAAGAACATTTCCAAGAGAGAAAATCATTTTTTAGAATTACATGATAAAGATAATATAGAGTATTATTATCATGATGAAAATCTAAATTTATATGTCGAGGATATCTAATAATGTTATAATATAACTTTAGGGAAAGCTGATTGTTTTGCTTATTATAAGTATAACTAATGAGTTATAACCATTCAAAGAATAAGTCAAATATTTGGATACTCTCAAATTCGTGAGTGATGTATATTGATATATATATAGTGAGATATATTCACTAATCACAATATATTATGTCAAGAATCGGATCAACAAAATATTTATAATTATTTAAACATTCTATTTTAAAAGTTGATCAATATCTTGAAAAAACTTCTTTTCTAAAAAATATAGTATTTAGAAACTTACTCAATTCTTTAAATAAATCGTCTTCATTTAATGGTGTGAATTTTTTTAAAACTTGAAGTACGGTTGCTAATTGAAGATCTGGAAAATCTTTTACTCTACATAGTAAATAATAGGCAATATTTTTATTAATAACAATTCCTCCCTCTGAAGCCAATAGTGAATCAAGAGTTATTAGACTAGTGGTAATTACTAAGGGATCTGAATCTCTTAATGTTTCATATAATCTAAAATAAAGGAATAAATCTATATATATTAAATAGTAAATAAAATTTATTATATTAATTATTTACTTGTTAACGAGTCCAAAACGATTTATTATATCTGGAGATTTTTGATGAATTTTTTCTATTCCATTTATTGTACATTTTCTTACTTTAGCATGAGGATCTTCAAGACATGGAATAACATATTGTGTCGCAAATTCTTCAAATAGTGTTGGCAAAGAACATATCGTATGTAATGCGAAACATTTAATAAGAGGATTTATATCTTTTAAATCTTGCAAAATTGTATTTGTTACTAATAAAATTGTATCAGGATATTGTGAACATACTCTAAAAAATAAAAATAATAAATTTCTATAAAAAATTTTCCTTAAAATCAAAACTTATCAAATTAATAATTTACATTGAAGTTGAAGTTGATTAATCAATTTGTAAAAAAAAAATTATTATAATCCAAATGAATTCATTCTTATAATCTCGAATAGAGAAAGAATAAATTATATGATCAAATAATCAAAGGTGTGATAACTCTCATGAAGATATATTGAGAGAAAATTTTTTTTAAATTACCATTTTTTTTTAAATCAATTATGAAATATTATGATAATCTAGACAAAAATATTATTTATATTACCTTGGTAAAATAGTATACAAAGTATCTTTAATATGAATATTCCGATAAGTTAACAACTTGACGAGCATTCCTATCAAATCCGAATTTTCAGGAACACTATTGATTGAATCTCGAAACTAAAATTAAGTTAAATTAAAGGAATAATAATTATACATTGAAATATTAATAAAATAAATAAAAAAAATACTTGATTTAATAGAATTTGTAGTTCAGTCTCATTGTTTTCGTCATGGGCTTTCACAATCGTTAATAATAAATTTTCATAATTCAATTCCATCTTTTATAAAATAAAATTATCAATTATATAATGAGACTTTATGTATAAAGATTAAATTGGATTAAATTCAAGATTTTCATTTGACAGAAATCATTTGTTAAGTTGTTTTCAATAACAAAAAATAACAGAAATGATTATAACCCCATACCTACTTATAAAAAATATCTATACAATATTCATTAATAAATTAATAATATATTGATAATTTTATATTTAATTTTAAAATCTCATAGCTACAAATAAAATAATTTATTTTAATATGATTTAATTAAATTAAATAAATAAATATTATAAATATTAAATAAACAAATTGATTTAAAATATTTAAAAAATGCAAAAAATATTTATTTTAAATGTTTTAAATGTAAAAATAATTCATTTATACTATAGTTTTAAATATATATTGTACATAAATATATCAAATCTTATAAAGATAGAGAGAGAGAGAGAGAGCGAGAAATAAAATCGAAAAACTTTCTTTACAATTTACAATTGGAAAATGTTCACTATAATCATATGAAATAACTAAAAAAAAAATTGTACTCAATCTTTTATAATAACATAATAATCAATAAATATTATATTTTATAAAATGTCATTGAGATTTTTATTTTAAATATTCCGCATTTTTTTAATTTACCAAAATCTTAATAATTATATTTTCTTTTTATCTTTCAAAAAACAAAAACCAAAAACAAACAAACAATTATTATTGTATTATATTTTTATTCAAATAATACTCTAATTTATTTTTAATTTTTTTCAAATCAATTCAAACCCCTTTGGACCTTCTGTTATTCATATAACCATTTACCAACCTTTCGATTAGATAACACTTTTAATAATTTTTTAAATATGTTTTAAATATTAATTTAACAAATATCTAAAACCAATTGTTTGTTTTAAAAAATAAGATTTATATTTGAAATATAAACTTTTACATATTATAATAAAAGGTATACAAAATATATATATAAATTTCATTTTCTATCTCATTCCATTTTCTATGTCATATATAATTTGCAACATTTTTATTAAAATAATTTTAGATGGCTTTGATTTCTTGTGGAAAGTTATTCCTCAGAACTTCTATAAATTCAAATAAATTTATGGTATCTCAATCTTTTACATTAATACAAAAAGCAAATATTTCTGGTAAAATTTTAAGGGCTGTCAATCCAAAAACAAAACCAAAACCATTCCCTTACAATGAAAAAACATTAACAGGTGAATTTTATTTTTATTAAATTTAGACTACAAATTCAAATTGTAATGAAACAATTCACAGTAAAAATCAAAAAATACTTAATAATTCATTGAAAATATACAAATATAAATGTTTATTATAATTGATACATTCATTATAATCAAGAATAACAATCAATTTTAATTTCTATTATCTGATATTTTATTTAGTATTTCATCAAATTTTCGATACTACATCTGCAAGATTTGATGAAAATACAAAGGTAATATTATTATTATTATTATTATCTATTTTTCTTCTTTTGTTATTTAGAATAAAATAACCATAATAAACATTTTTAGATTATTGTCGTTGATGGTCTACCAGCTGTCGGCAAATCTGAATTTGCACAAGCTTTGGCTGAAGAGTTTGATATGCTTTATATTCCTGAAGCGAATATGGATGAGTTATATATCAATGCATATGGAATTGATCGGCGCAATTATTCAGACAAGTTTCCTAAAAGAATGAAGCCATATGATATTTGTAATTTCTTCTCAGATCCAAAAAATCCAAAAGCTGCTGAATTTCAAATTGAAATGTTTAGATTACGTTATATGCATTACCTTAATGCTATTCGCCATGTAATGAATACTGGTAATTTATTTATTTATAAGACATACATCTATCTCTGACCCGCTGTTTTCGCATACCATTTATTTTCTTGCGTCTATCAGTTTTTCTATACTATGTATTATTATATAATTGAATTTGTGTCGTGTCTCCTATTATATTTTCAACTTATATGTAGCCTAATACATTGATTTTTTAAATACATATAATTCTATTTGAAATAATTTATTTTTTAATAATATTTAAAATTTATTATTGGTATATTTCAGGCCAAGGATGCGTAATGGATAGATCTATATATTCGGATAGTGTTTTCATGGAAACAATGGTTAAATTTGGATATTTAAGTAAACGAGGTAGATTCGTATTTTTAATAAATTATAATTGTAAATATTATTTATTAATTTACAAATATTTATCTTTTATTATAGCACGCAGTTATTATAATGACATGGCACAATTATGCTTCCCAGAACTATTAAGACCTCATTTAGCAATCTATCTTGATATACCTGTTGACGAATGTAGAAAAAGAATTGTTGCTCGAAAATATGGTGAAGAAGCAAAAACTATCACAAGTGATTATATTAAAGAACTTGATCACCTTTATAAACAAGATTATTTAAAGAAGATAAGGTATTATTAACTAATAAAAAATATAACAAATAAGCAATCTTTAAATATATTTGTTGTACTGAGAAATAATCTTTGAAAATTTAAAAAAAAAGAACTTTGTAATATTTATTATTTTTTAATTTAGAAATTATAGGATATTTCTAACTCTAAATCAGTGTTTCCCAACCCTTTTTAAGCTAAGGTACGCCAGAGCTTCTAAAAAGTTAAGATTACATAGGCATAATTTTTAATTAAAAATTTTTATTAGTAACCCCTGCTCTAAATTAATCTAAATAAAATGTTATCCAAGATAAAAGTATCTAAAAAGGATGGAAAAATATTTAATATTTTATTTTCAATTATTTAATGGACACATCTTGAATGAGTAATTGAATCACATTAACATTCTCTTTTTATTGTATAATAATTATTAATTAATTTCCATTTTTACCGACAGACGATAGGAAGGGAAGGTATTTTCACACCAAATTTTTACATATCTTCACGAATCATGCATTTTGTTAACAGAAAAAAGTATTTTTAGCATGATGTCTGTCCGTCTGTCCATTGTAAGTCCGTATAGACGTGTACAGCTTGAATGGCCCAATGGCATATTTACTTAATGCATCATTAGCATCAATACATCAACTTTTGGTGTATATCCGGAAAGTGGGAGTGGTAGTTTACAAAGTATTAATTTTATATTCTTTGTCGCAAATTTTTCACTTAAAATATAGTAGTAATTAATAATTGAGTAATTAAACTAAAAATAAAAACCAAGATAATATAAATTAGTAATTTTAATTTAAGTTTTAAAAATATTTTTTTTTATATTTTATATATATATAATGTTTGGAAATTGTTTTATTTAATATCGTCGGTCGGTGACCTGACCACAACTTTTCTGTTAGCATTGGTATTTTATCCCCATCAGCATTTGAACAAATGCATTAGTAAAGTGGTACTATAGCCTAATTAGTGAGGGACAGGAATTTTTTGGTGGGCGGTCTGCTGGCTGCTTGTCTTTCCTTTCCTTTTATTTTTTTTAAATTAAATTGACGTTTTAAAAACATTAAAATGGAAAGCGATGATGCAGTAAGTTATTATTATTATACAACAGGTGGGCGGTATAAAAATTAGTATATATATATATAAGGAGAAGGCGTCATTTTGAGATAACAAGATTTTTTTCGGTTACATTCATAACATAAATCCTTGAAGTTTATCCATATAACTCTGACGTTTGTAGGCCCTATTGAGTTTATTTGAAGTTTGTTACATTTTAAGATTGAAATCTGCAAATACACGTCTTTTATTGTTTTTTTATAATAAATGTTAATATTTTTAGTTCACATGCAGAACTATTGATCTATGATTGGACAACTCCAAGTGATATTGAAGCTGTTGTAGAAGACATTGAAAGAATTGATTTCGATCAATATGATAAAAATGATTTAAAATTAAAAGATTGGTTTTATGGTAAAGAATCTTCTCTTTTCGAACGTCGTTATGAGTAAGTAAAATAAATATTTTTAATTATTATTATCCATTCATAGATTTAAACATTTATCTTAAATAAAATATAAGTTTATTAATAATTAGATTAATAAATATTCAATAATTTTTTTTTATATAAACTTTTATTTACAAATGATCTTTACTATTGAGTTGACTTAAAATCCAAAATAATAATATAAATATTTTTTATTTAATTTATAGATATACCAATAGCATAGATAGGCTTTTTAACTACAGTATAATACCTAGATTTGATGTACCTGAACTTTTTATCGATGGTAATGATGCTTTCAAATATACGCAAGCCCTTGAAGATGTAAGTAATTTAATGAAAAATTTAATTTAATAGATTTTCAACATAAAGAAAGAAATAAAAATCGTGAAAATTTAATTTCAGATACCTGGGGAAAAATATGCATATGGATACAATAAGAATATGGGAGACAAAAATATTTTATTTAAATAAGTCCTAAAAATACATAATTATCTTTAGAATTGTATTGTAAAAATTAAGCTTTTAAATCCTTTTAATTTATTTATAA
This sequence comes from Labia minor, assembly GCA_963082975.1. Taxonomy (NCBI): domain Eukaryota; kingdom Metazoa; phylum Arthropoda; class Insecta; order Dermaptera; family Spongiphoridae; genus Labia; species Labia minor. Next base: position 67,145,801 of record OY720345.1, read on the forward strand.
ATAAAAATTAATTATATATTAATTCCATCTATTTAACAGAGTTATTATTTTTAAAATAAAAAAAATTATTTGTTTATTAAAGTATGCTCTTAAAAAACAACGAATTAAGCGTTTCATCATCAAGCATGGACCGAATTTTCGTACAAATATAACCAGCGGCCGAAAAAGCTCTTTCTGATTCTACACTTGTCGGCACTATTGTCATTAAAAAATCATACACATTTTGTAAATTCGTAAATTCGTAATACCAAAATACCGGTATTTTTACATAAATACCGGTTTTTAATACCGGACAAAAATCGTCCGGGATCCCGGTATTCGGGATCCTGAGATCCCGGTATTGTAAGCCCTACCGCCAGGAAACTCGCAATCATAAATGGGGTCGCGAATGAAAAAGAAGAGTGAACAGTGTTTCTCAACGTGGGCCCACGCTCCACAATTCGAAAATGGACTTAATACGAGTTTAACCCTATGGATCTGTGCTGAAAATGATTTACTGGTAAAAACAAGTCTGGATATAACAGAAAGGGGATCAAATAAATTGGAACCTAACATAAAATCTCTATGCAGCAAGCATCAAACGGAAGAATCTACTAAAATAAAATATTAAATTATTATAGAAAAAATTTTATTATTATTTTATTTCGAATTTTAATTTAGTTTTAGTTTTTCATTATATGTTTTGAAAATTGAGAAAACTGAGTTTCGTTAACAATTTTCTAGTGATTTCTCCTTAAAACCTATCCATTTAGTTTCTTAACTGAAGAATTCAATTTTTTAATATTAAAAATTAAGTTACATGGGGGGCATAAGAATTTTAGAATAAGGGCTTAGGTGAGGCATAGCATAAAAAAGGTTAGGAAACACTGCTCTAGAATTTGACGTCGAAATATAGGCAATAAGAAAAAGAAGAAAGGAGGGGAGGGGATAGATCTTAGGAAAGAATAGACCACTAGCACTACATATAAGTAGCTATAAAAAATATAGTTTTTAAAAAATAATTATATTATACTTAATTAATATATAATAATAATTTGATTAAAAATAATTTACATAAATAATTTCAGAATTAAATTTTATAAAATATAAGTTGACCTGTGGCCAGGTCCGAACCAACCGACGGTTTGAAGTAAATTAATTTTCAGCTATAGAAACAATTTCAAATAATTTTAATATATCTATTAATGCAATAAAAAACAGATATGGATATAACATAAATATTTTTAATTTTATTTTATTTATAATATATATGTAAGACCATGCTGTGACGTCATGATTTGTTTACATTGTTATTTAGAGTATTACGAATTTTCTCGTAAAGAATCCTATAACTTTTTCCAAAGTTTGTATCATTTCCTGATTAATCAGTATTACCCTTGGTACCTCCCTTCTAATATAAGTTGACCTGTGGCCAGGTCCGAACCGACCGACGGTTTGAAGTAAATTAATTTCCAGCTACAGAAACAATTTCAAATAATTTTAATATATCTATTAATGTAATAAAAAACATATAGGCATATAACATAAATATTTTTAATTTTATTTTATTTATAATATATGTATATATTTATATGTAAGACCAGGCTGTGACGTCATGAATGGCTGGATGACGTCATATAATTTTAAATCAAGAAAAAACTAATAAATATGATTTTCCCGAGAATAAAACCAATACAAAGTGCATGATTCGTGGTGATATATAAAAAAATCTCCTCATGTGAAATTTGGTGTGAAAATAACCCTTCCCTTCCTATCGTCGATCACTAATACTACCACTTCCGGTTCACGGATTTGCACCAAAAGTTGATCAATTCATCCCACTGATGCATTAAGTAAATATACCAAATTTCATCAAAATCGGTTGAGCCGTTCAGGCTGTACACATCTATACGGACGGACAGACGGACGGACAGACATCATGCTAAAAATACTTGTAATTTTAAAATTACCTCTACCACTCTACTACAACGCCATCTCATCACACCAATGAAATTCTATTTACTCACTTAACCTCACCTATGACATTATTATTATATTAAGATACATATTATTACATTAAGATATTATAATTATATTAATTCCATCTCTTAATAAATACTTGTAATTTAATTATTCTTTAACAGGTATGATATTTTGTAAATATTGTAATATTATTTTATTGTAAATACTTATTAATAAACAATTCTTTAACAGAATAATAAAATCAAGCAAAATCCAACTTACAAATTAAATTACATCTACAGAAGAGGATGGATGATATTGAATTATTTTTCCACATTATAAGGAGAACTGAAGATGATTTCGAATTGGCTGGAATTTCAAAAGATAAAATTTTATGGTGTGTTTTTCCAGATGAATACAAAAACTTAAAACATCACAAAGTGTTGCTTCAAAAGAATACAACTTTATCCGCAAGATCTTCCATCAAACCAATCAATGGATACAGGAAAATTGGTGTGAAATTGGATCAATACTTAAAGAAGGAATATTTTGATGAAGATAATAATCTTTCATTTAAAGGTATGATTTTGGAAGAACTTGATGAAAAGTCAGAGATAGAAAAATTTATTTTAACCGAAAAAATAAAAGAGTTAGAATTAAAACTGTTACAAAATACAAAAATAAATCTATTTGAATTAGAAAAAAAGTTTATTCTTGAAAAATTTAATAAAACCCAGAATCCTGAAGAATGGCTTGAACAATTCGAAAAAGAATGTTCAAGACATAATGTTTATGATGACTCCAATAAGATTGAGCTACTCCGAATTTTTCTTAGTGGATCTCCAAAAGAATGGTATGGAGTTAATATTAAAACTATTGGATTATCGAATTGGGATTCGTGGAAAAAATCATTTTTTTTTATTTTCAAACAAAAAGGATGGTGTAAGATTAGAGAAGCCCACAATTTTAAATACATCGGAGGCTCACTCATAGACTATGCTTTAAAAAAGGAAAATTTAATTTTAGATATTGATAAATCATCAACAGTTTTATCAAGGATTCATTTAGTAGTATCAAGTATTGGCAATATTACCTTATTGGTCGAAAATTTACTGTATGCACTGATCATAAACCTCTAGAGAACTTAAAGACAAAATCAAGAACTGACGAGATTCTAGGTGATCTAATTCATTATTTATCACAATTTTACTTCAAAATTATTTATAAAAAAGGAAAAGATAATGTTATGGCGGATCTTTTATCCAGACAGCCGGTACTAGAGTATTTTGAAAATGAAGACGCATTTGAAGTGGTAAATCTTATACAAAAATCAGAGATTTTAACAGATCAAAAAAATAATAGAGATGAATTGAAATCAGCAAATAAAACCGAACAACAACACGACTTAATATTTAAAAAATTAAAAGGTCGAACTAGGATATTTGTTTCAAAAGAGTTCGGTATTGAAATTATTAAACGAGTGCACAATTATTACGGTCACATTGGGGTGTCACAATTAAGGGAAAAGATTAGACCATTTTATTATTTTAAAAACCTGGACAAGATTTTAGAAGATTTTTGCAAAAGTTGTCGAATCTGTATTGAAAATAAGGTACGCAGAAGAAGGACGATAGGTTTAATGTCAAAACTGGGACCTCCAAAAGAACCCTATGAAATAATGTCTTTGGACACAGTGGGTGGTTTTGGTGGAAACGGGTCAAAGAAGAAATATATGCACATTTTGGTGGATCATTTCACTAGATACGCCTGGATCTCAACTACACAAGGTCAATGTGCAAAAGATTTCATAAAACTAATTGACCCGATCGTAAAGAAGAATAAAATTAAAATAATACTAGCTGACCAATATACAGGGCTGAACTCGGAAGAATTTAAAAGCTATTTAGACGGTTTTGGTGTACAAATGATTTTTACTTGCATTGACTGCCCTCAGTCTAACGGACTGAATGAAAGACTAAATCAGACACTGGTAAACCGTATAAGATGTAAGCTAAACGAAGGAGATCGGCGGGCATGGTCAGTGGTTGCTGCAGAATGTGTAAAAGAATATAATCAAACCATTCATAGCACAACAAAATTCAATCCAGCCTACCTTCTTTTTGGCGAACAATCGATCATATGTCCAATTGATTCCATGAACAAAAGTGATTTACAAAAAGATAGAGAACAAGCCTTTTGGAATTCAAAGAAAAGCTTCGAATCAAATAAAAAGAGATTTGATAAAACTAGAAGAGAATATGAGTTCAAGATAGGAGACAAAGTTTATGTAGAAAATGGCAGCAGATTAAATAGAAATAAAATGGACAAGATAAGGCTGGGTCCATACCCCATCATTAGACGGATTTCATCATCTTTTTACGAAGTTGATTGTGGAAAGAAAAAGAAGATGTCAAATTTTTTCCATTGTAGCAAACTATCAGTTTATTCTCCCGTAAACTGACTTCAGGGGGGTAGATGTAATTTTAAAATTACCTCTACCACTCTACTACAACGCCATCTCATCACACCAATGAAATTCTATTTACTCACTTAACCTCACCTATGACATTATTATTATATTAAGATACATATTATTACATTAAGATATTATAATTATATTAATTCCATCTCTTAATAAATACTTGTAATTTAATTATTCTTTAACAGGTATGATATTTTGTAAATATTGTAATATTATTTTATTGTAAATACTTATTAATAAACAATTCTTTAACAGAATAATAAAATCAAGCAAAATCCAACTTACATACTTTTTTCTGTTTAGAAAATGCATGATTCGTGGAGATATGTAAAAATCTCCACATGTGAAATTTGGTGTGAAAACAATACCTCCCTTACTATCGTCGGTCGGTAAAAAAATAACATCAACAACCTCCTTCACAAATACCTTATATCATGAAAAATAAATAAATAAAATATATAAAAAGATAAATTTAAATGTTTATATTTCAAACAATTTAGGTCAAAAATTAGATTAGTCGCCGGTAATATGAAATCTTCATTCTCGAATGAAGATGTAGATTAAATCAAAATTAAGAAAAATGTTTTTTTTTTTTTATAAAATTACTTTGAAATATTGACCAATAAATAAATGATTTACAACTAAGCACAAGTAACATTTACATTTAATAGAAGCGACCTCCCGGCTGGTGGACTTGACAGAACAATACCACAAAAAATACTATTATATATTTATGGAATACATTTAGGCAGAAGACTGACTGACAATTCATTTTAACAAAATGATTAATTCACTTGCATTTTATTTGTTTTTTTTTAATTTAAATTTAATTTTTTCTTTTAAACTTAGATTTTTTTTAATAAAATATATTTTTTATAAAGAAACTATATGACTTAATTAAGGGAATAATTTAATAGACCAACAAATATACCTAAATTTTCATTCTTTCGTAACTTAACAACTTTCTTTAGTAATTGAACAAGAAAAATCATATTGGTGATATTGCATTTTCATATTTTTATCTCCTTTAATAAAAATTTATTAATAGTTTCATTTAAGTTAAGTATTAATATATTTTTTATATCAATTATTATGAATATAATTAAAAAAGAGCAAATATGTAATATTTTTAGCTGAGGATTATTTCTCATAGTAGGCTTGAACTTTTCATATTTTAAGTTATATTTTGTGATTCAAATTAGATTTCAAATTTTACTCTTAAGAAATTCCTTAATTGTATTTTAGTATTTTATTTTTGGCCTATTCATTATGTCTTACAATATTTTTTCTTCAAAGATAATTACAAACAAATATTTTCATTTATATAATATAACTAGCTGCTCAGAGCGCCTTCGGCGCTCTTCACACCTAGACGGGGGCTCCGCCCCCTGTACCCCCGAGTTGTACATAGTATTTGGTGGTTGAAAGTATTAAAAGGTTTTCATCCATTTTGTTTCAATCAGTATATTACATAAAACATTCATTTCTTTTTGTGTTCTTATTTAAAAAATATATTTTAATTTAATCACCATATTAATTATATATATTATTATTGTATATGTTATATCTATCTACCTATGTGGCTCAAAGATACTCGAAAGTTCTTAGCCGCAACAACCACATTTCTCCAAGTGTCCCTATCCTGAGCCCTTATTCCATCTCTCTTACGTCCCTTCCTACGCGTCATTGGTTTTCCAAGCGGACGTTTTCCAATCGGTCTTCCCACCAATATCTTTTTCCTCTCCCATTCTTGCCACGTGCCCTGCCTATCGCAGCTTTTTCCCTTTTATAACCCTAACTATTTCTGAAGATGCAGAGAGGCCATGCAATTTCTTGTTATGCAGTCTCCCCCATTCCCCGGTGACCTCATCTTTCTTTGACCAATAAATGCAGGGAAGAATCCTATTCTCAAATACTCTGAATCTACTCTCATCTCCAAGGGTCATAGACCATGCCTCCCACCCATATAATGCAACAGGCAAAATAATCTTTTTATATATTCCCTTTGATAATAATTTTGAAGAGATAAGCCTCTTTATTGCAGATAACAGGCGTTTCCCGATTGCAACCCCGATTTAAATTCTTCTCAAATATTATTATCCTTCGTGATTACATTCAATTTTTCTACATATTCAAATTCTACATTTTGCATCTTAAGATTTTGTATGTTAATACTCTTCCTCTTTGTTACTAAATATTTTTTCTTATCACTATTAATTTCAAACCTCCATTAAATTTTCCTCGCTATCTGTAATTGCAATTGCCGAATCTCCTATTATATTTAAGTCGTCTGAGTAACCTAATATTTTACAATTGATTTCCGCATCTTATTCTTTCTTTACTACCTTCAAGAGAAATTTGAAGATTGAAAATTTGAAAAAGTTTATCCGGATCTATTGAGTTATGCGTATGTTTTACTAAAGTCTACAAATAATTAGTGAACAGAAATATTGAATTCGCGGTTTTGTTCCTAATATCTGTCATAATGAAAATATCTTAATTAATGTTGGTCGATTTGGCCTGAACCCGCAATGATATCTCCTAATATTTCCTCCGCCTATAGTTTATAAGTATTGTATATGTTATAATAGAGTATAATATTTCTTGATCATTACATTTTGGTATTTTATTTTCATTGCTAGATTATTATTGAATATTTTTAATTATAATGAAACTTGAGAAAATGCAAAAATAGAGACTTGAGACAATTTATAAAAATTAACGGTATAAAACTATAGATAAATTATCAATATATACATTCATTAATAGTATTAATTTAAATTAATTGATTTATTTGTTTTTTTATTATTAAGTTCATTTATTAATTTTTTAGATCATAGTTATTTTCCTTAAAAGAAACTTAAATTCTGTGGTGCTAGGGGATTTGAAAATTATTCGTCGCAATATGAAGATTTCGCTTACAGTTTCTGTCATGTCCGACCTCCATCCAACAGTTATTTTCTGTTAAGTTTTTTTGCTTCTCTTAATCATGTGATCTATATATTTAATTTTTTTTGATTCATTATAATAAAATTTAAACAAATAAAAATTTTTACTTTGTTAATTTATATAAATTTCAATATAAACTGATTGTGAGTGATACGCTTAGCCAATACTCTGAATATTTTGTGTACAAAAATATTGAATGTTCTTAGCGAGATTTGATATAATGTTGTACGATTTGTCCTAAATCTGAATTAGAAGAAAATTATAAATTGCATTAAAATGAGACCTTTTAGAATAAATTATTTAATTGAAATGATATTTAAATATAAGAATTTAAAAAAATATTATATTCTTTGTTTGGCAATTGTTATTTAATTATGTGCAACATGATTCGACTTGCACAGAGCATCGTTATTTTTTATTAATATCACATAATAAAAATGAATCTTTTAAACATAATAAATTAAAAAAGACATTTTAATAAATTTAAAAAATATACCCAATTTAAAAATGTCAAAAATTTAAAACAACTTTATATCATCATATTTTAATTTTTATATAATATATATATATTTAGTAATTAATAATAGAGTAATTAAATTAAAATAAAAAACAAAGATAATATAATTCAGTCATTTTAATTCAGGTTAAATAATATTTTTTTTTATTATTCAATGATAAAATTTATATATTATTATATATATATTATAGAAAAGAAGAAATATTCAATTAAATAAAAAATAATTTAAGATAAAAATATGATTTAATAAATATTTTAATTAAATTGAGAACTTTTAGAATAAATTATTTAATTGAATTGATATTTGTATATTAGAATTTAAAATAAAAAGGGAAATATTATAATAATTCTTCGATTGGGAATCTCTATGATAATTCATTGTTTGAAATGATTCCGCTAGGCCGACAGTGAGCCGCGAGCTGCTCTTGAATAAACAACACGGAGAATTATATAAACTTTAAAAAATTAATTTCTGCGGTTATTGATAAGATATTAATAAAATTTATAGCCTATGTTACTCTAGAGGTATATAAGAATATTGTGATGTAATTTCAAAGAAATCGGTTCAGCCAATTCTGAGTCTATAAAATAGTAATTTTCCGGACAGACAGACAGACAGACAGACAGACAGACGTGAAAAATTCTAAAGTCACTTTTGGATTCTAGAGGTCATGAAACGCGAAGATATGCAAAAATTTTTAAATTCTGAGCAATGTGCAGACAAAAACCTTTTTTTATATATATAGATATAAATATAATATAGCATCTATATATTGCTATCTCTAATAGATAATTTATTCTTTTTGTTGGTTTTTCTTATAATTGATTATAAGGTATATATTTATTATATTATTTTTATTGTATGATAATAAACGATTTATAATTTATCTATATATTTAATACGACAGTGTCCGTCTGTACGCAAAAAATCCAGAGCCTAAAATACAAGGAGTAAAGTAACCAAATTTTTCTGAGGTGAAGGGTACCTCAAATGAGATGAAAAATAAAAAAGAAATTAGAATCTTAGGTAACTCCTGAGCTGAGCTGCGGGTGTTCCATTTTCCAGAAATATATATAAATGAGAGTGTTTGTATGTATGTAATTTGTTTACTATTTTGTGCTGTCATAGAAACAGATATATATATAATTAGAACCTCTCTCTCTCCCTCTATTTAAAATTTTAAAAAATGGAGTATTCTAGCCAGGTAAATGAATCGGACTGGAAGAGGAGACATGTGATTAGAGAAATTGGGGAAAAATCAACCGAAATGTAATTAAACAAAAAAATTCAAGAATTATGCTACGGATACGACTTACAATTAACATACAAAATGTAGAATTTGAAAAAGTATAAATATTTAAATACTTAAGATCTCTAATCACGAAGGATAATAATATTCGAGCAGAATTTAAATCGACGTTGTAATTGAGTAACGCCTGTTATTATGCAGTAAAGGGGCTTATCTCATCAAAGAGGATCAAAATTAAAATATATAAAACAATTATTTTTCAAGTTGATCGATGACTAGGGTGACCATATTTCGAAAACACCAAACCGGGACAAACGGTATACCTATTTATTAGAACTAAATTGAAAAAATTTTGAAAAAAAAAATTACGAAATGTCCTAAATATTGAAAAAACGGGACAGTAGCCTGCCCCGAAGACATTTTCGGGACAGAGCACCTAAAGAAGGGACGTTTGGTCACCCTATCGATGACTCTGGGAGACGAGAGTAGATTTAGAGTATTTGTGAGATTAATATTGTTCGCAGCATTTATAGGCCAAAAGAAGATGAGGTCATAGGGGGATGGCGGAGATGGCATAACGAGAAATAATGTCCAGATAAAGCTAAGGTTATAAAATCGAGAATGCTGGGACGTGGTTGGAATTGGAGAAACTAGAAATTGGGAGAAACCGATTGGGAAACATCCGGTGGAAGACCAAGGACCAAGGTGGGTGGACAATGAAGGAAGGGACATGGGAGAGATGGGACAGGGTAGAATTTGGTTGTAGCTCAGGATAGGGACGCTTAGAAAGATGTGGATGTTGCGACTAAGAACTTTCGAAAACTGTAGAGACACAGAGTTAGATAAATATAACATATACAATAATAATATATAATTAATTTACTGATTAAATTAAAATATATTTTACAAAAAAACAAATACATGTCTTATCTACTTATACTGATTGAAACAAAATGGATGAAAACCTTTTACATACAGACTTTCAACCAAATACTATGTATCACTCGGGGGTACAGGGTGCCTCCGTCTAGGTGTGAAGAGCGCCTTAGGCGCTCGGAGCAGCTAGTTATTATTAATATACTATTTATATACCTAGGATTTTTTATTATATATATATATATATTATATAAAATTTCGGGACTTATGCATTGTACCAGCTAATTAATGTTTATTATATAAGTATTATAAAATGAATAAATGATTTAAATGATTGCAATTAATTTCCTGTTATTAATATATATATATAATTTCCTGTGTATTATTGTCATTTAATTTATTTATTATATTTAATATATTTATTAAATTTAGTTTTAGAAATATCTTTTGTCAGTGAAGTTATTTTATAGAAATTAATATTTTTATATTTTTAAAATACAATGCTAAGTAAAATATTCTTTATTTTAATAATTTATATTTTCACTCAGGTAATTAATTAAATTCCATTTTTAAGATGGGTATAATTTATTTTTATCATATCTAGTAATAAGATGATTTTCTTACTAATATACTATAAATAAAATAAAAATTTTTATTCGTTTATTAGTCAAAATGTAAACATATGAACCTAATAAAGGTATGGATAAAAAATTATTAAATAATTTTAACAAATTTGGCTGAAAAGGATCTCACATCATTACACTAAATCAGGCCTGGCCAACCCAAATGACTCCATGGGCCTCTTTGATTAGGAGCAATGCTACAGGGGCCGCATTTTAGGCTAACGTGCTTTTAGAAATGTAAAAGAAATTAAATACGTAATTTATGAATAAACTCTTTATTGTTTCAATTAAATTTGAAGTCCTATCTAATGTGAAATTTGTTTTTCTTTTTTTTTCACTTAAATCTACATTTATGTTTGATATTGCACATCTTAGTTTAAATTAATATCAGTTAACAAAGAACGTGATGAACTTTTTGCAAATTTCATTTTGGAAAACAATGCTTCACAAATATACGTTGATCCGAAAGCACTTAGAACTCGTTGAGCCAAATTTCATATTTATCAACAATTTTTTTTTTTTTTTTAATTCATCTTGAAATGCTAAAAATATTTTATTTAAATTTTAATTGCAAAAGATTACTACATTTATTTATGCAAATAATTTTTTTGCAAGTAAATATTGTAAATTTCTGTTTTTTAATAATGTATTATATTTAGTTACAAAAACCAATATTTATCCCGACTCCTTGACTTTTGAATCGTAAATAAGGTTTAAAAACTTTAACTCTACCAAAATTTAAACTTTACAATGTATTAAAAAACACTTTTAATAGTATCTTGATGCTTAATGTTTAATGTTTTTATTTATTATTTTTCGGCGACTTTTTTTTAAATAAAAATAATAATAACAATTTATTGTCTATCAATTACTATTATTTCTAACTTTTTTCTTCCTTTTTATGGAATCAAACATAGTTTATAAATTGTAAGACATATTTTAAATAAAATAAGTTGACCTGTGGCCAGGTCCGAACCGACCGACGGTTTGAAGTAAATTAATTAGCAGCTACAGAAACAATTTCAAATAATTTTAATATATCTATTAATGTAATAAAAAACAGATATGGATACATAAATAATAAATATAAACATTTTTAATTTTATTTTATTTATAATATATATGCAAGACCAGGCTGTGACGTCATGAATGGCTGGATGACGTCATATAATTTTAAATCAAGAAAAAACTAATAAATATGATTTTCCCGAGGATAAAACCAATACAAAGTGCATGATTCGTGATCATATATAAAAAAATCTCCTCATGTGAAATTTGGTGTGAAAATAACCCTTCCCTTCCTATCGTCGATCGCTAATACTACCACTTCCGGTTTCCGGATTTGCACCAAAAGTTGATCAATTCATCCCACTGATGCATTAAGTAAATATACCAAATTTCATCAAAATCGGTTGAGCCGTTCAGGCTGTACACATCTATACGGACGGACGGACGGACGGACGGACAGACATCATGCTAAAAATACTTTTTTCTGTTAAGAAAATGCATGATTCGTGGAGATATGTAAAAATCTCCACATGTGAAATTTGGTGTGAAAACAATACCTCCCTTACTATCGTCGGTCGGTAAAAATTAATTAATTATAATTATATCAATTATATTATCTGTTTTTGAATATACAGACGAGAAATGAAAGTTACAAAAGAAATATAAAGTTAATTGGCGGTGGTGGGCCGCACAATTTTTCACGGTGGGTCACATGCGGCCCGAGGGCCGCGGGTTGGCCAGGCCTGCACTAAATTATAATTTAAAACATAATGATTAATAATAAATAATTTTAATTTTAATAAATATGTGTTCTTTTTAAAAATTTTAAAACTATGAGTAATTATTATTGTTTTTGGATCCTATGATTACCACAATTTGAAAATCTACCTTTTATTATTCTTTAAAGTTGTAATATTTATAACCATTAACATTGAATACAATATTTTGAATTTATTATTTATTATCAATAATATAATTGTCATTGGAAATGTTTGATATTAATAACTCACTTTATTTATTTATCGTTTCTCAATCAACATTTATCAACATATTTGAAAATGTTGAAATAACCTATTTTCTCTTAATATTTTATTTGATACCTACATATCAAAATTTAAAATAATTTATTACATTATTTATATAATACTTAAAAGAAAAATGAAATTTGAAATTTCTGAGAATTATATTTACTTCTTTACTGAATTCTTCAAACGAAATATTTAATCATAAATTGTATCATTAATTAATAAAAATCATGATTAATATTATTATTAATATAATCTTAATATAAGATATGCTAATATATTTTAATGCAAATCGTTTATTTCCTTAATATGTTTCAATATTTCTTATTTTCTAGTAAATATGTTTGATTTAATTAATACAATTTAACTGATAGTTCAGAATAAATATGAATTTAGTAAGAAATATAAAAAAAAAAAAAAAAAAAAATAAAATACTAAAAACCAAAGTTTTTTGTCCTTATGGTATTAGTATATGATTCAGTTTATAATTATTTTGTTCTTATTTTTAACGATTTACTTTTTTTATACAAATATATAAATGAAAAAAAAAAAAAATAAAATAAAATAAAATAAAATAATAATAATATAAATTAATTCTTTTTCCATAGTGCAAATGTCAAAGTCCGATGAAAGAATTTAAAAATATATTAAAAGAGTATGGAGGAGATTGTTTTTATGAATACCCAATTACACCAAGTAAGATAAAATTATATTAAAACTCTTTGCGAAATAAATAATTATTAAATAATATTAATATTTTTCAGTGTTACTCGTTGATATGTTTGTAGATAATAAAATTAATAAAAATGGAGAGTGCTTTTTAAACTGTATTTTATCGAAATTTAATATTGTAAGTAAAGATATTTAATTAATTTTTTTTTAAATTAAATTATATTGAAAGGTTAGATCTAAAATTTATATATAATTTTATTTAAAAAAAAACCTTATCTTTGACCAATTAACATGTTTCATTTTTCTCTAAACCTAGTTAAAAAAAACTTGCTATCTATGCAACCCGATTATCAGATTAGATAAGAAGTTATACATAAATTTAGGCGTTTCCATAAAATAATCAGGCGACTCACTGTTTATTTTTATTTAAAACGATATAAATATTGTTTTCTATTATACAGTCAGTTAATATTTATTCCAATCTTATTCCTAATGGTGTACTTTTTTCTATAAAAAGTAAAATTTTGTGGGCATGATAAATAGCTGTGTTCATATTTTAATGTTATATACATTATAGAAACTATCTAAAATCCATTTTTTTCTCTTTCTATCATTGTGTGTACAGAACGGGGGAGAGGGGGGTGGTTAACGAATTCAAACAAGACGTCATTTTTTTTTAAAGGAGATTTGAATAAATAGAGAATTTATAATTCCCCAAAGAACGATCACTAATGATTTTCAGTCTAATATGGAATGAAAAGATTTATAATAAATCACTAATGAAATTAAATCTTTTACAGATAAATTCTAAAAATCAAATTGATGAAACAGAAATTTTAAAACTAATTGAACATGTAATATCAAGTGAAAGATTTAAAAAAGGTGTAAAGAAAAATTTAAATTTTTGTATAAATACAAGTCAGAGTATGTATCTATATTATAATTATATATATTATATTTAACCTTATGAGTTTTTTTTTAAATTTAATTTATTGAAATCTTGTCTTTTTAAATTTGCCAATATATGTTTCTCGTAATATAATAGTCAAACATAAAAAATGAAATTTAAATTAAATATATTAATTTAATTTTTAGATAATACTTCGAGGTGTAACAAGGCGTATACATTTATTTATTGTCTTTATGTTCATGGAAAAAATGAGGTGAAAGGTTTTTATTATATATATGCTATAAAATAAATATAATATTTAATTGTGTGTAATTTAATAATTATTTCAAATTTTGATTTCAGCAAAGGAATAAATAAAATAACTTATTATTATCATTATTATACTTTTTTATATATATTTTAAATTTTAAATCTATATCTTCTTAGTAAAAACATTTTTACAATATAAAATATACTATAAATATTTCAATATAAGCTTATATTATTTTAGAATAAAACAATCTATATTTTTCTCCTAATTATATTATTCTTCATCTTTATAAATATAAAAAGGATTTCGTTTGTACACATTGCTCAAATTTAAAACATTTTCTACCAATATCGATGGTCCTACGCTCAAAGTGTAACCAACAATTTTTTCCTGTTCTTTATTTGAATTTAAATTTTAAATTAAATAATTATAATAATAATTAATTCTACCTAAATAGTAAACACTTTGAATGATATCAAAGATTATATCATACATATATATATTTCGAAATGAAGATAAAAAATTAAAGAAAATAATTGCGATATTCAATTATTTTTTTAAAATTATTAATTTAATAAAAAACAATTTAATATTTAATAGGGCCTCTTCCTTTCCCCATAAATTAGCCCTTCCAAGCCTCGCCTTACGGAATTTGGAAAAAGAAATGAAAAGAAAGTTTGCCTTATTAATAAAAGAATAATAAGGCATTTGGTCTGTAAGCCTCTTTGAATAAGCTGAGAGCGCCTTTGATATTTTGGATTTCGTAATGAAACCGCCACATTCGAGGCAACCTGAAATAGAATCTACCTAAATAAGAGGTGTATAGTCTCCACCAATATGGGTAAAAGGCTCTACGTTCAAAAGGTAACCAAGAATTTGTTCCTGTTCAGGCTATTCCCATTTAGGAACTGTGCTGAATTACCTTCCTGAATGCATGGACATTCGATCCATATAAACCACGCTCTCAGCAAAACAAAAAGGCAGAATTCAGACCTGGCATGCAATTCATGCAACCCTTCCCTTAAATGCCATGAGACTTTTTCTAATCCACCCATACTTTTTTATTTATTAATTCTAATCTAATTTATAGATTAGTAGGATAAGAACATGCATCACTCGCTGGAAGTAGGAAGCAACCTCCTGAAAATCCATAACAACAAAATTTACCCTCCAAGTGTAACGCATCGAAACTTACCAATTCTAATTAACTTTTCTCTTCTACCTCCTCTATAAATCCTCATCCTTGACACAGATCTGCTCTGAAATTTGTTGATCTCACTAAATTCTATCATATAGTTTAATTTATTTCTCTATAATCTTTTAATGAATATTATCAAAACAGAAAATCAATTTAAATTCAATTTTATTTTCTATTAGGTATATTAAACTTTACTTGAAATATTACATTTACGTTTCGATTAATTAATGAAATTTACATCTTTGGAAAAGGTGGCATGCTAAATAAATAACGATGATTACTTACATTTGGTGAGCTGTATGAATATCATTTCATCATCATCAGGGATAGAGAAGATAATCAAGAATTCAAATCACAACATTCAGTTGATTCAGTAGCAGGAACGAAGATTGAAACATGAAATAGAAGTAAAAATAACATATTAGATTATAAAATTTTATAATAAATAAATTTAAATTAAATTAAAAATCAAATTAATAATAAATACTGACCTCGGAGTTAATGAAGGGTTGATAAATCTCGCAGATTAGACTCGAAGACCAACTCGAAGACTTGAATTGGTGTTTCATCACACTCGGCTAAATATATAAGAAATTAAGTAAGATTAGATAAGATTTATAACAACCAAATAAAATACATAAAAATAAAATAAATAAAATTAATATGATTCCAAAGTTGTTTAGATTTTCCAAATATTTATATTGTTTAAAATTTAAAAATATTTCGGAAAAGGATATTAAAACATCTTAAAAATGATTTTCATTTACAAAATAATATTTAAATATATATACTCGTATTTAAGGAAATTTATATCATATATTTTATTTTTTTAAGGTTTAAATAATTTTCACAGAGCACCCCGGTTAGCAACTACTGGAAGATAAAATAACACTGTATTGAGAAGTTTTTATATTAAATTTAACCATAATTACTAAATAAAACAAGAAAAAAAAAATTAAAAATAAAAATAATTAATTTTTAAAATTAAAAGCGTCTTTTAATAGAAACCTTCATAAAATAATAATAGAACAAAATTAGAAATAGAATAGTATTGAATATTATATTGAATTGAATAGTAAAAACTTTATTAAGACTGAATGATAACTTACCAACTCATTGATGTTGTAATGGTATAATTGATTTCAGAGCAAGAAATCGGATTCCAGTTTTAAAAGGAGCAATGTGAGAGATCAATGTGATCAGAAATAATACATAGAATATTTAAAATTATATATATATATATATGTATATGAATATAAGAAATATATATCTTTTTTATATTTATTTTATTATATTAGTAATTTTGAAAATAAATACCGCAAAGCAATTATTTCATATTTTTTAAAAAGACTTCAACTATAAATAAATTATAAAATATCTAGGAAATAGATAAAATTTAACAAAATATTTCGAAAAATAATACTGGCATGTTAAAGGTGAGTTTCATTTAAAAAAAAAGTATTTAAATAAATTTATTTAAAGAGAATTAAATATTATTTAAGATTTTTTAAGATTTAAATAATTTTAATTTAACTTTTAATAAAATGGAATTAATGAGATTTTAAATATTTAAGAATATTTAAGCTTAATACTTTTGAAAGATTTTAATCAAATATTTATAAAATTTAAATATATATAACTAGCTGCTCAGAGCGCCGAAGGCGTCCTTGGTTTTCCAAGCGGACGTTTTCCAATCGGTCTCCCCACCAATATCTTTTTCCTCTCCCATTCAAGCCACGTGCCCTGCCTATTGAAACTTTTTCCCTTTTATAACCCTAACTATTTCTGAAGGTGCAGAGGCCATGCAATTTCTTGTTATGCAGTCACCCCCATTCCCCGGTGACCTCATCTTTCTTTGGTCAATAAATGCAGGGAAGAATCCTGAAATATATTATATTAGATTAGATTACATATTAGATGAGGACCAAGCCGGGAAAATGAGCGATAAATAAATAAGCTCCAAATTTTGTGGGGCGGCAATATAAAAATATTTTTTTTTCTCATCTATCATTTTTTAAATTTTTTTAATTAAAATTGATCATTTTTCATGAGGCATCGATTTTTTTTAGCAAACAATAAATTGTTGTTTCTTTAATAATATCAAATAAAGGTCACAACACTAATTATTTTATTGTCAACAAATTGAATAATTAGAATTCATAATAACTCTGAATTAATTAATGGAATAATTTAATTGACCAACAAATATAACTAAATTTTCTTTCATTTGAAACTTATCAAGCAATGAACTAAGGATAATAAAGATGAATAAACAACAATCATATTTGTGATATTGTATAATTTCATATTAATATCTTTAATAGAAATAGGATAAATGTACCAGTAGTTGATATTATTAATTCAATGTCCATATTAACTAGAAGATTATAATATAAGATCTTAACTTTAAGTGAAAGAATATTGGCCATTAAAGTTATGTCAAGTACTGGATACTAAGAATATGTATCTCCACTATTAGTTGATGTCAATTACTGGTGCAGACGGTGATCTAATAGTATTGAGTTAAGGTAAACATACAAGTGGTGGACCACTGTACCAGTAATTGACCATTTGATAGATTTTTTATCAAAATAAGCTTTTCAATTTCAAAGTAAACTCGAGATATCGATAAATATCAAGAAGAGCCACTTTCTGATTGCTTAACTATGAAACATAGACCAATCGCTGCATTTATTATACAGAGTGTCTCAAAAAAATTTGCATCTTGAAGCGTCTTGAATGTTACATTCCAACACTACTCCATGCTCTCATTGAAGAAGATCCTGACCGGAGAGTTCAATTCTGTGAATGGTACCTGGCAAAATGTGCAGAAGATGCAGGGTTTCTATACAAAATTGTTTGGAGCGATGAGACCACCTTTAAATTAAATGACTCAATTAATCGCCATAATTGCACCTACTGGGGTCCTGTAAATCCTCATGCTACAGTTGAACACCATTTAAACTTACCAGGAGTAACAGTATGGTGTGGGATATCAGTATTGGGCATAATAGGACCATTTTTTGTATCGTTTCGTACCGTTTGTGAATACATTGGTTCACGTTGTCAGCGTTGTCTGGACAATAACAATCATCAATTTGAACATTTGAGAACATGATTCTTTTTTTCTTTAATTAGATCTTCTTCAAGTCTTTAAACTTGTCTTTATGTTCATAAATAATGATTTTATAGTCATTCAAAGTATTACTACATTTTTTTGAGACACCTTGTAGAATTGTGAATCTTTTAAATTTAATTTTTTATCTAAAACTAAGAATAGAAAAAAAACCTTCTCTCAATGCAACCCAATTGACACAATAAGTCAGATGTCATACGTTTTCTTGAAATGATCACTATTTTTTTTTTTATTTAAAACGATATAAATATTTTTAGATATTATTTTAATCATTTAATATCTATTCTGTTCTTATTCTTAACGATGTATATACGTTACTCTATTAATGATTTTTAGTTTTATGAAATAAAAAGAACAATAAATAATTAATGAAATGGAATCTTTTACAGATTAATCCTAAATTGATAAAACAGAAATATTAAAAATAATTGAAAATGAAATAAGAATTGAAAAAATTAAAAAATATGGAAAAAGGGATTTAAGTTTTTGTATAAATAATAATCAAAGTATTTATATGTATTTATCTATATAAGTATATATGTACTTATAAAAATGTTTGAAAATTTAATTTATTGAAATTATGTCTCTTTTAATTTTTTGTGATATTTGATTATCAATATACTAGTCGGATATTAAACCGAAAATTTTATATTTCAATTCATTTTTAAATATTTTATTTAATACATTTTTCATATACATCCCAAAGATAAGATAATTTTTAAGGATATATTTTTTCAAATTAACACTTTAATTTTGGGTAATTCATTAAGTTGTAACAGGGCGTTTAAGTTTTTCAATTGTATATATATTCAGGTGAAAGGTTTTTATTAGGTATATATATATATATATATATATATTATAATATAAAATAAATGTAATATTTAATGATAATATATAATAATTATTTTAAATTTTGATTTCAGTAAAGGAATAAATAAAATAACTCATTATTCTTATTATATATTTTTTATTTTATTTTAATTCTATATCTTCTTAGTAAAAACATTTCTACAATATAAAATATACTATCAATATTTCAATATATGCTTATATTATTTTAGAACAAAACAAAAGAAACAATCTAATTTTTTCACCAGCTATAGCCGAATATTGTCTTTAGACATTTTTAACCGAGTGGAAAAATATTACATATTTTTTTTTTTGATTTGGCAATCAGAATGGATTACAATAAATTGTCTATTATATAATCTTTTCACAGCGACTAAAATGAATATATATTTATATATTTATATATATATATATATTTATTCATAAATTTCATACTATATTTTTTTCTAAGTATATATAATTAATATTTATATAAATTTATGTATATAATTTTTTATCTTATGCAATTTATGGTAAATACAGTTTTTTTTAATATCTTTACACTCGGTTTTTATAATAGTTATTATAAAAAAAAATTATTTACATATATATTTTCATTTAATAAATCATATTATAAAATTTATTCTTCCTTTCTCTGTTTACAATTTCTCTTTAGGATCTGTGCAGTTCATCTAATATATACTTGGCTTTTTTCAATATTTGTAATAATTTTAAATTTAATATTTACAATTAACGTATATCTATTATATACATCAACAAGTGCCGCTTTTTGACACTATTTACAATATTTATTAAAACAAACAAATTTGCATCAGCAACATTAATAACCAATCAATATTGATATATAAAAAAAAATTTAAACGTCCATAAAGAAATAAGTCAAAATTCATTTATAAATTTTTATTCTATAAAAATAATTTTTCTGCCTAATTTTGATTTTCGAAAAGAAAAGAAAATCAATTTTATTATAAAATAAAATAAAAATAAATATATAAATAAATGTGAATGTTTGTTTTAATAATACATATTTTAAGCACTTTATATTTAGTTGTGAAATCGGGTGTACACGATCCTTCCAAAAGTTTCCAATTAAGATTGCCATTCTTTTTTCAGGAAGTAAGATTTTTTTTTAATAAATTTTACAGTATTCAAAATTGCATAGTTTTTTCATGTTGTAAAATGTTCAAGTGGATTGGAAGCATCGTGTTATTATATGCCCGTCATAAAATAAAAAATATATTTTGAGGATATTTAATACCAAAAATTGTCGAGTATATTTATAATAAATAAATGTACATTTAAATAAATTCTATTTAATAAAGAAAAATTGCAATACATAGGTATATGTATATAAATATAAGAGTAATTAATTAAATAATAGAAGTTAATAAAAAAAAAAATCTAGAAAAAGCTTTAAAAAATATTTTTATTATACAAATAATGGACAATCACATAACATAAATATATATTCCGTTAATAAAAATTCATTTAAAAAATATTTTTTTTTCTTAATTTTGAATAATCTTGAGAATAAATGAAAAAATTTCATAAAAAAATATGATATTTTTATTTTATATTTTGAACTCTTCACTATTTTTTTTTACTGAATTTCTTTAATGGACGTACAAATAATTTTAAATGTAATATTTTCATTTTCAAAATTAGAGAGTTTTGTACTTTTTTTTTAGGTAACATTCCTTCAATTTTTCATTAATAAATTAGAAATGTTTGTCATTAATATTCATTGTAGACAATATGATCTAATCTAAAAATTAAAAATTAATAAAGTATTAATAATAAAAATAGATTATTATTTAAAAAAAAACTTAAAATAGGCCTAACGACTTCGTTGTCGTTTATAAACAAACAAGTCTCATTTTGTTCTAAATTTCTCTTTTAAATTGACTTGAATATCACACACTCTTTTTTTTTTTTATTCACATTCTTTATTTTTATGTATTATATTTACACCCACATAATCACATCATTTTCTTTGATTCATCTCTAGACTACATCACAAAAATTAAACTTTTGTAAAGGCCCTTTGTTTTATTTATTTGATTCAATGACATGTGATTAGCTTTGGAATGATTTACATTTTGATATTTTCCAAAAGTTTCAACAGATTATGAATATAATGTTTATTTTATAAAATTTTAATTATATATTTGTCTATATTAGATAAATTTATTATTTAATTTTTAATTTATACATTTATCGAAAAGATATAAAAATCATTTAATAACGAAAATTAAATTTATTTATTTTTCTTTTCTTTTTCTTTTTCTTTTTTTTTTAATAAAAATTAATAACAAAAATTGTTAACACATTCTTTCATCATAATCAATGAACTTCATTTCTATATCAACCTCTAACATAATATAGAAATTAATATTTATACAAAGATTTTAAATACTGAATAAGATGTCTTATTCATAGTTATTTTTTTTTAATTAATTTACATAAAGTAAATTAAATTTCATATTTAGTCTTGAACAATTTACAACTCCTAAAAAGGGAGTAAAGTATCTTTGGCCCCATCTGTAAATGAAAATATATTTATTAAATTAATAATTGTTCTAAATCCAAGGGCCAAGATCTTTCTCTAGGAGAGCCGCAGCATCTTGACGTCCCATCACACGTAAAAGATTTAGAAAATCAGTCAGAGCTCCCGGATCTCGATGACGCGCTTCCCAAAGATCCAAAATAGCTTCTGTCGGGCTTGGTTTTGTTGCAAAATAATTAATATACCTATAAAAAATAAATCGAATAAAAATAATTTTAGAATATTTTTATTTTTATTAAGAAAATTTAGAAAATATTTTGATTATATTCATAGAATTTATTTATACTTGCCTATCAACATTCAAGCGTTGGGCTAACATTCTCCAATCATTTCCTCGTGCATTTGGTGGATCCAAACATTGGCACAATTGACGTTTAAGAGTTCGATGAAGCCTGTGAAAGAAAATTTTATTAAATTATATGATTTTATCAATAGAATTATTGCTCTAATTTAAATAATATAATAAATTATTTTGAAAGTATCATTTTTCAATTTTAAAAAGAAATAAATATATTAAAAATTTCTACAAATCATAGAGAAAACTATTTTTTGATCATAAATAACTAAATTTCTTGAATAATGATAGCTTTCTTAAATTCGAGCCTAATGTTAATGTTAATTTACATAGAAAAAAAAAATTAAAATTGCATATATTACTTAATTTTTTTTTATTTAAAGGGGTATTTTTTAAATTATAATTGTGTTTAAATATATTTAATTCAACTTTAAAACTCAGAATTAATTTTATGTGCTTAATTTTATTTAATAATATTTTTAAAACTGGTTGATTGCCCGACTGCAGTGCCACCCTGGCGTTTACATTTTTCCGACCCAAACATTAAAAAAAACTTGTTTATCTGGATACCAAGAGTTTAAAATCATCCTTATTAAATGCTTTTATTTTTTTTATTTTATTAAAAGTATTTAATTAAAATATGTTATTCAAATTATTTCACAGAGTGTATTTATTAACAACTAATATATATATATATGACCAAGGTCACTGTTGAAGAATCCTCGACATTAGTACTGACACTGTTCCGAGGATTCTTGGGAGCTTCAGAACCCAAAAGTCAAAGATTACCCACCTATTCAACCCAAAATACCAACATTGACTCTTGGCAAGAGCAAGAATCTCAAAAATTTTATTCTAAAAAATCCTCTTGAAAATGGCGTCAAAATAAACGCCGAAACGTCGGGACTCAAATCTTACAATAAATCCTAAATATAATCATGAAATAACTTTTCATTATAAAAATATACATTCAACTAATTTATAGTATATATATCTTTTATTTTTTATTTATATTCCATGAAATGAAATAAAATATAAATAAAATTACCGGAAAGGAGAATCCAGCGTTGTTGCCATTGAACTGCAACCACTACTTGTTGCTACTGTAAGGGCTCTGGATACAGCTGGACTTGCAGGGGTCTAAAGAAAATAAATAATTAATTAAAATATAATATTTATTGATTTTTATATTTGAATTTATTTTCAATAATGACTTACTTGGTGTAAAGGATTTAAAGGGAGGGCACATCGAAAACTTTGTCGATGTGTCTGTCCAGTGCGTTCTCTTTGTGCTACCATTACACGAAATCCAGCACCCGTGGAGCTGGGACCGATACTCCCGTTTGGAGCACGCTCCAAGGCAAAAGAACAGTGGAGAGCATTACTGGTTGCTGACCACACATGAGGATAAGGAATCTCTTGAGAAGCTCCACCTTTGCATTGCCATCCGGCATCCAAATCTTCAAGACCGATTGCCAAGCCGGATCCATCAGCATAAAAAGCAAACGGTCGAGATTTATCCAACAAACCACCTCCTAATCGTTTTTCCATTTGAGTGACCGCCTACAAAAAATCAAATCAATATTTATATGAAATCTTTAATGAAAATTGAAATAGAACTTAAAATTAATTATTTTTGGCTATCAAAACAAAAAAAAAGAAACATTTTTAAATAATTTGTAAATTATATTATTATACATATAATATTAAGATAAAGTCTTTATAATTTATGTTAGTATTTTAAGAGGCTTAAAATACATACTAATAAATTAATCTATTCCTTTATCATTTAAAAATTGCCAAATGTCGCATGATTGATTAGTTTGTTTTATGTATAAACGAGAGTTAACAGAATTTGAATGCAAGAGTTTTCTGAAAGTTAATATTATACGTGATGTTTATTTAAGGCCTATTAGTATTCATATAATTTAATAAAAAAAATAATACATAGATTTTTATTAAATTTAATGTAAAATAAACAATTTATTTAAAATATATTCTGGGAAGATGTAAACATTATACCTATATCAATAAATATTTCTGCTGACAAATATTGATTAAATTATGCTTTGAGAATGTAATTAAGTGTATCACGCATAATATCAGTTATATACAGATATTTTTTACATAAAATAAGTTTGCATAACGGTTAACTCTAAACTCGTAGTCCCGGAGATCAAGACTCAGGTCTGGCCAGGGAATTTCTCTCTAACTGAGATCTATGGGATTTTGAGATCCACCCACTGACCAAAATTTGGAAGATATTTAAAATAAACATTAGTAGCTTGTGATTAAGAAAATGAAACTTAAGATTGGAAAATCCTTCAGATCATATGTACAAGACTTTAAATTTTTACAATCTCGCCAGAGATAGTATAGCGATAGCGAAAATTTTCGATGTCGAGATTTTGATGTTTTTATACGTTTTGAAGGTCCCTGAGTCCTTTTCACTAAGTTTGAGAAAAATGTGAATCGTTGAAAGTACAGGAATTAATTTTTTAACTCGACTGCAAATAACGCGCTAGCACGTGACGTGGTGCCATCAACAAAGAGCCAAACATGCGCTGGTTTAATAAATATTATTTATTAATTTTAATTTATAATTTATAATTAATTTAATTTAATTTAAATATAATATATGTGTTAATTAATCCAATTCAAATTTGCGAGATAGTCGAGTGAAGACATTTTTTTATGTCAACTCTGAATAAATTGTTCTCTATTTATTAATTATTTATTGAACAACACTTATTTAAGAATATTTTTTTTTTTTTATAAATTTTGAATTTTTTTATAATTATGTATTTATGTATAATGACCTCTAAAGCTGCCACTGTGTCTTCAAGAGCGTACACACGCACACTATAATCTAAAGGAGGAGGAGTCGCTCCAAGTGAAGGTGCAAAAACCGCAAGTCTTAATGTTTTTGCTGGTGCGGCTCCTAAAAGTGACAGTCCTCCTGTCGTGGAAGGTTCTCCAATTAGAACGTAACGAGCCAAAGATTCGCAAACAAGAAAAGCTTGATTAGCATCTAATTGGGTAAACACGGGTGTGTTAATCGTTTCCTCTCCCAAGGTGACCATTTTCTGTGAAAATATAAAAAGAAATTATTTATTTACTAGATAGTAAAATAGAATGCTCAAATTAAATGATTTCTCTCACCTGCCAAACTGGAGTTTCTTCTAAGGATGAATCACTCCACCACAAATGCATTTTCCAACAATCAGCTGGAGCTAATTGAGCACAGTGGTGCATTTGAAGAATAGCTGGTTTTTTAAGGGACACAGTTCCTGGCCCACACGCAATTACTGGACTTAATTGCGTTTGATGTTCTGCAAATAAAAAATCAATTTCATATCATTAATCATATATTCACATATTTTATAATAAATTTAAATTAATTTATTATTTAATTCAAATTACCTGCTAATTTGGGTCGATGACGATCATCTCTCAAAACTGCTAAATATACGGATGCAGATTGTCCTCTGGTTAAAGCACCCTCGGGTAATAATAAAGAGACAGCGCTCGATTCCAAAGCTAATCTCCCACCAGCCGAATCAATTTGATCGGTAACTACACAATCGGTGCCATCGGTTGTCCCAGGAACGTTTGAGAGGGTATTATACCCTGGAAGCGGGGGCGCTGGTGAAGGCTGTTGACGTGGGCTTAAGCCGCCTGTGCCAACCGTGACTCCAGCTCCCAAAGAAGCTAAACCAAACATTTCTTTTTCTTAAATAATTTTTTATTTTAAACAAATAATAAATTTCTTATTTTTATTTTAAACTTACTGGTAGAACAATAACTACTTTCGCTGATACTCCCTCCGGTTCCAGTACCAGCTGATGCTCCATTCGCTCCGTATTGTGGCAAATGAGGAACGTCATAGTGATGTTCTGAATGGCTTCGTGCTAAAGGACGTTGATAACATGGCAAAACAGAAGGTGGAGCGGAAAGAGTTAAATCTGGGCCAGCTGCTGCTGCAGCGGCTGCTGCAGCAGAAGAACAGTGATGCGGATGGTGTGGATGTTTCTTATCGCATTCTGGGAAATATTCTGGATGATATTCTATAAATAGAAGAATTAAAATTAATCTTGTATGATATTATATTAAAATAATAAATTTATAATATATTATAGTTAGAGGCAAGGAAATCATGCTTGCGCCTTACGCATATGCAATCTATTTATTTTAGATAGATATAGAGAATATTTCAGTGCCTTTGACTATACTAATTAACTATAACTTACCGCTCGCTGCCATATTATACATGCTATGTCCGCGACCCTTTCTTCGAAGTAATCTTACAAGAAAAATTGCAACCAGGAGGAAAACAGCTAAAGCTACGGCCAATCCAATATACAAAGCCAAACCAGGCTCAGATTCAGCTGAAAAATTAATAAATAATATATTACTTTTATGAAAATTTAAAATTTTTCTATTTAAAAATTATTTTTAATAAATACAATTTTTATTTTAATGTTATTAAAAAAGCAAACAAATGAAGGCTTACCCTCTTCTGTCAATTGGACGCCACCAATATTAGGATTGTCAACTATAAATAAAAAAGTAAAATTAGTAAATTTCATTTTTAAATATTTTACATTAATAAAATATAATCTATTATTTACTCTAAAAATTTTAATATATTTATAAATATAATATACAGGGTATCCCAAAAATGTTGTGATAATATTCTAGGATTAAGTTTGTTATATAACATCTAGCACCGTACCCTCATGTTTTCGGATATGGGTTGCCAATTTAAACTTAATGCTTAAGATTTGTCCTGCATAAACTAGAAGTTAGTCACAACATTTTTAGAACACCTTGTAGAATGAGTATTATTCAGATATAATTGAAAATTATTGATTTAAATTGTTTATTAAATTGAATTTCTACCTGGGCACATTCCGCCTGTACAATTACTTGTTTGGCTATCTCTTCCCGGACAATATTTTCCACCATTTGCTGGAACAGGATTGGTACATGTTCGTCGACGATGATGTTTACAATCAGGACCACAAGCCGACCAAGGAGACCAGCCAGTCCATCTACCATCCGATGCTAAACAAAATATCAATTCAATAATTAAAAACACGAATATTAAATAATCAATCAATTAAATTAAATAAAATTAAAACAACAAAATAATACAAATATTTAGAACCACTTCATTTTAATAATCTATATATTCATAGAATATTCATTAATAATCATAATTTTTTTAATAAATAGAAAATTATTGAAAAAGAAAATAATTTTTAAATTGGTATAATATTTTTTTGTGATATTAAATTTATTTAAAATCTAAAAAATTATAATTCGACATTTATCCTTGATATGAAATTAAACTATTATTTAAAAAAAAAACAAAAAACATACAAGTCACATGCCATTCCAAATTTAATTTTAATCTTATATTACTTAATATATTACAATAAAATGATTTATTAATCAAATCTATAAAATATTACTTAGAATAATTATTTATATATATTAAGCGAGCATATATTGGTATCAAAAAAAATTATTATATATTTTATTGTACTATATTATAATAATGTAAATGCACAATTTAAATAGTAAAATGTTTTTTTTTAAAAAAAACATGCACACACACAAGTGTATTTAAAATTCGTTATATCATTATCATTCCAAAAAACAAAATAAATAAATCAGTGCAAAAACTGTGTGAATAAATTTATTATTTTATTATAATTGGTACAATATTAAAAGAAAATTGTTTATTAATAGAAACCAACAATAATTCAATAAATTATAGGTAGGATATATTGTAGTTTTTTTGGAAATTTTTATTTCAAACTAAAATAAAGTTTTATGTTTATATAAGTAAAATATAATTTTAAATGTAATAATATTTAAGTTATTTTATTTTAATTAATTATGTAATAAAATTTTTTAAGATTATTTTTTTTTACTTTATTAGACCATATGAAAGAAATAATC
Organism: Labia minor; assembly: GCA_963082975.1. NCBI lineage: Eukaryota > Metazoa > Arthropoda > Insecta > Dermaptera > Spongiphoridae > Labia > Labia minor. The sequence continues at coordinate 67,174,318 of OY720345.1, forward strand.
CAATTTTATTTTATTCCACAATTATTAGGTATTTATTTTGGTATATATAGTATTTATTTATAAGAAAAGAGATTATATAAAATGTAAAATTATACAATTTAAGAAAAAAATATTATATTTATAGCTATTGTAAATTTGTTTAGACTGGATAAATATGTTTATCTATTTTTAAGGTGAGAATTAGAGAAGAAAAAAAAATAAGAAAAGAGAGATAAAGTTTAATAATAAGAATAGGAGAACATTCTCCAGGGACATTCAATGAAACTTGATTGCTGCTAGAAAAAAAAAATCCTCACAAGATGTAACGTCAACTATTATTTTTATTTTTATAAATAAAAAAGAGTTACCTAGGATCGTTAGATCAAATAAATTGGACTTTTCTTTTATTTAAAATAAAGACATTGCGTTTTTTTTTATTTCTTTTGATAAACAATTTCATTTATAAATATATATAGTTCAAATTTTTTTTTAAACAGTTTAAACGATAATAAAAGGATATGATATTCCAAAGATATATGTAATTTATAAAATGAGAGATGTGCTTGAGTTGATGAATGAATACCAATGTAAAGTAACCAAATTCTAAAAGGGTAGTCGATAGGCCAAGAAAAGAGATAAATTGATAGAAAGGAAACGGAATTCAAAGGTAATCTTTTCAAGGGCCTCGAAATGAAACGAGCTTGATTTCAATTCGAGGTCAGATAGAAGGGCTTGAGGCATGACAACCCATCTTGTAGTATTCAAAAAGAACTCCATTTCTTTTTTTGAATGTTAAAAAATTAATAAAGCAAATGATAATCCTCGCTATGAATTTATTAATAAATTTATTATTATTTTTAACAATTTATTATTTTAAAAACAATATCTATGTCAAGTATTTAAATATTAATTGTTTTTTTTTTAGTTTAAAAAATGAAAATACTCATTAATATTAATATTAATATCTCTATTCTACCATGAAATCGATTTATTAATAAATGATAAACAATAAATAATAATGATTGAGGCTTTCTTTTAAATATTAATGATACAAAAAACAAAAAATTGTTTTTTTATTTTATAAATGATATATTTATATAACAATAATATCAGTTTAAAAATATCTAGTGGTTTAAAATCCATTTTTTTATATATTTTTATATAAATAAAGGAGGGTTGAACCACCTCCCCAAGAGTGAAGGAAACTTAGAAGGAATATAATTATATTTTTATATTTTAATGAAAATTTTTTTAAAAATAAATATTTTTTAATTCTAAATAAAATAAAATCATATTATTTTTAAAATATAAAAAAAAGACAACTTAAAAATTATCAATCTTCATTTCCTATGACTTTGATATCAAATTTTAATAACAAAATACACTACTAGAAATCAAAAATATATTCCTCCTATCTAAGTAATTATTTTTTATTATATTTATACATATAATATATTTCTTTTTGAAATATGAATACTATTTGTATTTAAATAATGGTAATTTTCCAGATTAATTGTCAAGTCATGAATTTGAATAAAACTTTTCGTTTTTAATTTATGAGATAAAAATTATTAAAGTTTGAATTTATATCCAAATTTTAATAATTTTTATCTCATAAACTAGAAGCAACCCGGAGAATTGCATAAGGGAGTTTCTTTGAAATTAAAAAAGGAATCCACTGGTAAAGTTTTATCCAAATCCATAACATGACAATTAATCTGGACAATTACCTAAATAATATTTGAATATTCACATTGTTATTTAATATACTGTATTATAATTATTATTATATTGACAATAAATAAACTAGATGTGAGTTGCAAGAAATAAAAAGATATTGCGACCTAATGAAGAGCAAATTCAAGTGTAATATTTTCTAATTAAAGTAAGAAAATAATTTGTATATTTGTATTTAATTTTTAGATTAATGAAAATGTAAATGAAATCTAGTACTATTAATAATTAAAATTAAATTGTAAATTTATTTTCTTTATTTTATAAGATTATTATTATTATATTTAGAGGGTTTTAAAGGATTTTAAGGATAAAATATTTGTTAAGGTCATTTTATGTATCTATTATAAGTTATAATTATTATCAATTTAATCATTAAATATTTAAGAAAATAAGAAAAAATATTTTTGATTATTATGGATTAAAATAAATAAATAAATATCAAGTATAAGCATGAACCAATATAGGAGAGTATCTTTGAATGGGAGAGAAGAAATTATTAAAAGGGAATAAAAGGGAGTATTCGTCTAAGAGAGAAAGGCAGTTTCACTTTTTTCATCCCCTAAACGAGGACGAGTGGGGATCTTTAATGAAACACAAGTCGTCGCTCCGATAAGGAATTTAACTTTTGGCTTCAGCCATGAACTGATGTATCTCGTGTTAAAAAAAATCCCAAGATTTTTAATTACGTCAGCGCAAAATAGACGATGCGCCAAATGTATAAAAGAAAGACTGACAGCAAACGTGCAGAGAGAGAAGGAAAGTCTAAAAGCATGCTGCGTGCTTTGGCAATGTTAGTTGGCCAATGTGACAAGAAATGACAGGATAAAAGGGGATGATAATACCGATCGGAGGAATCGTACTTACCAAAAATCAAATTGTCCTCGTGGAAATAACCTCCTTTGGTTGGCAAAAAGGCAATAGAAAGGGACCAGGATGGTTATTATATGGAACATAGCAAGTTAATGCTATTTAATGTTAATAAAAATCGAATGAAGCCATTTTTAGAAAAGCAAACTGATAACCAAACGAAGAGAATATACTTTAATATAATTATTCATTATACTTTATTTCTTATTAATTAAAATAAATAAATAAATAAAACTTAAGACTTTAATATTGTTATAGTTATTTTTTCACAATTTTTTAATTACTTCAAAAATTAATCTTTGAAAATAGATATATTTGTTATAAAGAAAAATTTTCTTTGTCTTTGGAAATTTTTAAAAATAATTAAAAAAAAAAATAAAAATTATAAAATAATATATTATTGTTTTTATTATCATTAGAAGTTATTTTCTTGGTTATTTTCAAGTTTTATTGTGAGATTTGAGTCTCGATATTTCGGCACCAATTTTGGCTCTATTTTCAATATATATATATTTACATATATACTCCTATATATTTTTAGGAGGGAGTTTTTTGAACTCAGAGTCTTAGTTGGAATGTGACACAGAATTTCAAAATTTTGCTCCTAAATAACTCTTTTGAAAATGGAGTCAAAACAGGCCAAATTTTAAAATATTATAATATATATATATACATTATTATATATTTTGCATTACATACATCTCCCAATATATTAAATAAATAAATTTTAAAATATTATAATATTCCATCTAATTAGCTTAAAAATTCAAAAAACAGGAAAATAATAAAAACATTTCTAGAAAGTAAAATAACTTCACATCGAAAAATCACATATTTAATTAAAAGAAAATGCATTCTGATGGCTATGCAACCATCATTTTTTTAAAATTAATATATATTTAATATATGATATACCCTTTATAATATATACATATACTAATCTATCATTAAGGTTTATAGTTATTTAATAATAAATTTTAACTAGTTTTGATAGACTTAAAAAATAATTTGTTTTAATATTTCCATTTTTATCTTGTCTTCTTTTTAGAAATATGCATAAATATACATAACTTATCCCAGCAAATATTTAATAAATTTTTATGGGTAAAAATTATTTCCAATTCATTCAGATTCTATTCAATCGGCTATTTGGCTGTCTAAATTAATATTTTATAAAAATCAATAAACAGTATAATTTATTTAAGTATTTACATTTCCCATTTGTTTGAATTTTCTTTTTATAAAATAGAAATACAAACAATTTTACAATATTTTATCAAACTGGAAAATATATATATAACAAAAAAAATATTAAATATTTTTTTACGATATGTGAAAATCATAAAAATCTTAAAAAACGATCTGGAAGAATCTATTGGACAGCATAGTATCTATCTAGCTTTACTATTTATGCAATTTATGTAATATATATATATTTATATATATATTGCATTCCACCATTATATACTTTGGCTTGACACGTTCCATTATATTTTATATTATAGACATTGTCATTTTAGAAACTCCAGAAGGGGATTGGTTATACCCTTGACTGGAACAATATATAATATTAAAGGGGCGGCTTTCATATCTGTATCGTGTGAAAACGGAGCCAGCTATCATAGAACATTTCCTTTAGCATATGTAATATAGAATGTTAAAGTAAACAATCTTCTCTGCATCAGAGAGACGAGTATGCTTGAATTATAACCTCTCTCAGATAATAATTATGTGTGCTATGAATAAATCATAGCTAGAAACGCTTTATACAAGAAAGCAAGAGTCAATTTAGAGATTAACAATTATTTTATCCAAGTAATAAATTTGATAAATTATAGTATCAATTCTTCATCAATTTAAGCATTATATATATATATATATATATATATATATATATATATATATATTATAATAATAGATATATAAATAAATGTTTCCAAAAGGGATAATATAAATCTTCAATTAAAATTTTTAAAACAAAAAATTGAATCTTATCTTATTATGCTAGCTAAAATTGTATATATCTATATATCTATATATCTATTTATCTATATATAACCATTGGTTCTCAAAAACCGCTCTAACGATTTTTTTCAAATTTACACTAGATATAGTATTTATAAAGAAAAATTGAGTTTTATTGATCACATCTCTTGAAACTTACAGCTTCATTATTAATTTCTTAATTGAAAATTATATATGGGTGTGACGTCATCAATTTTACTTCAATTAATATTTTTTTTATATTTAAAATATTTTAAAATAAAATAAATTTCGAAATAAAATTAAAAATATTTATTTTTAATAATATATATATATATATATATATTTATTAATCTTAATTAATTAATTATTAACAAAAAAATACGGTTGGTTGATTCCCGCTTTTTTTTAAATGAATTGTATTAACATTTATTTATATATTTAAAATATTTTAAAATTCATTATTTAATTTCAAAATAAAATTAAAAATATTTATTTTTAATAAAATATATATATATATTTATTAATCACTCTCAAAAAAAACAAAAACAAAAACAAAAAAACATCTACGTCTGCTAAGAGATTAAAAAATGTCGTTTCATCATCTAACTATTATTAGTCTAATGGGTAGAGCGACTGTTTTGAATAGTCAACTTAGCAGGATCGAAACCGGCGGGAAAAAATTTTTTTTTTTTTTTTATCTATTATTTTATATTTATTTATTCATTGTTCTTTGATTAAATTTAATTTCTTTTATTTTATTTTATTAATTAAAATGATGCAACATTTAATAATTGTAATATTGTAATAAATTTCTATCTTGAAAATTGTTACATATTATTTAGGATATTTTAAAAACAATTTCTTTCTTTAATATATTCTTAAAATTGAATTTGTTTAAATTTTAACACAAATATATATTGTATATAATATATGTGTGTTTAACGGGCGGACCATTCCGATATCTGTTTTCATTGCATGAACACATATATCAATACATTAAACTTTTTAAAAATTGTTTAAGTTTTTCGATAACGATCAGCGCATATTTAGAGGTATAATTTATTTTTTTTATTTTATTAATTACTTATTAGTCATTAACTAATAATTTAATATTAGTTCAAATTTTTTTTTTATTTTTTATAAATTTTTATTAATTAATTTTGTTTTCATTGCATGAACACATATATCCATACATTAAACTTTTTAAAAATTGTTTAAGTGATTGGGGTTTTAGTGGGTGAGAGCCCCACACTTTGGCTGGTAGAGCTTTCCCCTAACACACTATAAATAAAAAAAAAAAAAAAAAAAAAAATTATATTTAAGTTATATTAATTTTAATTAGATTGATGTAATGATCTAATATTAATATTGGTGTGAATGATTTTAATAATATTGAATAATAAATGGTATTTGATAAAATTTTGTTATTTATTTATGAAAGGGTCGAGCGATAGCTCGGTGTTCGATGTATATATAATATAGGATCAATTATTTTATTTGATCAAGTAAATTTGAAAAGGTTTTTATTTATTGAAATGAAAATCAATTTATTTTAATTTATTTGAAACATTTTAGGAAACAAATTTTTAATGGGTCATTTTAAGAAATCCAATTTTATCATTGTCTAAAATAAAAAAACAGAATATATTATTTTAAATTTTTTATGAATAATAAAATATTTTCAAAATGTCAATTAAAATGACTAAATTATATTATTTTTTGTTTTTGTTAAAATTATTTATTACAACTATATTTTAAGAGAAAAAATGATTTGTAGGTTATATAAAAATTAAAAAATGAATTTTTAGATAAATAATAAAAAGGAGATGTTTATATTTTTTTATTTTTAATTTTTAATAAATTTTCTTTTTTGATATGAGATTTTATTAAAAAATTGTATATCAATATTTTTTAAAGGGTCGAGCAATAGCTCGATGTCCCAGGTATTAATATTACCAGCCAAATTCAATAATAATGAATCATTTTTTTTAACTTAAGTACCGAGCCGAGGCTCGGGGTCCCGGTATTAATATTACCAGCCAAATCCAATAATAATGAATCATTTTTTTTTAACTTAAGTACCGAGCCGAGGCTCGGGGTCCCGGTACTAAAAATTATATTGCTATGATTGCCAGAAACTTTTGAGTAAAATTAAAATAAATATTTTATTGTAGATTTTTGAATTAACATTTATAATATTGACATAATTTATTATAAATAATGCATATTAAAAAAAAATCTGAGTGTCCTCACTCGACTATCTCGCAAATTTGAATTGGATTAAATAACACATATATTATATTTAAATAAAATTTAATTAATTACAAATTATAAATTAAAATTAATAAATAATATTTATTAAACCAGAGCGTGTTTGGTTCATTGTTTTTGGCACCACACCACGTGCTAGTGCATGATTGCCAGTCAACGTGTTAAAAAATTAATTCCGGTACTTTCAGCGATTCAATCAAGCTAGAATTCTATATATAGCAGTTTTATACAATTTTTAATCATGTGAAAAACTAACAAACATATATTTTTATTTTTACGGTCAATTTAGAGGAAAAAAATGAAAACGTGGTAGGTAATGATTCCCTTCCGAAAGAGCTACATTTCTCAAAAGTTTATAGAAAACTACGAATTTTGAATAATTTCCGTGTGCCAAATTTCATTATTCTAGCTCAAACAGTTTTTGCGTAATCTTGTCTACATATAATACAATCATACACTTACGGGCGAGATAGTAAAAATAATTAATATAATTTTATTTTTAAAAAAAAAATTGATTTGTATAAATATAAACTTAATAAAACTTGAAAATAATATTTTTTTTTATTTTCTAATGAAATACATTAAATTTTTAATTTATTATTTAATTTAATAGAGATGGAGATTTCAGTCTTATTTTTGAAAATTAGTTTTCAAAAAAACTTGTTAATATTAATTAAATGAATCAATGAAAGATGGTGGTTTCTAACCACTTCTTCTTAAATAAAGATTTGAAGAATTTCATAATTAATTAGTTATCTATTAACAATTAATTAAAAAAATGTAAGATTTTCCGAATCTATTATTTGTATTTTTTTAAATATTAATCATGAATATAATGAATACATGAATATAGGTATTATCTATATATTAATATAAATATTTAGAACAATTTATTAAAATAAAATATTCATAATCATGATATATTAAATTATTAGAATTATTTTTTTTTAATTGCTCAACCATTTTTTTCCCCTCATAAATCCTATATGAATCCACAACAAAATAACGAACAATAACTGCCAATAGCCATAGGCTAGGATGGAACCAGTCATGTAAAATTACAGTTGGCTCATAATCTGGCAATTGAAACAGCAATTAAACGGGTATGATCCAATGAACCGAAGGGTGACAGGTGGTGTAAAGCTATAAAACTAAAAACTCTGCTGGTGATTACAAGCTTTCAACTCGGATTGTTATCCACTCACCCAATCATAATAATTTTAGTTGTAGAATATGGTCTTTAAATATTGTGTTATATATATTTCATATATATATATATATAGATGGAATACAGAAGATATAGTCATAGTAAAATATACAACAAATAAATCAATTAACTTCTTAAATAAAAATATTGAATTTTTTTAATTAGCATTCTTAAAATATCACAAATTTAATAATTTAATATGTATAATATATAATTTATAATTAATATTTATATGTTAAGTTAAAGACTCGACGCATTGTGTGACTCTTAAATTCGTGATTCCGGGTTCAAATCCCAGAACTAGCAAGTGAATTTCTCTCTAGCTGAGGTCGATGGAATCGTCAACAAGGTCCACCTAAATAAAAAGTAGTGGTCTGCGATCAAGATAAACGTTGAGAATCCGTAGTACTGATCATAAAACACCATTACATCGCTTTGCCGGCAAATGACCTGATAAGCACTGGCCTTTCATAAGATCTACAAAATTTAGAGGATTTATTAGATTCCGATGAAAAATTAAAATAATAAATTGAAATCTTTCATAAATATTTAATTAAATAGATATATGTATATAATATTAAATTAAAATGAATTTATGTATATACGTATATTCTCATCATTTGTCATAAAGTCTAAAATAGAGCTAAAACAAATAATATAATATAATTATCTGTTTTATTATGATTGAAATATGTTTAAGCAGAGAGTCCCAAAAGAGTCGCACACAATTATTCAACCTGGATCTGCTGTAATCTCGTCCAGACTAGATGGAGGGATATCCTCTGGGATATCAGTGTACTCGACTGGGCCAGCAGCAAAAACAATACAATCCTGTAGGATACCCAGGGGGTGTCTGATCCCGAAGGAGCGAGGTAAACGTGACGGGATAAACGTGTGAAGCCCCCGACAGCTTTTATGCATACAAACAAAGATCCAAAATGTGGTCGTTTCAAAATCCGTAAGAGAATGCTCGGTGACCAAAACTGAAGCTAGATGCTTTTATATTATGGATTTGTAATTGCTCGAATGAATGTTTAGTTGGGATTGTTTCTCTGACAAATTTTCTCTGTTAATCTGTCAGAGAGGGAACAAGAAAATGGTATAGAAATGCAACCACCCTCGTATTCACCCTCACTTTGTTTCTATTTTATTATTATTTCATTCACGAAACATTCATTTTAGACATTCCACCAGAAAAAAAAAATTATATATTTATAACTTTTCCAGTGTCTGACGGGATTGTTATATTTTTGTACTTCTTACCTCTGAATAGGTAAATAATAAGTTTTATTTTAATAAATACACCAAATGAAATTATCAAAATAAATAAATAATAATAAATTTAATTTTAAATATTTAACATTGTTCATTTAAATATCTATAAATTAATAAAAAAGTATATAAATATTTTAATTAGTATAAGGTATAAGATGAAGGCGCCATTGGGTGAGAGGCTAGTCTCGCTGTCTCACATTCACATGGTCCCGGGTTCGAGTCCCGGGCCTGACAAGGGAATTTCTCTAGCTGGGGTCTATGGGACGGAGTCAACCCAGCCTCCGGGATCAACATTGGTGAATAGTTACTTGATAAAAAGTAGCGCCTCCGATCAAGAAAATCAAGGTAAAGGTTGAGAGGACCCGTTCTATCGATCATAGGACACCTCATTGATATAACCGATTTGATAGGCGAGGTTTTTTTTTATAAGGTATAAGATGTATGTTGTCAAGTGTTTTTTTGCTGTCATGGACGTGGTAAGATTGAGAAGTGTATTAAATAAATTAATACCTTTGTAGTTCTCTGAGTTTCTCTTTTTACTATCTCGCCAGAGCTAGTATTGCGATCACAAAAATTTTCGATTTCGAGATTTTGAGTATTATTATTATTATTATTATTTTATCAGAATTGTAAATTTCAATATCAACACTTCAATCAGATTCAATAGGACACATGATTCTGACTTATAAAAATCACTAAATCTTTAGATGAAAATTATATGAAAGGCGTGTGAAAATGGTGGGCGAAATACTTTTATTCACTGTAAAATTGGCTCCTTAAATTGAATGATTTCTTATAAACAGTTCCTTGAAAATCTCAAACTTCTTTTCATATAACGAATAGTAAAGAAGTAAAAAGCAAGAATGACAAAGACCAAGTAAAGTGAGAAAGAGAGTGAAAAGAAAATTTAATTCAATTTTCGAATTTATTATCTAAAGAGCTTGAATTCACTAGAATGCAAAGGGAAAGAGCCAAAATTATTCTGCACAAATCATTTATAATTAAATGCTGTTTAGATGTTCAGGGAATGATATTTCCAAATGAATAGGATAGAGAGAGAAAGGCTATCTATGTATATCCATTGATAATTATATATCTAAATTATAAATGACAGTTGCTAATTCAATTAACCAACATAGAAATATATAGTTATCCAACTAAGTATATATAACTTGACAAGTGTACTTTTCCAATGTTTTACTAGGAGGGGATGTCTTATACCAGAAGACAAAATGTCAGAGGGAAGTGTGAAGGAAATGGATAAGTGTGTCTGTTCTGTCCCCTCTTTTTTGCAAAACTTAGATAGAAAAGATCAAGTTAATAAAAAAAAAACTGTCAAGAACTGAGGAAAGAGCTTAATTGAATTAAACCTCAAATAAAATAGAACTTTGTTACAAAATTTATTTAGTTGATAATTCATCTCGATGTAATCTGTTTTCTAAATTCCAACTTCAATTTTAGTTGATTAAAATATGATAAATATTTTATAATAGATTGTAACAAATCATGGAATATAAGGAAAATTATCTAGAAGGAAAGCAGCAAATCTTTTCAAATTATTCGATTCTAACCATTCAAAATTTCACCATTTCTTACTAGATTTATTAATTTAATAATATTAATAATAACAAATAATATAATTTGGGTTTAGTTTTTCTAATAAAATAAACACAATCAATTATTTTCTTTAAACATTTTTAAATATATTTCTTTTCAAAAGACTTAATAGTTTTTGGGAAAGGGAATTTTTCTATGGGATGGTCCACCAATTTTTGGGGTTCTAAATTGGGAACCTAAAGAAGTAGCGCCTCCAATCAAGAAAAAATCAAGATAAAGGTTAAGATGAGAGGACCGTTGTGCTGATCATATAACACCATTACCTCCATTACAAAAGACAGAGGTTTTTTTTATAGTTTTTATTATTACAATATTTAATATTATTATGTTAGTTTAAATATTTAAACTATTTATAACTTTATTTGTTGTTTAAATTTTGAATTTATAATTATTAATTTATATTTAACATAAATAAAAATGAACTTATTATAAATCATTCTGTATCTATCTATAAATACTATCAATTAATCCAATCTTAGACATTTTATAAAACAAAAGGAATAGTTGTTGTAAAAGCATCTAACCATATTCTGAAACAATTAATAAATCATGGTAGTAATCTTTTTTAAGTCATGATTCCAAAGCAAATAACAAATGGAAGGCTAATCATTAATTTAAATAAAGGGTGAATGAAAAAAAAATCCGAATGGGTTTAATTAAGACCTCGCAACTAGTCAAGGGACAAAGCTTGGCGAGAAACCTAAAGGACTAATCTACTCAATTAGAACCGGTAATAAAGAAATAAACAAACAGTGGACCGAAATGGATTTATCATCTTCTTTTATTTCTTTTTGTTTTTTTTTTATTCTGACAAAATCCATTAACTTTTCAGTGGCAGATGAAAACGGAGATCCAATTTGAAAAAAATTTAATCTTAAGAGCAAATTGCACTCAAAAAAAGAGTAAAAAAATATCCATTGGAGACGCACAGCTGTTTCCTCCGTTCGGTTTTCAATTCTGACACCTTAAGAAGTTAATTTGTTTATCCTGTAAATAGCGAAATGCATTCAAAGGGCGCTTAAGGACGTCAGCTTGTCAAATTCCCACCTTTATATAATACACTTTGTCTCTCTCTCAGTAAAAAGAAAATGGTTAGAGGTAAATGGCGGAGTTACTGGTAAACCGATTACAAAGAATCGATTCTCTTAAGACCACCCGCCAATAGGGAGAAACTTTGGCAAGACAAGAAATGGAAACAAACGGCCTTAACGAGACCTGGACAAAATTTAACGCCTTTAGTGTTTGTCTATTGGAAAACGCTAACGACAAAATTGGGTTTGCAAAATAAACAGAGGAATTTAAGAAAATCTAGCTTTGTTCAATAAAATTATTTAAGAGGATTTTGGTTTTACTTTTTCTAACATAAATATTTATAATAAAAGGAATTCGACTAATTAAAAAATTAATTAATTAATTGAAATTTAAAATACTTGTAAATACAAATTCATTAATTTATAAAAATAACATGATGACCTATCAATTTTTCAGAAGTGAAGATAAAATTTTTAATTTCTTCATAATAATGAAAATTCAAATTTATCTATTGAAAAAAAGGATCTCTGAAATTAAATATCGAAAAAGTCTAATTTTTTGACCGCAGCATACAATTTCCATCAATCGTCCCTTTCCTGAACTTCTTCCTAATTAACATCAATAACAATGATGAACATGAAAATAAATTTGAAGTTTGGTTTAAATTAAATATAAATTCAGAAAACTATAAAATATTAAAGATTTACATATAATTCTTTTAAAAAGTAATATTAAATAATTTTTATTGAATTTATTGATTACTTGATAATATTTCATATTTTTAAGTTCGTAAAATTATTATAAGTTGAAATAAAATATTAAAAGAAAAATGATGTGTTGAGTTTAATGAATTTTTTCTAATTTTAAAGTTAAAAAGATCAATTTAATTTAATTATCATATTATTATATGATGTCTTTGTCCCCGTAAAGATCAAAGTAAAAAACAAAATCTACTATAAGAAAGTCTGGTTTCTCACATCCGTCCGTTTAATCTTACAATCCTTTTAAATGATGGTAAGAGATAAAAAAAAAAGAAAAATAGCCGACAAATGTACAAAAATAAAACTATCGTATTTGAAATAAAAGACAATTTTTGAATGAATGAAGTCCCATGTGCATTTCCTATTGATTTAGCGTTTTAAAAAAAATAAAAAAAATCTGTTGTGGTCGTTTTTGTGGAATAGAAATTTTTAAATATCCTAACTTTACAGTCTAGAAGCTATTGAACTATTGAACTCGGAAGTTCTTGGCCGAAGTAACTACTTTCTCCAACTCCTAAACTTTCTCCTTCGAATTATTCTTTTCAACTTTTCCCTAATTATATATATTGATTATATATTATATATTTATATTCTTTGTCTATCTTTGAACTACCTGTTAGTCTTCCCATAAACAAGTTTCTGCCAATCTTCCACTCGTTAAGTGTTTTGTCTAGTTCAATTCTCCATGTTGTATACGATTCCTCGTTATACATCCCCACCATTCTGTGGTTCCACCTGTTTCTGCTGAGAATCCAATTCTGAACCTATTATTATCTTACATAGTCAGAGTTCACGTGAGATTAGATCTCTTAAGATTTTAATTGTATTGTGGACTTAAATAGGAAATGTATTAGTTTTGCAGTTTTTTTTGCTCAAAATATATAGAGAATTTTTTTTTTCAGGGGAGTAAACGTCTAACATTATTCTGATATCCGTCTATATCCTGATATATCCTGATATATTCTTTAAGGGAGAAAAATAAAATGAGATCATAAAGGTATCCAAATTTTCTATTATCTAAAGTGTTTTTTATTTTTTTTTTATGCTTGAAATAAGCCAATTTGTATTCGAAACATTGGATGTCAAAGTAAGTGAGTTTGGTGGAGAATGAATCATGAACCCAGTACCTTTGCGGCTTTGTCCAGGTCACGAGTCAACACGCATCCCTTAACCAAGGCACGCATGTGGCTTTGCACGCATATTCTCATCACAGGTGCTCGTAAAACAATTAACTTTGAAAAAAAGATGACCACCTCTTCAAATTTGTCTAATCCAACCAATTTTTTTTATTTTTCAGTAGATTTTTGTTTTGGATTATTTTAATCGATTAAAGATTATTTAAAATAAGAATTTATCATAAGTTAAGTTTATATTAATTTTTTATAATTCCAAAAAAAAAAAAAAAAAAAAAAAAAAAATTAAAAAAGAAAATACAAAATTATCAAATTCAATATATTAGAAATAATTATTTTGGAAAAACATTTTCAGGATCAATATCTAAGTTTTATAAATCATTCAATGTATAATATTAAGATTAAAATTAATAATTTTTGTTAATAATTGACCTTTTAATTAACCAAAGTATACAACAGTAAGTGTACAGGCAGAATGATAGTGTATATATATATATATATATATATATTAAGGTTTTTTCATTTTTTGTAAGAACAACAACCTCAAATAGTATTTGTGCTTAACATATGGTAAACTTTTCTTGGACTTATTTTTAACTATTTGGGAGTGAAATAAAGTGTTATGACTGTTTTTATAGTATACTGTATAAATGACCCTTTTAAAAGATTCAAACTAGTCCAACAGCTATAAAACCTATTAAGTATAAAAGTTGTGGCTTTTTTTTTATATTTTTACTTTTGAGTAAAATCTTAATGAAACCAAAGACATCCCAAATTATTAATTTGATAATTTCAAAAAAGTAATTTTATTATTACACGTTATATAGAATAGAATTTCGTTATTCCATTTATTTTTTAAGATAGTATCTTTTAAATACACAAATTAAATATTTTTATTTATCTCTAATAATTATATATCATTTGTTTTATTGTGAATGGAGATTGGTATCATACGCTTTTAAAATATCCAAATGCATGCTTATAGATTAATAAATTTTATAAAATATATAGAAACCGTTGCCATGGAGTCACTTCCATGCCAAATTTAGATGCACAGTCCACTTTGGTTTATCTTCTTTAGGAAAAAAAACAATTATCAATTTTAATAGTAAAATTAATAATCCATTATATATTACTCATTCCCCATTTTTTTTTGATTCTATAATTATTTAACATATTATTTTAAATATTTTCATAAATTACATAAATATTTCATTTTCAAAAGTTTTTTTTTTAAAAAATTCAAAATGTTAAAGAATATTGATGGTTTTAATGTCATCAATGTATAAGTAAATTATTTTTTTTTTTTTGGCAGGCCTAAAAAGTAATAAATATAAACAGTGTTGCACTCCTTAAGAGTGTTTGTATAAATAATGAGTAGATATCATTATATTATTATTTATGATACCCAAGTTGCCTAATTTACATTAATTGCAAATGTCACATAATTTACCTGGATGGCTTAAAAAGTAATAAAATTAAAGCTTCTTGCTAATTCTTTTTTTTATAAAGTATTTTACCGAAAGGTAAGTAATCATTAAGTAAAAAGTTTTTTTTAAGATTTTATCAAATGTTCCCTGAAAAGGAGGAAACACTTTATATTTACATCCGATATTTTGGTAGGCAAAATCGTAGGATGTTGGCAATGGAGTGTGGTTGAGGTAAGAAGATTCGATGAATTTTTTTAATATATGAGACTGATTTCAATATTTTTAAGACCCAATCAGTGTAATGCCTTGAAATTCGAAAAAAGTTCAAATTTTTTCGTGGAACTATCACAACTATATACTACAACAGTGATTCTCAACCACTGTGCCGCGGCACTTTTGTGTACCAAGAGATTTTCAATATGTGCAGCCAAATTTTACAAATGTGAAGTTCAAATTAAGAAAAAGTACTTATTTATTTTATATGTATGTAAATAAAGGTAAAATGTTTTTGCGATCAGGCTCTTAAACATTTCCTACTTTTTTTTTAAATTTTTTCAATATGGTTCTAAAAAAAGGTAAAATGTTTTGAGCTCTTACACATTTTCGACTTTTTTTCAATTTTTCCAATATGGTAAATAAGTAAATAACTTTTACACTTATCTTTTTCTTTATGTCCGGCCAAATTTTTAAAACCGTTAAAAGTATGCCGCGGTTGAGAACCACTGCACTACACAATTGGTAATCATGTTGATTTCTTGCCTTCCAGTGACGTCACGATATTTTTTCTTATAAGTTAATAGTATAAATCAACTCCTGTCTCGGTGTACATGTCTTAATTTTGGTAATTTTTTTTTAAATTTTACAATATAATATATAAATAGATTCTTTAGTTTATTGAAAAATTTATTATTTTATTTCTTTTTTTCAATGATTACTATATTTTTACCTGACAATCAAATAATTATATTTGATCTTTGAAATAAAAAGCGTGTGCCAAATATTTAATGAAATAATGTCAATGTAGATTATTTGATCTAATTGAATTTTTAATGTCACGTTGACTGTTTCACATGACATAGACACGTCCTCCCCCGAGGTACGGTCACCGGCTCAGAGGAAGGGTACAACTGAGTGCGAATTCTGGTACGAGGTTAACCAAATGTTTACTAATTGAATGTCGACATGCCAGTGTATGTGTGCAAATGCTTGTCCAATACAATATTGGCTACATCATGCCTTTTTCCAATTCGTAAGCGAAAAAAGCCGATTAGCGCTCAATCTGTGTGACAGGGGTCCAAAAAAAGGCTTCTATTTTGCAAGGGATGAGGGGGTTAAGCGTTTGGCAGGCTAATTGTCTCTCTACGATCTAGCCAATTCGAATGGAAAATTGACTTTAGATTTGATAAATTAGATTTTTCCATTTAGATTTTTGATTTCTATTCTCATTTCATGTCTATTCACTAATAGCAGTATTTTTTTCATTTTGATTAAAATCAACGAACTGAATTCTAATAAATCAATGCATTGAACAAAACAAAAATGTATAGGAGAGTAGGTTGAAAAAAAAAAGAAATTAAATTAAATATAAATGTACAAGATTCGAAGTGAATGGTGATGGACTGTTATTTCTTTAGTGAAATATCATTGAGAATCAAATATGTTTGTTGTTTAGATGAAAATACATTTGTTAATAAAACATAAGGCGTCTCTCCGTTGAGTTTTGTAGTTGAGATAAATTTAACAAAAGTATTGAGACCAGATCAATATTTAAATTGGACCGCTATCCTCTGGGTACTTGAAAAGCACTCTTCAAATTACAAATATAAATAAGGGATCAAAATAAACAAACAAATATGTTAATTTTAACATAAATCATATATGTACGTATTTTATATGTATATACGCATGCATTTAACTATTATTAAATAAGCAAATAAAAAAAAATAAGAATTAGTATGAATAAAAAGAAAAAAATGTGATAAGAATTATAGATTGGTAAAATAAATATTAGAAATTTTCTCCTTTGGAAAATTTGATCACCATCAATTTAATTTTAATATTTGTTTATTTATGTATATTCAAAAATAATTGTATGAACAAATAATCGATAAATTATATTGAAATTTTTTTAGAATTGTTTAATTATTATTATTATTATTATTATTATTATTATAAATTGGAGCACACACCCTTGACTCCTACCCACATGTTCAAGCAAGTCCCGACCTCAGATCACAAGATTAGGATAATTAAACAAAATTAGGATCAAGGGAATACGTTATACTGATCAAATACCTCTACCCCATTTAGTAGGAACCGACTTTGTATGAGCTATACTTGCGTAAGATGTCCAAAAACCAGAGGTTTTTATTATTATTATTTTTGTAGCATAAAATAAAATATCAGGAAATTTATATTATAAGTTTTTTTTAAAAAAAAAATAATTTCACAACGCAACTACATATAGTAATAGTCGAATTAATATTTTTTTTATTGTACATAAATATATAATTAAACAAATAATCTGTTAAATTTAAAAATTGGTAAAAAAAGAATTCCAACTGTTAGAACATGAAAACAAAAACAATCAACTGATAGACTTAAAAAACTGGTTATTTGATTTTTTTAATAATCTGTACGTGATCCTATATAATATGATAAAATTATTACCTATATCTTATATTATATACAAATAATTTAAAATTTTTATACCAAATTCCCAAAATTATAATCTCATTTTTCATCATACTTTTTATTTAGACAATGAGATTATTATATTAAAAATATTTTAAAAGTAATTGGATATTATAAGTGTTATTTTAAATTTTTATCTATAAAAAAAAATAAATTAAATATATGTTTTTTTATATATAGAGGTGTAATAAAAATACCTATAAGATTAAAAATTATCTTTATTCGATCTTAAATAAAAAGAGATCTGAATTTTATTAGCTAAGAATGAATTATAAATTTAATTAAAATAAATCTTAGAAGATTGAAGATATAAATCTTTCAGAAAACAAAAAAAAAAAAAAATACTTTAAGTATATGATCTTAAATGTAAAAATACTTTTGTTTTATTGTTTATTACTCGGAAATGATTAAATGAAAATGTCAAAAGTCTTCTACTTGTGCAAGAGTTCTCGTTTAAAAACTTGACTGCACATTTAAACAATTTTCTTAAAATGAAATGAGATTCAAAGCCACAAAGAAGTTCCTTCCTCAAACAAAAGTTATTCACTAATTAAAATTTATCTTAATTAAAATAAAACGAAAAAAATAAAATAAAATAACGTTTACACTAGATACAAAAAAAAAAAAAATAACGGTGAAATAAAATTGAAGCGCTTCGAGCGTCCGCGCCTCCAATCTCTTGTCTTTATTGGAAGCAATCAATATAATGGATCACCTTGCTTCTTTTGGAAAGAGAAATTTAATTCAATATATCGAGTCATCGAAGCAATCGGACCTCCTGTTGAGACGAGTGAGGGGATTTCATGTTAAGCCATAATCATCTGTTGTTATCTTAAGAAAAACACATCTATTTGAGTTGGGACCAAGAGGCAGGCAATCAGTGAACAAGTCTCCAGTTCAAGTAATGAATTAGTTTATATTTGTTTGCGAACTTTCCTACTACGTTTGCCAAGAGCAGTGCAACATCTCGGCACCACCATCAAGTTTAATTACCTTTAAAGAGAATCAAGCGCGTCGCTAACGCCAAAAAGCCGTACAGAAATTACTGACATTTCAAACGACATTGGATACTGCCAAGCAATTAGATTAAATAAAACATTGCTATCTCGAAATGATAGAGCAGGATACAATCATAAATCTTTTCGATAATAAAGTAGTAGACGAAGATGTTGAAGAATGTTCCAATGATAAAAGTATCTTAGAGAAATCATTAATCATATTTGGCATGGTTGCCTTTTTGGAAAGAGAATAACGAGCGAACAACAAAACAATTCGTAAATGTTATTAGTAAAAATGAAATAATTTGTGTATTATTATTTAATTGAATAAAAGGATTTTTATTATTATTTATATTCAATATTAAAATTGTTATAATCAGTTTATTAGTAAATTCATAAAAATTAATAAAAAACAACAACTCATTTTTATAAAAATATTAAAAGAAAAATTTAATATTCCCATTAAATTTAATATTTAATAATTATAAAGGCTTCAAAAAATTATATATATATATATGTTCATTTAGATTTTCTTGACTGTTTTGATTATGACAAGTAATTTCCGGATTATTTCCACGTGATTTTAAGTTTGGAATTTATGCGTTTCGGTGCCTATCAGAACACAGTAAACATTAATCTCATCCATTCAACCCTAAATACTAAAAATAACTAACTAGTGGTCACAGAGAAAACTCAGTATTCCAAAATTCCCTCTTCAAAATTCTGTTGAAAAAGGCGCCAAACTGAGAACCGAAACGTCAATACTGAAATCTTATAGAAAATAACCCGGAAATAAATTTTCATATTTATACTATATTAATTTAAATTTAGGTAATTTATTTCATTTCACATTTTGAAAATATTAATTTCAAATTTAATTAAAAAAAAACCCATGAATTTATTAAAATATTTACCATCAAATTGAGTAGTTATTATTTAATTAGTGAATTAAAAATTAATTTGAATAGAAAACAGAAAGGAAGAGGTTTGATTATTTATTATTTTGGTAAAAATATAGTTATTCAATAGAGAAACAAAATTCATTTGTTGATTTTATTAAAGTAATATATAAGTAGGTAAATACCTGGACATAAAGAAGTGCAATCAGCCTTTTGTACTGAAGTTCCAGTGCAAGTTTGACCCCCATTTAGTGGGGAAGGGTTGTTGCATTGTCGAGTACGTTTTTGCACCCCTCTGCCACATCGAGCATTACACTCTGACCAAGAAGACCAGCTGGACCAACCTCCGTTAACTAGAAAATAAAAAAATAAACAATCTTATAAAAAATGTATACAGAATCCATTTGGTCAATTGTGCTAAAGGGATAAGTAATTAAAAAGAAAAGAAAGTACTTGAAATTCTTAACAAATTGAAAATCATTATTTAATTAATATAATTAATATACATTAATTAAATTAATATATCTAAATTAATTAGTACAAACCAATTAAAAAACTGATTAAAATAAAAATTTTAAAATTTATACACTAGGTGAAAATTTTCAAAAATTTGTGATAATTTTAATGTTTATTTAACTGTTATTAATAATATATATTATCGGTTTCTTTTAAATACATTACTAAATTGTCCCAAGTTAAAAAAAAAATTAATTAAAAATAATAAAAGTAATTTTTTTTAAGATATCAAACCTTATATTTTAATTAAAATTAATTAAATGATCACTTTTAGAATAATTTATTTAATTAATTAATTCATTATTTGTTGGCACTGGACGTTCGGACAGTGCAGTCGCTTGATAACGATTGCAGAAGTAGAAATCAAAACGTGTATTTTTTGTATTTTTTTGAATAAATTTACAATAACTAATATCAATATATGGTTTTATTTACAAAATTCCCTTATAATTTAAATATAATTTATTTTATTTTTAGAAGTAAAATTATTAATTGATAGCGCCACACCGTTAGATCAATTCGAGTAAAATTTCAGTGTATTTTTGTGATTTTGAAATAATAAAAAATATATATTCAAAATTTACAGAAACCAATAATGAATATTTTGTATAGTATTTCATTATTAATATAATATATTTAATATTTAATATATTTTAACATACAATTATAAACAAAATAATATTTTTTTTAAAAAAAGGGTTTTTCTCTGAATTTTAACAAGGCAAATGCCCTTTGAAGGTTAATTAGTCTGAGACTGAACTCAAGATTTTTACATTCCTTCATTCTTTTATTGTTATTCTCTTTTGAGTTAGAAAAATGTTCGACAAAGAGATTCCATGTAATTAACTTCAGTATCTCGTTTGTTTTTGTCAAGATATAGTTAAATTTCTTCACCCTTTTCCTTTAATATTAAGGAGGAAAAAGCTATTTAGAAAATGATTAACAAATTAAATACGAAGATATTTTCTACATAAATGTTTTTTTTGTTTTTCACTTTTTGTTTTTCACTTTGATAAATTATAATATAGTTTATTAAAAACATTTATTGATGAAAGTTTTCATTGAACAATATATATTTAATTCCAAAATTTAGAACTCATGCAATTACTTAAAATTTAATTTCAACAAAGTGATTAAAAACAAATAAATGATGACAAGGATTTCTTATAAATTAATAGAAATGGAAAGATATTTTTTTGTTTTGAGATGTTAACACACCACAAACATTTATAATCTTTTGACATACTTCAATTAAAAAAAATAAATGAAAATATAATATCATGACTTTTAATAATATCTATAAATTAATATTAATTATTTTTAAATATAATAGAACCAATGATTAAAGGCTTATTATTATTATTATTATTATTTCAAACAAATTTCAATTTTATTATATTTGTGAAAAAACAAATAAGGAAATTAATTATATTAACTATAAAATTAAATTAATTATATTAATTATATATTAAAAGAACCTCTGTGAAAGAACAATGCATCTTAAATGGTTTCCATCTAGGAGGAATAGAGGTGCTATATGATCAGTACAACTTTTATTTTTATTTTCTTGAACGGAGGCCACGGGTTTTTATTTCAAGTAGCTTCCCAATTTTGATTAGGTTGGCTGAGTGGGCTTTGCTTCCATAGACCCCAAATTCTCCTACTAGGCCCGGGACTTGAACTCAGGACCACGAGAATGAAAGTCAAGAGTGTTGCCTCTAAACTTTGAGGTGTCTTCATAAACTATATACATATTTTCAAGAATAATTTTTTTAAATTATTCAATTTAAAATGCCATGTTAAATTCTAAATTCTATAAGAGTTTTCAAAATAATAAATTAAATTAAAATTGCATTAATTTGCTATTTCATTTGTTTAAAATTAACAAATCATGAAAAGCTTTTACAATCAATTTGCTTTGGTTTAATCACTGATTTCCCAATAGATATCCATTCTAAAAACAAAGATAAATAGGAGTACTTAAAAAGGTGCACCAGATTTGTTTCTTCTCTTCTACCACTTGAATTTAAAATAGCGCCTCTCACCTCAACTCATTCATCCACATTGAAGTGAACTATCGGATTCATTGTTTTTTTCTCGCTTGTGAATTATTTATTAGTTCAATGATATATATTATTCTAAAATGTTTATATATATATATATATATATATATATATATATATATATATATATAAACAAAATAACAAAAACAACACCTACTTAATATGCTTTAATTCATTATAAATGTATGTAAGTATATATTGGTTTAAAAAAATATAGCAACAATTTGTATAATAGAATGTAATGAAGAATAAAATAATGTTTTGAAATTGTAAAAAGACAAGCGGAGTGTAATATCAATTCTAACTAAACATCACAGTTTGAAAAATAATAGTAATTTAAATTTGTATTTAGTTGTTTCATTATATTTATATACCAATAAACAACATTTTAAATACACCAATGATCCCTTTTCAATAAACTGAGAATATCATATTACTTTCATTTCTAAGACACAAAATAATCACAGAACCATAGTAAATATATCTATATCTATATATTTAATACGATAGTGTCCGTCTGTACGCAAAAAACTCCAGAGCCTAAACTACAAGGAGTAAGGTAACCAAATTTTTCTGAGGTGAAGGGTACCTCAAATGATGAAAAATAAAAAAGAAATTAGAATCTTAGGTAACTCCTGAGCTGAGCTGCGGGTGTTCCATTTTCCAGAAATATATATAAAGGAGAGCGTTTGTATGTATATAATTTGTTTACTTTTTTGCTGTCATAGAAACAGATATATATATAATTAGAACCTCTCTCTCTCTCCCTCTATTTAAAATTTTAAAAAATGGAGTGTTCTAGCCAGGTAAATGAATTGGACTGGAAGAGGAGACATGTGATTAGAGAAATTGGGGAAAAATCAACCGAAATGTAATTAAACAAAAAAATTCAAGATTTATGATACGGATACGACTTACATACAATTAACATACAAAATGTAGAATTTGAAAAAGTATAAATAATTAAATACTTAAGATCTCTAATCACGAAGGATAATAATATTCGAGAAGAATTTAAATCGACGTTGTAATTGAGTAACGCCTGTTATTATGCAGTAAAGGGGCTTATCTCATCAAAGAGGATCAAAATTAAAATATATAAAACAATTATTTTTCATGTTGATCGATGACTAGGGTGACCATATTTCGAAAACACCAAACCGGGACAAACGGTATATCTTTTTTTTTAGAACTAAATTGAAAAAATTTTGAAAAAAAAATTACGAAATGTCATAAATATTGAAAAAACAGTAGGGTGTCCCGAAGACATTTTTGGGACAGAGTACCTAAAGACGGGACGTTTGGTCATCCTATTGATAACTCTGGGGGACGAGAGTAGATTTGGAGTATTTGTGAGATTAATATTGTTCGCAGCATTTATAGGGCAAAAGAAGATGAGGTTACAGGGGGATGGTGGAGATGGCATAACAAGAAATAATGTCCAGATATAGTTAAGGTTATAAAATCAAGAAGGCTGGGATGGGAAGGGGACGTGGTTGGAATTGGAGAAACTAGAAATTGGGAGAAACCGATTGGGAAACATCCGGTGGAAGACCAAGGACCAAGGTGGGTAGACAATGAAGGAAGGGACATGGGAGAGATGGGACAGGGTAGGATTTGGTTGTAGCTCAGGATAGGGACGCATAGAGAAATGTGGATGCTGCGGTTAAGAACTTTCGAAAACTGTAGAGACACAGAGTTAGATAAATACAATAATAATATATAATTAATTTACTGATTAAATTAAAATATATTTTACAAGAAAACAAATACATGTCTTATCTACTTATACTGATTGAAACAAAATGGATGAAAACCTTTTACATACAGACTTTCAACCAAATACTATGTATCACTCGGGGGTACAGGGGGCGGAGCCCCCGTCTAGGTGTGAAGAGCGCCGAAGGCGCTCGGAGCAGCTAGTTCAATATTAAAAGAGTTAAAAAAATAAATATTTAATTAAAAAACAAATTAATCAAAAACTTTTTTAAACGAGTATTTTTGATTGAACTGTCGATTATTGAAAATATAAATTAATTTTAATAATAATAAAAAAATATATTATTTTTTAATTTTATTTAAAAAAAAATCTAAAGTGTCTCGACTCGAGTATCTCGGAAATTTGAATTGGATTAATTAACACATATATTATATTTAAATTAAATTGAATTAATTATAAATTATAAATTAAAATTAATAAATAATATTTATTGGCTCTTTGTTGATAGCACCACGTCACGTGCTAGCGCGTGGTTGCCAGTCAACGTGTTAAAAAATTAATTCCGGTACTTTCAGCGATTCAATCAAGCCTGAATTCTATATATATCAGTTTTATACAATTTTTAATCATGTGAAAAACTATCAAACATATATCTTTATTTTTACGGTCAGATTAGAGGAAGAAAAATGAAAACGTGGTAGGTAATGATCCCCTTCCAAAAGAGCTACATTTTTCAAAAGTTGATAGAAAACTACGAATTTCGAATAATGCCCGTGTACTAAATTTCATTATTCAAGCTCAAACCGTTTTTGCCTAAATTTGTCTACATAAATACACACACGCACAGACAGATATTTTTCCTCAACCTTAGTGAAAATGACTCAGGGGCCTTCAAAACGTATAAAACCATCAAAATCTTGACATCGAAAATTTTCGTGATCGCAATACTATTTCTGGCGAGATAGTAATAAAAAATAATTTAAAATTTAATTAATTTAAAATTTAAAATTTGTATATTTTGAAAGTAGTAATTCAATATTTATTTGTTATATATTTGATTTTTATTTTAATTTCTATGAATTTAGTCTATAATGGAGATATAAATGTTACTTACTAAAAATAAAACCATTTTATTAAATCAAAATTCTTATTAATCACAGTGATACGATATGATTAAAAACATAGAGATGAAAAAAAAAATTGTATAAAAAAAGATTTTCATAAAAATCATGAAAATTGTCAATGCTGATTGTGAGAAAATCCCACAAACATATAAAATCTTAAGAGATATTTAACTATATATTTAATCGTATATATGTAGTAGATTGTAATGTATATTTCTTATTATTATTTATTTTATAGATTATTTCTTGTTGTTATTTATTTATTTAAATTCTAGTGAAGTTCAATAAAGGCCCTTTACAGTCCCTTATTTGAGCAGTGATATTTATTTAGTATTTATTGTATAGATGTTTGATAGTCGATTAACATAGTTTTATGGTTGAAAGAAAAATGGTTTCTTTCTTTCTAAGTAATCTACTCGGGAAGTGTTAAGTCTGACACAATGGAATCATCCAAGATTGAATGGTTTACTGTTCGCCTGGCTGTACCCCACTAAGGAAAACTAAATTCTCCCTGAAGGGATTGCTTTTTTGGGGAATGAAATTAATCAGGTTGAGAGATGATAAATGATTTCATTAGAGTACAAACACTGTGGTAGTGAGGTGCTACAAAATTCAAATAATAATAATAATATTAATAATTTTAAGAATAATTCATAAAAATTACAGAGATTAATCGCTAAATTCTTTTAGGCCCAGAGGAGCGTATTTCCGTTTTTGAGTTGAAAAAAATTATCTTATATATATATATCTAAATAATAAGTTATTTTATCAATCTATATAATATATTATGTAAATGAATGTAAAAATACATAATGCTATTTTTCCTCTATTCCGTAAACAAGAATTATTTATCAAAATTAATTCAAGCTTCTTTAATAAATCAACGAATAGAAAATGTTCCACTTCCTTTTTCAATTCAACTATTAATTGAAATTTTCGGAAATAATTAAAATAAATAATGATCCCATGCCAAGAGGGTTATGCATAATGAGAAAAGAATAAATGGTTTATTTATGTATTAGATAAGTCGATGAAAACAAAATGTCCGTTGAACAGGAAGTTAATTTATTTTAACTTTTTGTTCAATCCGAGCATTCGTGTATTTCAGTTAAATTATGGATATGAACGTGTATGATGATTGTTTTAAGTGGTCCATTAATAGGATATCCAAAGTGGTAGATGAATTTGGAAACCATACTTATCAAAACATCTACATTTTCAAAGTTTAAGGCTGAAGAAGAAGGATGAGAAATAAAAATAAACAAAAAACAAAACAAGAGAAGATTGGAAAGTGAAGAATAATTGGTGAATCGTACAAGTCGAGTGTCGGAATGGCTTTGAATTACTAACGAATCGAATTTATATTGATAGGAAAAAGTCAAGAGAGACTAAATTGAACTCAATGTTCACCTATTAATAGATATTGTATTGTATTATCGAAAGAAAAATGAATTTGAATTAATATTTATTAGGTAACTAAAAAACAATTAATAAAAAAATATTAATAATAATAATTATTATTATTATTATCTGACAAGAATGAAAAATAGATATTTTAAATTTATTGAAGTTAAATTTGGAATTTGACCAGGAGGGTAGCCACGCGGAAATGCTGGGTTGTCATAGACCCATAGGCTCCGACTGGAGAAATTTCGTTGCCAGGCCCAGGGCTTAAACACGAAATCGCGAAAAAGTGAGATAACGTCATTAACCCCCGAACTGTGTGACATCTCTAAAAAGATAATTAATATAAATTTATTTTGGTTAAGAAAAATTCTTATAAATTAAAATAAGAGAATTAATATTGAATAAAATTTTCAAAAATTAAAATAATTGTAATTATATAATTACAATTAATTTTAATTATTAAAATATAGAAAAAATCTATATGATTTCTTGATACAGGACATCTTTTAATTAATATTTATTTAGTATGTTTTTTTTTTTATTCACAATGCACATATATAAGTTTGTATATATTCATCAAAAATAAATGTGCCAGTTCACGTTTCGGATTCACTGAACCAAAAAAGTAGAGATCTAGGATAATTAGCTTCCTGGATGTCTTTACGCACAGATTATTATTGGTCAAAAAATGTATATATATATAAACAATTGCATTAAATGCACATACAAGTTGTTTCTGATTTGAAACATTAATTAATTTAATTTTCTTGAAATATGTATAATATTATATATTTTAAAATGTTAATTAAATGTTTTATTAGTTTTCAGTTATACCAAATTTAAATATTATAAATATTTTTTAAATTGAGAAAATCAATTTCAAAATTCAATCTAAAATTAACTTTATATAAAGAAGTAGGTATAATTGATAGACAAATATAATTTTTCATTATAATTTTGAACATTTTCAATGTATAATTATAATAATCTGTTGAATCATTAAAAATTTCAATTTATGGAAATATCAATAGTTTAAAAAAAAAATTTATATATAATAAAATGAAACAATATTTAAATAATATAAATTCAACTTTTTTTTATTTAATTAGACTTCATTAAGCTTGTTAAGAAAATGATGTTAATTATTTAAAAAAAAAAAAAAAATTAAAGATTTTATCCTAAGAATTATCCTTTTTAAAGAAAAATAAAGAAAAAGAATTTTAATTTTTTTTTTTATTTGGAAAAAAAAAGTGAACTTTAATTAAAAAGTGAAAAGTCAAATATATCAGTTAAAGGGTTGTATGAATCAAACGAAGTAGTAACGTTTGAAATAAATAAATGTGTTCATGGATAGGCAGACATTAGAGTCTAAGTCGACTCGATGCTCATTTGCATAAGCAGCAGCATCGGTCCAGATTTTGAGGTTCGCCGCTAATGAGACCAGGTTTCGGTTCTCCTCCATCATCAATTCCACTCTAATGAACAATGCTTATAGCATCTGAACGTGAACATTGCTTGTTAACTTTTTACAGGGTCTTTCTTTGGTTGATAAATACATTTCCCCTTCCCCCATAAAAAAAAAACATTATTAAAAAAACAAAAAAACGTCGTCCATTTTCAAAAAAGGCTACCATTAATGGATGATACATTAACCTACATTATATTAAAAGAAAATATTAAATTTCGTGTAGATTATTTCTAATTACAATTTCAATTGAAGTTAAATTAGTTCTGATTAATGAGTAGAAATGATTGGTGTGGTCCTTCTAGTTAAAAAGATATGAAATAAATCAAATACGAGACTGACTTTGTATTCAATCAAGTGCATTCAGAAATGATATTTATCAATATGAAAAATTATCTTTAGGAATGTATATTATTGAGTAATATATTAAAAATATTTTTTTTTAAAGCAAGTTTTAAATAATGGTCTTAAATTGAACATTATATCCTTCTAGTTTCTATTATATATTTCTCTTTTATGCAAATGAATATTTGTATTTATTAATTAAAAACCAGTTTACACATTTATTTCCAAATCTAACATAATATATAGGTATACAAAATAATATTAGTATTTTTTTATCTTCGATTTGAAACCTGTATCAGTATTTTACCACCCAACTTGATAATTTAATTGTTTTAAATAAAATCATAGTATTGATTATTACTATTATAATTATCTATATATATTTTAAAAATTAAGAGTAATTAATGGTGACATGAAAACTTCTAAACGGATTTAAACTTTTTAAACAGCATTCGATTCCTTTTAATACCCTACGGTGTTATTGGAAAAAATGATTGTAATTGATCAACAAGCTTTTGAGTAAAGATAAAGATTTGAATTTTTTTGTTTCTAACAGATAATGTTTTCTTCAGATACCTTCGATCATAATAATGTTTTGATTTTAATATTTATTGATAAATATTGATTAATTTCATTAATTAAAAAAAAACAACCAATGAAAAATGATTTTTCTCGTCAATGAACATTAGCAAGGGCTTATCTACTTAGGCCATTAAATTAACTCTTCTAAAAGAAATAATTAATAAATAAGTAATTAGAAATATGTATACATTTATATATACTGATATTGCATCTAAAATATTCAATACATGGTGTTGATTATATATTATTGAAATATTAAATAAATACAATAGATTATAAATGAAATAATAATAATAATAGATGAATTGGTTTGTAAATAAACACATTTACAGATGAAAAGGGCAGATAACATTTTCCAAGAAAAGCAATGAGTAGAAATTCAATAACAATATATTAGAAGAGTTAAGGATCCCAAAGGTATCTACTACATTCTTAGAAGAAAACAATTATGGATAAGAAGAAAATAAAGAGAACATAACAGGAATACATTCTTGATTGCCATCTATGGATTTCACTAAATAAACTTTAAAATAATATTCCTGTGAATAAAATTAGAATTAACAAAGCCTTTTTTTTAATGCAAAATACTAGTTGAAAAATAAAATTTTGATGAGAATTCCATATATGAAAGGGAAAGAGAATCGATCAAATGCCTGAAGGTATAATTTGCTAAATACTGGCGTTAAATCAACAAGATCTAGTATGCTAGCTCAAATTAACTCCGATTTAAAATAATATTATCCGGCTCTAAAATGTTAATGATGCACACAGACACACACCCTTAGGGAAAGCCTTTGGCATTGATGTATGATTCAATACAATATCCAGACAATCTAATAGGCTGTAAGCGAACCATAAATTTGTCTTGGATTGTTGTTGTTGTTTTTTGTATTTGTATGTTTTTTTTTTGTTTGTGCCTCTACCATTTCAAAATCTTTGTTGTTCTGTATTTGATCAGAGACGGAGTACCGGGTAAAAGAAAAGGAAACATTAAATTTAGAAAAGAAAAAAAAAAGATGCAAAACTCGTCAAGGAAAATATTTTGTAAAAACAAGGAGAGAGTGGAATGTATTTATATGTATGAAAGGCAAGAGATAGAGAGAAAGAGAGAGGAGGGTAGGGGGGAAGGGAGAAATGGGGGACCCGAGGAGCTGAAGAGACTGAAATAAAACGAGATGGGAGACGAAATAAAGAGAGCATGTTTGATTGATGGGAGATGCTGGAATGGAATCTACCATTTGGGACAGTTAAATGGACTTAATTTTAGTCAACCATTTCAGATGAATTCACTCATAAAGAATGATTAGGAAACATTCTTATTTGTTCCTTTTTTATTTATTTATTTATTTATTTTTTATTAAAAAAATAATTGATTTATTTTATTCCTTCATTTTCTTAATCATATAAAGATTTATTATGGAAAAAAATCTATTTAAGCTATATTTTCTTTTTCTAAAATTGAATAAATATTTTTTCTAATCATGTTCATTTAAAAAAAATAAATTTGTTTATATTTTTTTTCGCTTGTTTAAATAAGCATAATTTGTGAATTTTTTTTTTATTTTTTTTGTAAACTCAATCTTTTTTTTAGTTAATTTATTTTTATTTTCGTCTAAAAACATTCATTTTAGTATTGAGTTTCAATTTTATTTATTTTCAATTTTATGAAAGTTAACAATTCAAAAGAAATCCAGACAAAACATTTATATATGTATACATATATATCTATAATTTGAGATATAATTTTATGAATGAAACTATTGATAGAATTATACAAATTTGCTGATTTTTAAAGGTTTTTTTACGTATTGATTTATAAGTATCAATGATATGTAAGTATACTAATATTTAATTAGTTCTCTGGTAGTAGATTTGAATTTCTACTTGCTGAAGAAATTTTTATTTAATTATTTCTATTTTATTATTTAAGAATAATAATAATAGTGATAACAAACTGATAATGTCGATAAAAATTCGAATAAATGAATTAGAAAAAATCTGGAGTGTCTCCACTCGACTATCTCGCAAATTTTAATTGGATTAATTAACATATATTATGTTTAAATTAAATTAATTATATATAAATATATATATATATAAATTTTAAATTAGTAAAAAATATTTATTAAACCAGCGCGTCTTTGGCACTGTCGATGACACCACATCACGTGCTGGAGCGTGATTGGCTGTCAACGTGTTAAAAAATTAATTCCGTTAGTTTCAGCCATTCAATCAAGCTGAAATTCTAAATATAGCAGTTTTATACAAATTTTAATAATGTGAAAAACTATCAAACATATATCTTTATTTTTACGATCAGTTTAGAGAAAAAAAAATCAAAACGTGGTAGGTAATGGCCCTCTTCCGAATGAGTTACTTTTCTCTAAAGTTAATAGAAAACTACGAATTTTGAATAATGTCCGTTTACCAAATTTCATTATTCTAGCTCAAACTGTTTTTGCGTAATCTTGTCTATATACACATACACACACAGACATTTTTCTCAACCTTAGTGAAAATGACGCAGGGACATTCAAAACGTATAAAAACATCAAAATCTCGACATCGAAAATTTTCGTGATCGCAATACTATTTCTGGCGAAAAATAAAATATATTTATAATAATTAAAATATTATTTATAATAATTATTAATAATATTGCTTATTATATTTATAATATTTGATCAATAGTTGATTTTTGGGAATTTATGGTTTTCAACGAATTTGGCATTAATTAAATAAATTTGAATATTTAATTAAGTGTAGAGGTGTAATCGTGAACATTCTAGAGAGAGACAACTCTACACCCCGTTTTACCAACCGATAACATGAAAATAAACTTCTAAATATAATTTGGCTATTAATTGTATATTTATTAATTTTAATTATTCTTATATTTGATATTTATATTTGATGAAATTTATATTTTGATGTAACGAGTTTAAAAATCAATAGTTCAGAAATGAACTACTTACAAATTGGTTAAAGTCTCTCATTTCATTTTTAATTTAGCATTTGTATATAAATTCAATTGAATACAATTTTATTTTATGACATCGTTTCTTTGTAAATGAGGAGGACATTAATCTTTTGATAAAGTTGGTATAACGATCAGAAAATAATAGTTTAGGGAGAATGGCTTGCTAGCGTGACAGTATGTGAGTGACTGAAAAAAATAGTAATAGTAATAATAATAATCATATAAGAAGAATGGAGAAAAGTTTCGTTCTAAAAATACTCAACCCCCTTAACTTTTTCCTAGAATCTATGTGATAGTATGTAGATAATTTATTTAATTATAATTATCCTTAATATCTCAATTTATTCAAATTTGATATTTATAATCTTAGATGGTGACAAATGTTTTATCTTCAATCTGAATAGGGAAAAAAATCCATGATTTTGTTTAGTAATTTTATTACTTAGTAATTACTTGTCTAAATAAGAGGTTTGAGAAAGCTTTATTATTAAAATAATAATTTAATGAACGCGAGTGAATTAATTAAAACAACTCTAAGAAAAATAAATTGAACTTTTAAATACCCTGGAAAAAGTACATATATTTAAATATTATAAATTGGTCTATTTTCATCTTATTATAATAATTTTCTCGTACCCCTCTCAGAGTCACTCGGAAAAAATTTAAATTTTATAAAAATATTCTAGTTAATAATCAAAATAGAATAGTAATTAGTTCCTTATGAATCGGAAGAAAAAAAAAATTATAATTGTTCTTATTATTCATTCATGCCACCACACACTACCTTCTATTCTAATTCAAGTTTATCCTCGTATCCTGAAAACTACGAATAAGCAAAAACAATAATTTAGTATATAAAAATGCAATAACCTAATTTGTAAAAATTACTCAAAATTATAAGCCGAACGACTACATCTTACTTGTTTAAGGTTGTTAATTAAAATTATAAATTAAGTTCAAATTCAATCAAATTTAATAAGATATATTTTTAAAATAATTTAGTTAAATATTTATAAATAACATATAATATATATTTTATATTATGATTGCAATTTTAAAATATATATAAGGGTTTTTCAATCTACGAAAAAATATTATTATAATTATTTTTTCAAATACTAGCCCCCTGAAAATATTTAGAATGATCACTTTGTTTTAAAAATAATTTTCTTAAAACATTAATTCAAAATCACTTATTAAATAATTTAATATTTTTTATTGTTTAGAAATCAAGATAGATTTATTAATTTTTAATAAGTATACTCTAAATATTCAATTTTTTATTTTGTTATCTTAAAAAAATGATTAATAATAATAAATAAATGCGGATATCTGATAATTATTTCCTGAGCCAGCATTCCCTTCTCTAACTAAAGGGCTAATCTCTGTTCATTTTAATGAATTTATAAGGGTTACAAAGATATCTCTTCCACTTCTCAATTATCTCGAGATTGGAGAGGCCATTCAACATTGAATTAGAATAATAGTATAGCCCTATAGCCCTATACGAAATTGATATAAATTATTTGTCAAGGCATATACACACACATTTAAATTTATATATTCTGAGTCATTTGATTCCTTTAATACTAGAAGTATTATTAATATATTTTTACTATTTCGCCAGAGATTGTATTGCAATCACAAAAATTTTCGAGATTTTAATGTTTTTAAACGTTTTGAAGGTCCCTGAGTCATTTTCTCTAAGGTTGAGAAAAATGTCTGTCTGTCTGTCTGTGTAAGTGTGTATGTAGACAAGATTACACAAAACGGTTCGAGTTAGAATAATGATACGCGCATTATTCCCAATTAGTAGTTTTCTATAAACTTTTGATAAATGAAGCTCTTTCGGAAGGGGATCATTACCAACCACGTTTTCATTTTTGTTCCTCTAAACCAGTGCTCCGCAACCGGTGTGACGCGGCACACTGGTTTGCCTTAAAGGAGATACAGGTGTGCCGCCGCGATCAAATGAAACTTAGAAATCCGCATATAATATAATTATAAATCAAAAAAATATAAATTTCTTATATTCATGTATCTCCTTTAAGGCAAACCAGTGTGCCGCGTCACACCGGTTGCGGAGCACTGCTCTAAACTGACCGTAAAAATAAAGATACACTTGATTAAAAATTGTATAAAACTGCTATATATAGAATTTCAGCTTGATTGAATCGCTGAAAGTACCAGAATTAATTTTTTAACACTGCAAATCGTGACGTGGTGCCATCAACAAAGAGCCAAACACGCGCTGGTTTAATAAATATTATTTATTAATTTTAATTTATAATTTATAATTAATTAAATTTAATTTAAATATAATATATGTTATTTAATCCAATTCAAATTTGCGAGATAGTCGAATGGAGACACTCCACCTTTTTTATAAAATATAGTATATTATTATTTTATTTTCCCCCTACACACTGATATATTTTGATCATATCCCAGTTCTATGAAATCTCCCAAAAATTGTTTTAAAATTCCTACCAACGTAACAATTATTTTCAAACCTTAACACTTAATAATATAATTATTAAATATTTTCTTTAAAAAAAAAAATCAAAAAACAAAAATAATATTAATTGAAATTACCTAATAAATAATAAATGATTAATATATTTAAATTATTTTTAATTTAATAGATTTAAATCAAAGTAATTTAATAATCGATAAGTTAACAATCCCTTACAACATAAATAAGTATGACAAATTAATTATAATAAATACTTACCAAATACAGTAAGAAGAGCGGGATGGGATAGTCGTTTTGCTGCCACATTTTCAGCGACACATGTGTAATTGGCCATATCGTGAAGTCGTGCTTGGCCGATGAGGAGGTGACCTTCGCTGGTGACGATTAAGTTGGTAGCAGGTTCAATGGGCGCTCCATTGCGTAGCCAGTAAACTCGAGGGGGAGGCACCCCGGAAGGTGGTTCACAGCGAATCTCCACTTGTCGATCAAGCTCAACGGATTTGGAGTAAGGTGCACCATCAAATTGTTTCTTTAAATCTGTATAAAAATAAATAAAATTATTATTATTAATATATTTAATTATTAACTAGATGATTTAAAAAAATTTGTTTAAATTAAAAAAAAAATCTTATCAAAACAACTCAGAAATAAATATTTAAAAAAAAAAAAATAAAAAATTATAAGACTATATATAAATTATTGACTATTAATATATTTTTTGGGATAAATAATTTATATTATTAATTTCTTTTTTTTTTTTTAAATTTGTGATCTTTTAAATTATCCGAAGGGGGTGATCATAGAGTGGAATAAAATTGCTTCCAAATGACAAAGCGATCAAAACTTGGTCTGATTACTTTGCCGAACAATCGTGTGCAGTGTTTCCGCGGAAGTTGGCTCCAGAGACCGGAAGTCCAAGTTTTATTGTAGCCATTAGCGTCGCTTGCACAAAAGCCCAAGCTAACGAAAAGCCAGTGAAAGAATTGATTCGTTGGGCAGAAGAATGGAACCAGCAAAAGAAAATAATGTTATGATTCCATTTCTTCGACAATGAATGGGCATTGGAGCAGAGTCGTCGGGAGTCCAGACAGGAAATTCTTTTTTTGTTTCCAGTTTTTTTTTCTGTTTGCTAGGCGCTCTAATCGGTTACGTTTGAGTAATTTTTCCACAAAACTATTGAAGATTATACATTAAAGAACCATAATGATTGTTTTTTGACTATTTAAATATTATACTTATTGTTTTATGATTTTAGAATGAATATGTTTAATTATATTTATTAAAAAAAATTTAACTAATAATACCTAAATATTGTAAATTAAAAATCATCAATTGCTATAGATACCATATTGAAGAAAATAATATTTGAAATGCATTTTGATAATTTTGTTTAAATCTATTAATATTGAATTTATTAAAGCTTTTGTGGTTATTTTGATAATTATTAAGGGAATTTTTATTAAAAGACCACATTATTTGTATAAAATTATTTATTAAATTAAAATAATTGTACAACGTTTCAACTGCTTATTCTGCAGTCGTTTTTATACAAATAATGTGGTCTTTTAATAAAAATTCCCTTAATAACTATTAATATTGATATTGTGATTTTAAGATTGGAATATTATCTTTCTATAATTATGTTATATTCAATTCTAATAAAAAAATTGTTTTTTAATAGAAAATATTACTTATTTTTAGTTATTTTTAAAATAAATATTATTATTTTAAAATTTCTTCCTTTATATAATTCATCTCTAAATCTAAAATCTAATAAAAGAAATAAACAAAATTAATCAAATAATTAACAATTCAAATAAATAAAAATGTGATAAATTAGAGTAATAAAATTTATGAAGACATTTTCATTTACTATACAATAAATATTAAAAATTTTAATTTTCACCCCTTGTATTTATGCAACCAACAGTGCAGATACACGATATAATCATATTATATGTCTATTTTCTTTCATATATTCACACAAATGAATCTAAATATTTCTTTATCTTGAAATTTAAATATAAATTGATAACAATTTACTTCCATCATATTCATAATAAATCTAGTATATAAATGATAATTATACAAACTATTATTATAGTATATTTCATCTAGATAGCAATTATTAACAGCTTCAAACAATTGTTTGAAAATCAGCTTTAATGATTTATTGTATAATTCGGATTGATTGATAGCTTAACATCAACTTCATGGGGAAAAAGGATCATTAGTCAATTTATGAATGATAAAATCCAAAATAAATAATAATTAACTATAATTAAATAGAGTAATTAGTTATTGTATCTTAATATACTATATTAATTAATATATTTATCAACAATAAAAGAAATATTATAATACTAAAATACATTTTTTTCAATTGTCAACAATATTTCACAGTAAGTTTTTATATTATTATAAAGATATCAGTATTACAAGTATATATATATATATATTATAAGTATTAAAAAGAAAATATATAAATGACAAAGAATATTATAATATTTTAACTTGATATTTAATTAAATTAAAAACATAAAATAGAAATACGTAAACAAGGAAATATAAATATTATAGGATGGTATAATTAAAATAAACAAAATAATCAAGTAAAAGATACGCGCGAATCCTTTATTATAACCTTTTATTTTAATTAATTTAATTAATCGTAAGCCGTTTCAATACAAACCGTCTCACTCTTAAATCCCAGGGGAGTTGCGAATATTAGAATGTAAATTTGAAGAAGAGAATGCAACTTCAAATGGATTCATTCATTTACGATCAATTAATTCCACCCTGACTTTGTTTGTAGTATTTTTATTGAAATTCATTCCACTCAAGTTCAGAGCGAATGGCTAAAACACAGTCAGCTTTCTTCCCGTTACTTTCGACCCCTCATCTCGAAACGATCTTTGCAACTTTTAAGCTTAAAGAGACCTAGACTTTAACGTCTATACAAACTTGTTTCTAACTACTTTTAAACATTGAAGATGTATATATATATATATATATATATATATATATAGAGGAGTGTTAGTCGGAATAATGACAATTCTTAATTAAATATAATTAATTAGAAAATAATAAATTTATAATTTAAATAAAAAATAATTATTTAATTTAAACAAAAAATGAATAACCAAAAAATATCATTTAAATTTGAAAGTAATAAAAATTTAAATTTATATTGAAAAATTTTTAAATAGTTTTCTTAATTAATAAAATATATCTTATATAAATGCATTTTTAATTATTGTTTCTTAATAATTTAGGAATAAATTATATATGCAAATTATATGCAAATGATTTATAATTATTCATGGGATAATTATAAATATTTAGATTTTTAGATTTTTTTAAAAATATTCATTATAATAATTAACAAATAAATAATAAATAAAATTAGTAAGCATATAATGGATTTACATAAAATATTATATTTTAATTTAGATGTATATATAGTATAATTTCTTATTGTCAAGAAATATTTATAAAAAACTTTAATTTATGCCGATGAGATTTTTTTACAACCGTTTCAATAAACTGTAACCGAACCGAACAATTTCAATTCAATACAAACACAGTTACAAAATTTATTTTTAGAATGATATTAATTTTTAATTATAACTTAAATAATTATATGAATAATAATTATAAATTTAACCAAGGGAGGATCAGTAAGTAATATGTATAATTGTAAATCCTACCCAATGTAAAAATTTTATTATTTAATAAATAATTAATAAGTAAATGAGCCAGATTAAAATGGATCCAAATGACCAAAGTAATCACATTATATTATTATTATTAATTACTCATGTTTATATTTGGTGAATCCATATTCTTGGTTATAAGATTAGAGAAAGGAAGTGAATGTATATACCTTGTCATCATAAAGAAGAGAAGGAGATATTGGGAAGTTTTGCTGAAAAGAGATTACATCAGAAACACAATTGAGAAGACATGTAATACTAAAACACTTATCGAACCATGGAAGATTTACTCATAGTTTCTCAACATTATAGATTACGACGTAATATGTTTTCAACCATATTCTATTATAGAGGGAAGAAAATAATTTTTTATAAAAGTACTTTTTTTCTTTATTAAAAATATGCCTATCGTGATTTTTTAAAAAAAGTAAAATTAAGTGTATAGAAAAGTTTTTTTTTAAAAAGGAGTAAGGCCAATTTTTAAATTGTTGGATATTTGAAACGGGATTTGTTCATCTAAGTGCAGTATTGTTTGCAAGTTGTTAAAAAAATCATTTTCTGTTTTAACACTTTCTTTCTTCTTCTGATAGCTTTAACTTAAAGTTTGAATCAGAGAGAAAAACTTTTTAGATTGGTAGAAATTAAAAGCGAGAAGTTTTTGTCAATAGCTTCGTTCCAAATCCCTCTTGTAACAGCTTGATTCGCGAATCGCACGAAGAATCAATTCCTCCATAAACAAATCGGAATTAAATAGAATCAAGCACAGTGCAAAAAAGAAGAAATCTATTCTCGATCAGAAAAATATTTAATTTAATTTAAAAAAATTTAAATTTTATTTTTAAAAATTTATTTTTATAATTTTTTATTATACTATATAAAATTTAATTTAATTATTCAGCATATTTAAATACAATCAGATAAAAAAAAATACAAATATTAATTTTTTCAAATGTATAAATTCTCGATTAAATGAAATTTGGAAATTCCCAAGATGCGCTCTTTTTTTGTATTATGAATAAAAATGATAAGAAAAAGATTATTTTTTTTTTATAATTAAATATTTATGTTAATTTAATTAATGCTATTATCAAGTAACAGTATTTCCACTGAGATGAAATTTTAAATTTACTATCTATAATTTCAACTTGGCGTAGAGAAGCAGCCATAAGCATTTTCTTAATTAAATCTCTCAAGGGTATCTGAAACAAAACATGCATCAAGGAGCAAGCAATTTAATTAATGCATTGGCCAAGCTTATCTCTCCTCGTGGTTTCTACAAGTTAATTATCTATCCTGGTAAACCTCACTAGCCATCGGCATATCTACACTTATTTCTGCTCCACCTCCTAGAAACAACCCTTTTTTTTATTCTTTTGGACACCAATCAGTGATTCTGGATCTTCATTTTATTACCCAAGAGGACGTTAAGTTTAAAAAAAAAAACTTGGATTTCACCCTTCGGAACGCGTCAAAAACATACCCTCCTGATTTAGCGGCCTGATTCCGTGCGAATCACCAATCCAGACTCCCAGCTGTCAATAAACGGCCGAAATACATGTTTATTCATGCTTGGAGATTCCAAAGGGGAATGGAATGAAAAAAATTTATAATCAAATTGAAAAATACGAAATACTCTTCAAAGTGAAAGTTATGGAACATTCAAATACAAACTCATTTAGATATTTAAAAATATCAATTATTGTTTTCATTATATTTACATATACTAGATTCTGAGTAAACTATACTCTCTCTCTTATAGGAAATAACATCATTGATGACATTAATAGACCAGAAACAAATTTGATTCTAATTGAGCAAACTAATTTGTTTCCGGTCAAAATATAGGCTTTTTGATCGAATTTCAAGATATTGCACCTGAACTGTTCTTCAATTGGGTCTTAAAAGTTTTAAAATCAGACCCAAGTATTGACAAAATACATTTCCTCTTCTTTCTCAGCAATGGATCATTGCCAACATACTAGGGTTTTGCCTACCAAAATACAAGATGTAATTATAAACAGTGCCTTCTTTTATAGGTTATTCGAATAATTAATATTTATTTTATATAGAGAAAAACAATTAATTTATATTATTAAAATAAATTATTTAAATTATTCCCATATAACAGGTATTTATGTAATATATTATTTTTTAATTTACAAAAAAAAAAACACAAAAATTGCCTTTTAATATGAAAATGTATCATGTTATTGATATTATAATATTAAATTGAAATAAAAATTAAATAAATTTCACCAATTTTTAATGTTAATTAATTATTAACGTTTCTTCTTATCCCAATTGACCAATGAAATAATTAAACTTCAATCAAGAGCGGTCCAATTATTATTTTTATTAAAATAAATATAAAATTTAAAAAAAAACACATAATACATATTTATATTTTAAATTTAGGTGCATGGGAGAGATCAATAGAAAAATAATTTAAAATGATTATAAATGACGTGTGTTATTGAACACTTTTAAAGTGGTTGTTAGTTTAGGATGGAACACACGATTATTGGATAATTTTTTTTTTCCATACTCGATAAAACAATGAACAGACGAGAGTGATTCGTGGATGGTCAAAAAAAATAGTCTCTAGAAACGGAAGCTGAATGAAGAATGGTGCCTATTCGAGTGGGAGTTATAAAATCTATCATTTCATTTACCGATGGGGAGAGACATAAAAAGAGAATTGATTTTATGGATCATGTATGTGATTGAAATATTACAGGGTAGGGAGGCTGGTGAATAAGCCGGAAGCCCCAAGCAAAAGTAATTAAAAAAAAAGGTAGACATTTCACAAAATATGTATTATATTTCCGTTTTAAATGAACATTACGAGATATATATGTAAAAGTGGTTATGAAATTTATTTGTCAAAAATTGTTATTATTTAAATTTAAAGGTGAAATATTCTTTAATTATTTAAATAAAAAATATATATGAATTAGAAATAATTTTAGGGTTGATTTGAATATATATTAAGACACTTATTTATAAAATGTTTAATATTTTTAATAATATTTATAGAATAAACAATACCTCCCTTACTATCGTCGGTCGGTAAAAATGATATATAAATTTTCTTTATTTTTCGAATTACATACGAGGGTAGTTTAACAAAGTCAATAACTTCTTGAATAAAATATAGAAAAATTCAACGAGGTGTTTGTCTGCTGTCAAACATAAAAAAATAAATGGCGCAGCTTGCCCAAACTTGTGCAGTAGTGTTTTTTATTCAATTTTTGAATTCTTCCTTAAAAGTATAATACTTAATTGTATAGCTGCACATTAGTATAATATTAGGAAAACATAACCTCTATATTATTAATATATAAATAATAGTAATTTAAGTATCTATATATATAGAGAGAGATAGATTGGTAAGTAAATAAATAAAATGTTTAAAATTATATTATTATTATTATCATTATTATGATTAAAATATATTTTATTATTTATATTTGCCAAAATATTGTTGTATAGATTTCTAAATCGATTTTTGTAGAGCATTCTGTAATTCATCGTTTTACAAACTCATTGTGAAGACTGGGCTGTTCAAGTGGTCACCTCGGGAATTCCACTTCTGACCAAACAACGCAAATGTAGTGGAGTGCAAATAAGAGGAGTGCCTTTCAATGTATTAATAGACAAGAGAACAAGAGAAATCTTCTTTTCTTAACAAAACAAATGATTTGAATTATTATGCATATATATCGTCATTACTATAAAAATGATTAAATCTTACTATAAATGTTAGCCTTTGTTATATATAAAAAATTTTCTGTTAAATATATGGTTATTGAAATTAATTCAAATATTAAAATAAGTACTAATTGTATTTTTTTAATCGTAACATATATATATATATATATATATATATATATATATATATATAAGAAGTGTCTTTAGGTAGGAGAAGAAGGTTCACAATTATTAAAAAAATCTGAAGTGTACCACTCGACTATCTCGCAAATTTGAATTGTATTAATTAACATATATTATATTTAAATTAAATTTAATTAATTAATTAATTAATTAAATAATAATATTTATTAAACCAGCGCGAGTTTGGCTCTTTGTTGATGGCAACACGTAACGTGCTGGCGCGTGATTTGCAGCGTTAAAAATTTAATTCCGGTACTTTCAGCGATTCAATCAAGCTGAAATTCTATACATATCAGTTTTATGCAATTTTTATTCATGTGAAAAATTATCAAACATATATCATTATTTTTACGGTCACTTTAGAGGGAAAAAAAATCAAAACGTTGTAGGTAATTCTCCTCTTCCGATTGAGCTACATTTTTTAAAAGATGATAGAAAACTATGAATTTTGAATAATTCTCGTGTACCAAATTTTATTATTCTAACTTAAATATTTTTGCATAATCTTGTCTACATACATTTTTCTCAACCTTAGTGCAAATGACTTAGGGGCCTTCAAAACGTATAAAAACATCAAAATTTCGACATCGAAAATACGAACGCAATAGTATAAATCTCACGAGATAGTAAAAATATATATTTTTGATTTTATAATACTCGGTGTATTGATATATCTATTGAATATATGTTGTAAAATTTAAAATTTGAAAAAATTTAACTCAATTAAAATTATTCAAAAAAATAATTGTTTGAGTGTGTGTGAGAAAAAGAGAATAAGAGATAAAGAGAGAGAGAGAGAGAGAGAGAGAGAGAGATTTATATAAAAAAGGAAAGGCTACAAAACGGTTGATATTCAAGAATATTGGAAATCAGAATTTATGGAAGGCTTTTTTGGAATAAAAAAAAAAAACAAGAGAAATGGTTTAAAATATTTAAATTTATGCAAAAACATCATTGCAAGTGCGGGCTTACTGTAGGCGCTAAAAAATTCGCCACCACGCACCCTGTTAAATCCTTTCAAAGAGTTGTATATATATATATATATATATGCTTTTGTGTTTGTGTTTATATGACAGTGTAGAGTGCACGTGGAGAGATTTATTTAAAACGAGGGTTAAAGCTTGCTTAAATCTCTGTTTCTATTCTCTAAATTATAATTTCTAGCCAGAATAATACCCTATTAATTTATTACATAATTTTCTTTTTTTTTACATTTTATAATGAAATAAATCATTGGTTTAATTATTGTGTAAAATTTTTTTAATGCATATTTTAATATACAAAAGCTGAGTAAATATCTACTATATATATAAATTAGATAATAATATTTTAATAATGTTAAATATGTGGTCATTTATTGATAATTATTATACAAAGGCCATAATAATACAAATAATTATTTCGAAAATCATCTTTTAATAGATAATAAATCTTTTTAATTTATGTATTTCTAAAATAGCAAAAGAAGAATAGAAAGATAAACAAAAATTTTGGAGGAATTGGGGAAGATTATTAAGATTGAGAATTGGATGGATGAGAATCAAACGAATAATTAAACTTATATATATATAATATTAACTTATATATGTAAGAGGTTTTTGGTAAGTGAACATCGATTTAACTGAAAAAGCAATATTTTATTTACTAGAGTTATAATTTTCTATAGTAATAAAAAAAGTAATTAAAAATGTAAATCGAAATTCAAAGTGCCTTTTTTATACAATAAAATTGATGAAATATATATAAAACAATTTAGTATTAATGCATATTAATGAAATTTATATAGAAAACAAATTAATATTAATTTAAATCTAAATTTTTTATATATTATTATTTGCATTGGCGATAATATTTCTAACTCCAGACAGGCGCGGGCCTGACCAAGAAAAACGATGTTTTTCAATTTTTTTTTTTTTGTTTTATTTTTCAAAATTCAAGATAATTGAGACCTGTACGATGCCAGCTGAACGTGTGCGAAATATTTTGCAAAACCATTTGAATATGGAAAGTTGTGTGCAACGCCACTGCTTCATTTCCTAACGTTAGACCAAAAATTGCTTCGAAAAACCATTTCTAACGACAA
The DNA here is from genome assembly GCA_963082975.1 of Labia minor. Lineage (NCBI taxonomy): Eukaryota > Metazoa > Arthropoda > Insecta > Dermaptera > Spongiphoridae > Labia > Labia minor. The sequence continues at coordinate 67,218,575 of OY720345.1, forward strand.
TTTGGCGCTGAAGGCGTAATCCAAACGAATTTTTGCGTCGATTCATAACTGTTGATGAGACTTAAATTAAATTAAATCAAATTTATTTAATTAATTAAATAATTAATTAATTAATTAATTAAATTAATTAGAATACCGTTATGAGAAATGTATCCGTGTTGATGGAGATTATGTTGAAAAATATAGCAAAAAAAAAATTGAAAAACATCGTTTTTCTTGGTCAGGTCGGAAACTTTTCAGACCACACACACCCTCGTGTATATATATACACACACCTAGGCGGGGGCTCCGCCCCCTGTACCCCCCCCCCCCCCGAGTGTCCCTATTCTGAGCTAAAACCATCTAACTCCTACCCTATCCTATCTCTCTCACGTTCCTTCCTACATTGTCCACCCTGTTCACAATTGGTCTTCCAAACGGACGTTTTCCAATCGAACTCCCACCAATATATTTTCCTCTCCCATGCTAGCCATGTGCCCTGTCGGCCCCAGCCTTCTCTATTTTATGACCTATAATTTAATAATTTTGATCCCCTTTGATAATAATTTCCCGATTGCAACCTCGATTTAAATTCTTTGCAAATATTATTCTCTCTGATACTAATTATTTTGTCTTATCACTATTAATTTCAAACCCCATCAATTTTCCTGCCTCGATTAATTTTTTTATGCTACTTTAAATGTTATTAATTTATTTAAAAAAAAATCAGAGTAAACAAAATAAAAATAAAATATAAAATTAGCATAACACTAAACTACTATAAAAATAATATTAAAAAATATATTATATATTAAAATCTTACGTGAAAATCCAATTATGAGATCAAATTTTCTTAATTAAAATAATTTACTCACATAATCTTAAAAATTAATAGTATTAAATTATAGCCGTAATGTGAATGTTTTCAAAGTTTAAAAGGCCAATAAGATCTATTGAGATATTGTAAATATCAATAGATATATAAAAAGATTTTTATCTGCACATTGCTCAGAATTTAAATTACCGCCAAATTATCGCCACCAGCGCCTCTATGATCTAGTATGGTAATTAAACTATTTTTAATTAATATTCTTTATAATTTTTTTAAAATTTTTCTAATTAAAAAATCGAAAATCGGGCTTCGAGGTCTGGTGGCCAGCCCCTTTGTGCTTCCGTGTAAAAAATTCCAGGTCCCTGCGTGCGATAGTTTTTGCTGGAGAGCTCGGTCCAACAAACAGACAGACAAACAGACACATTACACTTGCTTTTATTATTATAGATATATTAAGCTTAATTTAGACATTTTATATCTTTCTTTGATTTCCTATCACATTCAATATTATATAATTTTTGTAAATTTGGTGAGATTTGAACCCTCATCTTTAAAATAAAGAGTTCAGTATTTCACCACCAAGTTACGCTCTTAATCTATTGGTTCTTAATAAGATATAAAATAAAAATAGATGGTGTCAGAGTGATATATATATTAGAAAGCCATGACTAAAATAAAAATAAACTTGTTTACAAACCTATTTATAATGATAAAAAAATTGTTTATTTTTTTTTCCTTTACTTTGATTTTTTTTTTTTTTTTAAGAATGTATTGATTGGAATTTGATCAAACGTTTTAACAACCATCCAAAAGCGAAAATACGTAAAAGATCGAATAAACTAATGAGTCAGACCTAAGCTAGGGAAGGATCCCGTTAACGAAGAGAATGAAGTAAAGACAACGAGAGAGAGAGAGTGGGAGGGAGTACAAGCACAGGGTGAATGTTGTAAATAGAATTACGATACCCTCTCAAAAGCGTATACGCCCCCTACCAACCACCCACCCTCCCTATGCCTCTTCTTTTCTTCAATAGGCGAAGGAAGAATGATTTTGCATCATTAACGATTCAACGGAAGAGCATACAAAATCAATTAGTTCTATTTTGAGAAATATTGCAATCGGAGAGACTTATCAATCGATAGAATTTCAGTTTTAATTAAAATGAGATTGAAATGACAAATAAATAAACAAATAAATAAATAATAAGACTCTTCAGTGGTTTAGTGGTTGACACGACAGACTACCACACTGAAGGCTCGAGGAAAATTCAATAATTAATAATTCCTTGAACTGCCGATTATTGAAAATATAAATTAATTTTAATAATAATAAAAAAATATATTATATTTTTATTTTATTAAAAAAAAAATCTGGAGTGTCTTCTCTCGACTATCTCGCAAATTTGAATTGGAATAAACAAATATATTATATTTAAATTAAATTTAGTTAATTATAAATTATAAATTAATAAATAGATATTAAAGCAGCGCGTTTTTGGCTCTTTATTGATGGTACCAAGTAACGTGCTGGCGCGTGATTGCCAGTCAACGTGTTAAAAAATTAATTCCGGTACTTTTAGCTTTTCAATCAAACTGAAATTCTATATATAGCAGTTTTATACAATTTTTAATCATGTGAAAAATTATCAAACATATATCTTTATTTTTACGGACATTCTAGAGGAAAAAAAAATGAAAACGTAGTAGGTAATGACCCACTTCCGAAAGAGCTACATTTTTCAAAAGTTGTTAGAAAACTACGAATTTTGAATAATGCCCGTGTACCAAATTTCATTATTCTATCTCAAACCGTTTTTTGCAAACACGCAAAGACAGATATTTTTTTCAATCTTAGTGAAAATGACTCAGGGACCTTCAAAACGTATAAAACCATCAAAATCTTGACTTCGAAAATTTTCGTGATAGCAATCTGGCGAGAAAGAAATAAAAAATAATTTCAAATTTCAAATTTGTTTATTTTGAAAGTACACACACACAGAGAAACATTTTTCTCAACCTTGGTGAAAATAATTCAGGAACCTTCTAGCGAGATAGTAAAAAATCACTTAATACGATATATGGAAAAGATTAATAAATTATTTAGTATGGATTTATGCTGACATTTTTTTTTTAATTAAATATTTAATCAATGTTGATTTTGGATTGCTGCTCATGTTTATGAAAATAGGTTTAGGCTATTTAGAATAATTTAGATAATGAAACAATGCTATGTTGTCGATCGGAGCCGAAAGATCTACTTCTATTCAAATGTAAATTAACTACATAAAATGCACACTTTTTTTTTAATAGTCCTGCTTTGTTAATTAACGACAGTCTATTCAACTATATTTAAAGAATGAATTCGTAACAGATTCCGATGACCTTGCATCATTAGCTTTTAAATTATACCCCCCCCCCCATCTATCTCCCCTTTTTTCTCTTTTCGTCTCGGAATATTCATTTCCAGAAGCAGAAGGTGACCAGTGGAGAGCTGAGATTGCTGATTATTTCTCATTAGAAGCGACCAATCGGTTTGTGGCGTTCTTGTTCACTTGTTCATTCGTTCGCAGGTGCTCTCTGAGCACACGATTCAATTAACTCGACAACTCTTTTGACATGCGAAGTGCTCAACCGAAAAATTGCACGAAATTCGAGCGGTGGAACAAATAAATATTTCTCTCTACTTTTGATTTTACAGAGGGAAAAGCTTTCAAAAGATAAAATAACACGCTTTTTGAAATAATGAGTGACATGAAGAACACTTCAGAAATTACAATAATTGAAATATTTTTCGAAAAAAAAAAATATATGATTTCTATAATTATAAAGAAGTTACCTTTGTATAGAAATGAAGCGAATTAAATAAAAAAAATAAAAAAATAAAAAAAAAACTTAAATCATTTCAATTGAACAAGATTATGGGGTTTAATTAAATATTTTTTTTTTTGAATTCATCGTTTGAAATAATGAAAAATTAATTCTAGCTTTTTTTATAATTGCAAATGATTAATAATTCAAGGTATGTGTCAGAAATTAAGATCAAAGGATGTTAAATATTTAGAAAATAAATTCAAGACAAAAAAAAAAAATTAAAAGTAACAAATTAATAAATTAATTAAACACTCATAGCCAAGTTCATAAAAAATTTAAACAACAGATTAAGAAAATAAACAATTGTTTATTTTTTTATGAATTTGACTGTTAATATTTACAAGTATAATTGTAAAAATAAAAAAAAAAGATTTCATAATCTATCGATTATAATGACACTCTTCAGTGGTTAGCAAGACATTCTACCACACTGAACAATCGAGTTCGGATCTGGGGAAATTCAATAATTAATAATTACCCTTTCGTAATATTCAGGGTCCATCCGCAAATAATAATAACAAATCGATTATATTATATTAATAATTTTGAAATCGTTTTAATAAAAAATTGAAAATACGACTGTAATTCAAAATAAATTTAAATAAATAACAGGGAAAAAAACAGGAATTTAATTTTTAATTGAATTTTTCTTTATGAAGGTAACGTTAAAAAAATATTAATAATAATAATGGAAATTAAATTTTTTTTTTAAATATTTATCATTATCTTATCAATCTCATTAAAAGAAAATTCTATTGGATAAAATATTCAATTACTTATCTTGTAGTTATCTAAAAAAAATATTAAAAACTAATTATTGTATGTTATATAATATATATATATATATATATATATATATATAGTGATTTAATTTGATTTTTACCAAAATATCATTTACATCGTATATTTTCTTTTAAAATAATTAAATCCTTGGTAAAATTCATTAAATTTCACATAAATAATAGAACAATAAAATGAATAATAAAATAGCAACGAAACAAGGGTGATTCTTACAAGGGAAGGATTAACCCTCTATAAAGAAAAAGGGTTGAAATCTCCATAAGAACCCCTTATCTTTGAGGGGTACATTTAATTGTGGGTGACCACAATAATTATGAACGTGGTTTTCTTTCTTTTCGTAGCAGTCATCCCTTGTCGCTTTTCTAATCAAATATTTCACGCCAGTAGAAATTTACTGACTTAATCTAAAAAAGCCCTGCAGCCCAGTTGAGCCCCATATCCCGAATGCGTGACGTATGACGCCTTGGAGATATTTATGCCCTTCAGATAGTAGATACAAGATAGGAGATGTAGACTTCTAGAAAGTAAGTTATTCTCTGCTAGTAAGCAACTTTTAACCCTTTATTTAATTCCAACTGACAAATGTATTGAATACATACAAGTATAATAATAGATGTATGGTTACAAATAACAATGAAGATGTTCTAATGATTGAACATATGTATTTTATTTCATTATCCTATGTAAATTATCACTAAAATGTAAATGATTGTTTTAACTCATTAATTATTCTAGATGATTAGATCTAAGATATAAAATTTTTTATTAATCAAATGGTAAAAAATTTATATCAATGATCAATAAAAAAAGAATAATTAAATGGATAAATTAGATTTTATCAATTAATTTTTTAAATAAAATTATTATTTTATTTAATAGAGTTGATTGAATTATTATTATTATTATTATTATTATTATTATTTAGAGAGCAAAACATCTAAAAAAAAATTAATATAATCTTTTATATGCCAATTAAATATTATAAGTTATTCTTATTTAAGTTTCCTCTTTTAAAGAATATAGTGGCGACTACTGTTAAATTTAAAACTTCCATTATTTATTTAAATACTATTAAGCTTAAATATCAATCACATAACCTCGTGTATTGATTATGTAACTCTTTTTTCGTATATACGAGTATATCAAAAAACTTTGGAAAAAATTAAAAAATTTCATTGTAGTCCAGGGGAGTTGAAATGAAAAATGAAATATATAAACCATAAGTTCCCAAACTTTTTTGTGACGTAGACCCCTTGCCATGTTTTTTGGTTTTGGGTAGATCCCCTAAATTGATTTTTTGTAAAAAATTTTTACCTTTTTTCCTTAGAAAATTTCATTGAAAAATCAAAATTTTTTTAAGAGCCATGTTATTGAATTATAAGATAGTATAATGTAAGTAAATAGGCTTAAGGTCCACTAATGTAGACCCCCATTTTCATTTCATGGACCTCCACTTTTTTTATTGGCTGAGACTCCTTGTAGGTTGCCATAGATCTCTGGGGGGGTCGATATGGACTACTTTGGGAACCTCTTATATAAACAAATGCTTTTTTTTATTTAAAATTCCTTAAACTCCCATAATAAGAAAATTAGTTTCTTATATATATATTAAGAGAACATAAATATCACTTATAAAATTATAAAATCCCATATGTTATTAATATTAAAATTGGTTATATTACTGATTATTCTGAATTTTATTTATATACTATTTGATTATATAATAAATATTAATAGTAAATAGATTATTTAAATTTTCAAAAAAATAAAAAGATAACCACCAAATGCATTCATTTGATTTGTTTATTCTATATTTTACAAAATCGAATTTTAATTATATTTTTAAAATTTACTTTTATATTTTTAAAATTAAAATTTTATATTATCAAAGAAAATAAACTAATAGTGAAAATGTTGAGGGTTTTCTTTTCATTGAAATTTATTAATCCTATTTAATTTGATATTATTTTCTCTTGTTTAAATTTATTCATCTCTCCTAGACAAATGTAATGATATAGAAATAACACGTATTCTATATTTTAAACGATACTTCAGGTATGTCTCCTGTGTCATACGAAAATGGTTTCGATACGATAAAGGCAATCTTAAAGAGCCGTCTAGAGGGCACCGATTTATGTAACTGGAATAGTCGTAAGTTACGGACGTGTTGTTTGGAACGATTATACTAAGCCATGAGGAATGCTCGCTTTCATCCCTCCTATATCAATTCCAAGCTGATTAAGAGACAGAAAAAATTGTCAAGAATTTTTTTTTTAAATTGTTTATAGATATAACAGTTATATAAAGTAATAATGAACGATATCAAAAGATATATTCAACATTTGTCAAATTATGAAGTGTTTTTTTTCAAATTTTATTTGGGAGTGTTCTACCTAAGAGGGTAGGAGGGATAAAGAAAGAGAGAGAGACAGATAATGATTTTCACATCACAACTTTACTTGATTGGTATTATGGAATCTTACTATTCAATTTTAAGGTAATAAAGATATAAGTACAGGAATTTATATTGTGTTAGAATAACTAAAAATTTGTTTAAATTAGTGGATAAGAAAATAGTAATTAATTCTCTTAATTAAAATCAATTAATATTTTTTTATTTATTAAATATATAATCTATATAATTAAACGACTACGCAATCCTAAACTCCTTCTAAACGGCTTCATGGATCTTAATGGTTCGGGTAGCATTGGTATAAGGTTGAAAATTTCAAAAAAGTTGATCCGTTCCAAAGTTATGGCCAAAAACCGACCCAAATAAACAACGATCCATGTGGCGCCTCTGGTGGCTCAGTTAAGAAGTTGACACTCAAAATAAAATTATAAATTCTAGAAATTTCTATACAAAGAATGTTTTAATCTTTAAATTCTAATATTCTATAATATTAAAAGTAAAATTAAATTAAATTGAGTATCGGTATCAAATTTCATATCAATTACCATAAAATCTTAAAAAATATTGGGTCATATTCAAGCTACATTATTAAATAAATATAAACCAACAATAAAATTGACATGAGAATTGGTAAAAATGGGATTTAAATTAAAAAAATGTAATTTAATTTTAATTTAAACTTCAAAGTTCAATGTCGCAGAAACTAGTTATTGTTATTTTATAATTTAAATTTTTACAGTTAAAAAAGTTATCAACTTGTTATCAAGAATAACATATAGTGGGGATCAAAATTACAAATTAGAGGTTTGAATTTCTTCACGTTATTCTTGCAGATATGAAAATAACAAAAAATTTTATTTTCAAAATATAATGAAAAATAACTTAAAAGATTATTATTATTATAATAATTTGGTAAGATTTGTATTTATAATCATTAGTATTATTTTCAAACATCCAAGAACTCTATGACTTTTCATAATGGACATAAATAGTCATTAGGGAGAGGCTAGTTTTGCCCGAAGGGTTTTCATGTATAAAATTATACAATGAATTTGACCTCAGCGTATAACACCTTCGCGGCGGATTTAGTTTATCGCTCTTCTTTACATATTTAATCTCTTCCTGGTTTTAATTCTTCACCTATGGAGAATGCGGAATATTTTTATTTTTAAGTAATAAAACTAAAGACTGGTTCAAATTGATCTTTTTACGGATTATATAATTTATATATGTTATCTGACATTTTTCAATGGGAATAAATTAGAAACAAACAACTTTTTAAGAGATGATATGATAAAATTGAAGGCTTTTTAATGGATGGATATAGGTATATATATTTAATATGAAAATATTCTAATTTACTTTTTTTTTTAAATATTACAGAGATAAAAATAATTGAATTCATCTATGGTGCAATTCTTTAAATGATTTGTAATCTCCAAGTCAAATATTTAAAAAAAAAAAAAAAATGATATGGAAAGGAGAGGAGTGAGTGTAGCCGGAAGATTGGAATGCTTCAGATCGCCAGTTGCCTTTCTCATCAAGCCATGGCTGCAGGCAGTGATCGTCATGTGACTCCATGCCACCCCCAAAATGCACGTTTTGGGTACGTAATGGCCTGTACGTGACCTGGGTGCCAAATTCCATCACCCTGGTCTGGTTTAGCTATTGGCGCCTCCACGTGGCCAGGGGTTTGCGTGAAATTGAGAAAAGGGGTGAAAAACTTCACACATACAAAACTCAAGAGGATCGTGCAGGCCCAAAGAGAATCCAATGATTATGCATGTGAACGAACGTTGGCTCTAATGGAGAACCAATCCATAAATGACCAAAGAATAGGAAAAAATATTTTTCTTATTTACCTAATATTAATTAAATTACTGATTTATTGCTTTATTTTATACAATATATTATATAAAAGGAAAGAAAAAAAAAATCACTTTTAATAATAATATTTCAATAAAAATCCATTACTGAGATTGAATTTCATAACAACGTAAGGTCAAAAGAAAGTCGATCAATTTTTTCTTTTTTTTTTTTCTTTGTTGTTGGTGTGAATGGTTCCTTCCATTGGATACCAGAGCTTCATGTCTATTGTACTCAGCTAAGTTGATGATCATGAATTTGATATCATAAATTATTTAAGGAGAAATTAGTTCTAGGAAATAGTTTGCCTAACAAGTTAGGCTAATAGTCCAAGCAAATTCTCTACTTAGTCCGAAATCGGAGTCAAGAGCATCGGTCGTCTCTAATAAGGAATGCAAGTGACAGTTGTTGGTAATTACTGGAGGCTGCATTGGTTCTCCAGGGACGGCTGCCCAATTTTCCCTGAGGAGGGCTCCTCCCAACATTTAGCAGCTGTTCAAACCCAGGAGGCCCGCCTTGTTTGCTTAATGAGTCCGCCGCCGCTAAACCCACCCCTAATGAGCTTCGTTGGCAAAATAGTCGACTTTTCGAGGGGTTTGGCACAAACAGTGCGAAAGATGATCAGAGCTCAAGAGAATGTCACTCAAGAGGGTGGAGGTGGGAGGAGGAAAGCTTGTTGTTATTGTAAATAAAATGAGTGAGAGAGGAAGAGTGGGAAGGGATAAGAGATAAAGATTAATTGTCTCCAATCACACTTAACCCAGTCAACTTAACCACAGGGAGATTTTGGTTAAAGTATTATTATAAAAGATCCAAATTTGAAATTATTTAAAAATAAGATATTAAAAAAACTTAGGTTATTAAAAAAATTATTTTTTTTTTTAATTTTTCATTAACTTATTTAGGGGTTAGTTTGTAATTGTATATACATTTTATTTCTCTTCAAGCAAACATTAAATGTTTAAAAATATGAATTTAAATTTTATGAACCAATATAGTGAAAATTTTATTTTTGATTAATATATCAAATTTTAAATTTAAATAATCAATTTAAATTTTTTGTGTTTCATTGTTAAGTACTTAGTTATTTAATACTAAATAATTAAAATAGTATTGAATAAATTAAATTTTAAATTTTAAAAATGATCTGGTATTATTACTGAATTCCATATATTTATTGATTGAAATTTGTTTTAAATTTATTTTAATTATTAATATTATCAATATTTTAATATTAATTTATAAATAAATATATATAAAAAACTTATTTTTATATCAACAATGACAAAAATACTAATATACAAGATTATATTAAAATATAGAAAATAGCAATATTGATAAATAAATGAATAAATTTGGTTATATAAATGGAAGTGATTTATTTATTTATAAATATTAAATTAATCGTAGGACGCTAAAATATAATATACAAACACCAAACCGGGACATATGTTAAAAATTTACCTTTTTTTTGAAAATGTTCAAGAGCCAAATCGAAAAAAAATTAGCTTTTTTTTAAGAGCCATATTGAATGAAAAATCGAAAATAAGAGCCAAACTTATTGTAAGAAAACGTTCGTCGGACCTACATATTTAAAAACCGGGACAATAGGCTGTCCTGAAGACATTTTTCGGGACGCCAGGACAGAGCACCTAAAACGGGACGTTTGGTCACCCTATATATATATATATATATATATAATTATAAAATATAAATATAAATATAAGATTGAAATTATCTAAATTCAATTCATTAAAAATATAATAATAAGCAAAACAACCCTAAAATTTAAGGTTTGAATAATTATCATTAGTGTATAAATTTAGTAACTATTGAAAGTATTTTAGAAGACTAAAAATTAATTCTAAAAAATGGAATAAAAAAGACCTATTGTGTATTTTTTACTGAATTATAAATAAATAAAAAAAAACAATAAAAAAAATTATTTATAGTTCTGAATTTCTAAGAATTGTTTTCATATTATAAAAAAACGAATCCTATTATTTAAATTTAAATAAATAGACTTTGGACTCCACCCGTTGCCCTGGTATATTTTCCAAGGTGTGACTCCTTAACGTTGAGGGTGGAGTCGGGGTGTCTAATATCTAATGGGCCGAGAAGCTAGAATCAAACCTGACTGGGCTGTCATCCATGAAATTATTTCTTAAGATGGGCTTTTTGAATTTAACTCAACTCATCTCGGTTCAATTGAGCTAGGATCTTTCTTCATAACTTAAAAACTTTCTTAATAAACCAGCAAACTATCTTTTGTCTTCAATATTAAATAATAAATGAGCATTGTTGTAAACTTTGAAAATTATTAATACTAGAGGTAGCTATCATAGAAATAACGATGAGGTCGAGTTAATGATAAATTGTTATTTGATATATGTATTCATTTAATTAGAATAATGATTTCTAAATTTTATACCTAATAACCTAACCTAATATTTATTAATTTAATTGTTGTTTTTTTAATAGTTACAAACAAAATGTCCAATCATTTAATTTAAAGTTCAATTTAAATAAAAAAAAAATGTTCATGTTAAAAGATGATAAAATTTAACTTTTTTTTTTTTTTTAAATGTATATTTTTTATGCGTAATAAGATTCACCAGATGTTGGAATAATTTAACATCTCGTCGCTGACAATATGTGATTCTCAGCCAGGTGGTGGATTTTTATATATTTTATAATACAATAAAAGGTCTACATTTCATATATGTAAAATAATATTTTTCAAATTATTAATAATATTTTCTTATCTTTTGAAATAATAAAGTTATTTTAGAATAATTATAAAATAATATGAGATTAAAAAAATATTTAATTTTTTTTTTTTTTAAATAAAATGGTGAAAGATGATTTTAATAATTAAAACTTAAACATAGTCAAATCAGGATGGCTTTATGGACTAAAATCGTTGTTTTCTAATTGAAATACTAGAAATTAAATAATATATTAAAAGATTACTAAAGTAATAAAAATAATAAACCGAAATAAAAAAATAAAACTTGAATAAAATTATTAGAATTTTATAATATACTTTAGATATACTTATTTTTATTTTATCATAACTATTTGATATTTGTGATATTATTAACCAAGACTACTAGAAAGTCAATTTGCTAGTAGTTTATAATAACTCTTTCTCTTCTAAATCTCTCAAATATTTCAATAATAATAAGAATGATTTATATATAAATAAAAATAAATAAAAGAATGAATTTAAAATTTATTTTCATAAATTTAATTAATAAAAAATAATTCGATAATTAATATGATTTAAGTCAATAAATTTTTTAAAGTATCTACAAAATTTGTGATTAACAAACTTATTCTAGTATGTTATTAGAATAGGGTGAATATTTTTAAAGTAAGAATCTCCCAGTATATACGATATGTGAATTTAGTAAACTTACTTTAAATTCCCTAGAAATATAATAGTTTACAAATTGGTTGTCCGATGTATTGTGGAAAATAATTCAATTTTAAAAGTTTAACTAATTTACATATAAGTAATATAAATAAATTATCTATTTTTTTTAAAAAAAAAAAAAGAAATACAGTAAGACTTTTACTATAAATTAATTTTCTTTTAAAATTAATTATATAGAAGTAGAAAGTTAGTATTCACATTAACATTTCACAAATAATATTATAAAAACTAATAATGAAATGAAAAAAAAATAATTTAAAGGATATACTAATGTTTAATATTTATATATGCCATCTAATTAAATAAATATTTATATTTTTTAACCTTTGATATTATTTTTTATTTGATTACCTTGAAAATAGTTATTAACCCAATAATAAAAATACATGTCACAATGATTTAATTGTTAATAAAATTTAAATTATGTTGTTTAATGGTCTCTTTTTATTATTCACATTGACATAATATATCTTTTTTAATATTTTAATTCCTTTAAATAAATTTATTTAATTACATCGTTAATTTAATTATAAATATTCTTTTTAAGAAAATTTGATGGTATTCAAGATTATTTTACTAATCTAGAAATTTAAAAAATTTTATGTAAATTTCTTAATTAACAATGAATGAACCGAAGTGACAGGAGGAGGGCTTGACTTGTAAGAGAAAATATAGATGATGAAGAACCTGGAGGAAAAATCTCCCGATTCAACTGTCATCCGAGAGTGAACAGCGGTGATTCATTATTGGCTAGATGCCCTTTTCTCCTTTATTATTCGTCTCACACGATGGGGGTGTGTTGATATTTTGGGGTGTGTGTGTAAGAGTCAAAAAGCTCATGACTCCCCCACCAAAACAGCCCCCTGGGAGACACGTGACCCAGATTGGACTTGCCATATACAGGGTGGTTAATGTCCTAAAATGCAGGGCGCACGTACCTGTCAACCCTCGAGCCGATTGCTGATGTAGTGTCATCAATTATTTAACCATCATTAGCTTCCCAATACACATGTCATTGTGGTCAGTGTGTCGATGTCAAATGTTGGCCTTATTTTCTCTGTTCGACAGATTTTAAATGAGTCAGCTTAATCTTTAGCTAGTCATCAAAAAAAAAAAAAAAATCAATCGATAATTTACAATTTTTAAATACTAATTTATAACCGATTTATCAATTTAAAAAAAAAATACAAACACTTCATCATTCTCTAAAAGATCGATCGATGAATGTTTTAATTTGATTGTTTCGTTTTAATTTATAAATTGAATCAAATTTATTAAAAGTTTTCTATGATATATTTATTCTCTGTTGCTCGTATATGAGAACTTTGCAAATATATAATAGAATTCATCATTCAAAATAGAATGAAAGTTCATGCTCGAGGGATTTTGAAATGGCAGTAATCCAATATACATTAAACTAATATGTAGAAGGAAATAAAATCAAACAACGATATTTGGACAACATATATTTAAATATTTAAATAAAATGTTAATTATTATTATTTAATATATTATTTACATTAAATAGAAAAAAAAAATGACAAATAATGATTGTTTAAGGGACGAGTATTTTATGAAACAGCTAGTACTAAAATCTTTCAGGCTATTACACAATATTTAAGTTAAAATTTAATTGTCACTATAATTTTCAAATACTATTAATAATATTATAATTTTTATCTCACATGGATCTTCTTCTTTTTCACACAAATTTGCAAATTGCACAATTTTTCAAAATAAAAATTTAAATATAAAAAATATTACTTACTTTATTTTAGAAAATATTAATTAATTAGAAGTAATATTCAATTTAATTTAATTTAACTTTACTTTTAATATTATAGAATATTAGAATTTAAATATTATAAACATTTTTTGTATGAAAATTTATAATTTTATTTTGAGTGTCAATTTCATAATTGAGCCACCAAAGGCGCCACATGGAGTGTTGTTTGGGGTCGATTTTTTAGAAATAACTTTGAAAAACGGATCAACTTTTTTGAAATTTTCAACCTTATACCTTATCCCGGTTCTAATTATACCCGAATCATTAAGAACCATAAAGCCGTTTAGAAGGAGATAAGGATTGCGTAGTCGTTTAATTATATAGATAAATTATATATTATTAATTTCTTGTAGTATATATAAATTTATATATGTACAAAAAAACCTTAGTCTATTATAAATAATGAATTTATTTAGAAGTATTTCTCAATCGAGTGATTTTTCTCAATTATCATGTTAGAGATAATGTATTTCTTAATTAAATAATCTCGAGTAATATTCTAATATTTTGACAAATTCATCTTTTTGTTAAATTATCTATTAAATTATTTAAATATCTATTGATTCGAAATTTAGAATATTATACAAGCTTCTAATGATGAAGTAACTGTCTATATAGTTTAATAAAATCCATATTGAAACTTAAAACCTCGTGTTTTTTAATAAGTTATCTTTCACCTATTGATTTTATTATTTATTTTCAATTTTTTTAGTTTCTTTAATAAATTGAAAATTTTGAACATTTTTTAAGATTCCAAAGATAAATTCATTATTAAAATTGCTAGTTGATTAATAAGTAAGATTTTTTAAAATTAATTTCTACATATATATATATATATTATGTAGGAATGAATAAATAGAAAAAAATACTTTAGGAAATATTAATAATTTATTTATTGAGAAGTAACCAATTACAGATAATTATTTATTCATGAGAAAAAGTCATTTTTCCAGTTACTGATTTGTAAATGAGAAATTAAACGTTCAGTCAACTGGAAAAAAATCTTTCACGGAGATAATCGAAAAACATTAAAGAGGTTCCTACATGAAAAACCTTATTTAATGGGATTTTGAAAATTACACTCATTCTAGAAATGTGTTGTGGATATTTATTTATAAGGTTTAATGCCTTCACTTATGTTCAAGGCAAAATAATTATAAGTCTATCAGATTTGAATTTAAAAATATATTCAAAATAAAAAACGACGCGGCTTCTTTTTATTTTTCACTTTTGTTGTCATGATGATTTAAGGAAATGTTTAAATTTTATGGAAAAAAGATTTGTTCGAAAGTGGATAAGTATACGCTTTTTGAATTAAACGCTAATGAAAAGGAATCTAATTTAGAACATAAAAAGAAAAAATAAATATTTTATATATTTTTGATACTTTTTATGGGTTTCAAATTAACTTCATTTTTTTTTTATTTAAGTGAGGCACTGATTATATAAATAGTAAAACATATTTAATAAATCAAATTTTAGGGTTGAAATAATTTTCGTAAAAATCACTTAAATATTTGAAAAAACATAATAAGTATTTAAAAACAATTCAATTTATGTCATGTTTGGATTGTAAATATTATTTCACCCTTTGGGTAAATATTATTTTTATGGATAATGTATAAAAATAATAATTTTCGACCTACATCTTCCTCGATTCCGTTATTTTTGTATTTTTACTTTTTATTATTATTTTTTATTTTTTTAATAGAGAAGAATCTCGAAATTGGCTCTTTTTCCAAAAGAAATCAATTATTCACAGCTAACGACTTGATTGTTTCTCATTTGAAAATGACTATAATCAGTGATAGCTTAAGGCAATTGAATGTAAAAAGAAAACAAGACCAAGATAATTTTAAACATTTTTTTTTCTTTCGTTTTCCCACTGATGAATGTAAATGATGCTACCCAAACTTGTCGGCAAACTTTAAAATAACTTTTCTAACTAACGGTGGTTTAATACCTCCTATATTTTATTTTAGACATATATTTCCCCAAAAATAAGTAATATAATAAATATTTAATATGGACAATTTTTATCTTTATAATCTTTAAATATGCATGTATAGCATAGTGGTTTCCATAAAGTTAAATTTTCAAAATTAAATTTTTATTCGATTTATATAAAAAAAAAAAAAATTATAAATAAATTGTGGTTATGTTTAAACATAAAAATATAATTTTTTTTTTTATAGTTTAAAATTTAATTTTTGAAAATAATTGACAAAGAATTAAAGGTACAAGGAATATCTGAATACATAATGGCAATAAATATTAATAATTTCTATATATAAGGGTGAATGTTATATTTTTATTTACTTATGTACAAAGTACAAAAAAAAAAAAAATAATATTTTTGTATTTCTTAAGTGACAAGATTCCAATTCTGACATTTATGAGTGTATTTAAAGAGTTGAACGCTTAAACAAATTTCACTTAATATGATTTTTTAATAATTAAAATTTTTAAAAATTAAGTTGAGTATCTATATTATATATAAAGTTGATTTACAATTATATTTTATATTCGATAATAATACAAATAAAGTACATATCAATTTAAAGTAAATAAGAAAACAAAATAATAATAATAATTGGAATCTTTTATATTTTTTTTTGTTGTTTTTTTTTGCCCAAGGGAAATCTCAAAAATTCTTATAATAAATGTAAATAATTAATCAAGATGAGAGAACAACTTTTCAACCTCAAAGATTCCGTGATGCGTGATCCATATTGCAACCTTGTTCTGTTTACCTTGTTAAAAGGGACTTGGAGCCCCTTTTGAGGGTCATCTCGGTCTGTTAGATCCTGAGGGGTGAGTATACCTTGCTTCATCCCTCACAAACCAACACTGAAAAGTCTATAGCTTCAGGCATATTTGACTGCTAGCTGCTTTTTATTCATAGATGTGATATTGTGTACATATACCAATATATATGTTGTTTTGTTGTGTTTTTTCATTAAAAAAGACAACTTAAATGGGAAGGTTTAGTTAAGCGTTCTGGGTAACATACAAATACATTCATCTGCCATTGGAACCCCCCTTGAATCCCTCTTCAATAATATAAATACATTGAAATCGTTTGTATTATATAATAATATCTCACTCTCACTTAATCAAAGGGTAGATGGGGATCTGCGGGCAGGCAATTGTGGGGAGGAGTGTTATAAAATAATATAAAGCTAATTTATATCCTTGTCATACAATATAATAAAAATATTTCAAAAATATAGAATAAACTTTTTAATTGATATTATTATTATTGTTTTTTTTAAAGTGGTTTTATTTTTATTTTTGCATTTGAGTTGGTGAAGTTTACTATAAAAATAAAATAAAAAAAATCTGGAATGTCTCTACTCAACTATCTCGCAAATTGAATTGGATTATTTAACATATATTATATTTAAATTAAATTTAATTAATTAAATTATAAATTAAAATTAATAAATAATATTTATTAAACCGGCGCGTTTGGCTCTTTGTTGAAGACAGCACGTCACGCGTAGTCAAGTATTAATTCCGGTTCTTTCAGTGATCCAATCAAGCTGAAATTCTATATCTAGCAGTTTTATACAATTTTTAATCATGTGCAAAACTATCAAACATATATCTTTATTTTTACGGTCAGTTTAGAGGGAAAAAAAATGAAAACGTGGTAGGTAATGACCCTCTTCCGGATGAGCTACATTTCTCAAAATTTGATGGAAAACTACGGATTTTTAATAATGCCCATGTACCAAATTACTCTAGCTCAAACCGTTTTTGCGTAATCTTGTCTACATACAACACAGACATTTTTCTCATTCTCTTACAATTAGTGAAAATGAACCAGGGACCTTCAAAACGTATAAAAACATCAAAATCTCGACATCGAATGGCGAGATAGTAAAAAAAATAAAAAAAAAACAAACTTTTTATCATTATTCATTGGTTGATTTATTTAAACTAATAATAACAATTTATGTCAATACTGAAATAGAAATGATAGATTGGCGGCGATTTGATTTTTCAATCTGTTTCCCCTCTCTTAAATCATCCGATTGGAAAAGCCTTACTGAGTGAAAAGAGATTCATTCGAGACGGGCAATCATTCAACCATGTAATGACCGATGTCTTATCTTTAAAAATGGAGTCATTAAAAAATTTATTTCCGAATGAATATATATTTATTTACTATCGTCGTGCTTCGTTGGTAATTTATGGGCATAATAAAACTTTTCTTCGGACATGTTTTGCCTGACTGGAAAGGGTAGTAGAACCGGTGACCTGCTGAGCTGTATCTCCTAAAATTACCGACGAAAGTAGGGATGGAAAGGGGATAAGGGGATGGTAAATCCAAGGTAAATTAAGACAAGCCTCAGGCCCAGTAACAAGCAGCTGATTTACTTGATTGACGACCACTACCCCGCAGGGGGTTGTTATTAAGCAACGACCTCCTGGAGTTATGATAAAGGGTGAATTTTCACAAGGGGTTTAATAGAAAAAATTACACGAGAGTTGGTGAAAAAAAAAAATACAATATACCCTATCCTATAAAGTTCCTATCGATTTTCAAATGTATTTATTATTTATGGGGTAATTTCTCTCCGATTCTATTAAACCGATTGAAATTCTATTATAATTCGTTTATTTTTTTTACATACCCATATCTAATGCAAATTGTAAATATTTAAATAAATATATTTATAATTTAATACTTTATTTTATAAACATGATGATATTATCATTATTAAACGGATAAACACAAATTGATTAATTGAATATCAAATGGAATTTCAATTGGAAATTATGAGGAATCATTTATAAATGCACGTTTACTTTACTAATAATTTATATTTGATCTTTTAGTAGAACTGAATGCAAATCTACTTAATAAAATAAAAAACATATCCATTAATAATTTCTTGTTTTATAATAATATATTCTATTTTACTCTATTCAAATAGTCGTAATATTTTATTTTTTTATTTTTTTCAATATTTAATAAAAACAAAACAAAATTTTAAAAAAATTAAGTTAGTTACAAATAAATAATTTTGACAATTTGTAACAATTAGTTACAAATTAATAATTTTGACAATTTGTAACAATTAGTTACAAATTAATGATTTTGACAATTTGTAACTAATAATGATAATGTTACAGACATCACATACATACGACGGAAATTATTTACTATTATATATTAATAGACACGTCAAAGCAATGCAAACAAATGCAATTAAAAAAAAATCTTGTTATTTGTTTATTTCATATCAATTACTATTTATTTTAACTAATTTAATAATCAATTTGAAATAAAAGTTATATTAACAAACATAACAATTTGAATTAGTGATTTCAACCGTAACCGATCTTATTATTCAAAAAAAAAAAAAAAAAATTGAGTGTCTATGGTCAAATTATAAAGAAAAATGAAAAGTTTAATAAAATCATTTATTTCATCCCTTTGGATATAGTTCAAATTTATTATTTACTTAAATTAGATTATATATGTTTTATTTTCGAACAATTTAAATGAAAATTGGATTGGTCCAAGAATAGAAAGAGGGGATAATCGATAATTGCTAAATCAGAGGAATCAGACGGAAAAATAAAATATTACCTCTTTTAACTTTAATAATTTTATTTACTTATTTACGCTCAGTCAATTATAATTTTTTTATTTTAGTTTTTTGAATAAGCAAATATTACTTTTCAAAATATAGTTGTAATAAAATATTTTTGAAAAAAATCTTTAGTTTGACAATTGAAATAGAAATTAGAATAGAAGAAATTTATTGAACTTAAAAATTTCTTGTCCCAGAAACCAAACCAAATAATTTTGATATTGTTAAGTAAATAATTTCAAATTGCTTGTTATTTTCAGTAGACAATTTTGATAATATGGAAATTCAATTGATGTTTTAAATAAACAGTACCGGGACCCCGAGCCTCGGCTCGGTACTTAAGTTAAAAAAAATGATTCATTATTATTGGGTTTGGCTGGTAATATTAATACCTGGGACACCGAGTTGTCGCTCGACCCTTTAAAAAATATTAATCTACAATTAATTATTTATTACAATTATTAAATGTTGCATCATTGCATCAATCTGATTAAAATGAATTGAACTGGGGTCCTCAATAATACAAACAAACAATTTTAGCTAGCATAATAAGATTAATCCAAGTAATATCGTCTATTTCTATTCGACACTATTTTCAGTTATGAAATGAACAGTCAGTAGAGAGTAAAAAAATTGTAATTGAAGACCGTTGTTTTTAAAAATAATTAAATTATTTTATAGATTATAAAATAAAAATTATTGTATTAACATTAAAAATATTGAAATAAAAAAATAATAGTTTGATTTAATAAACTAAAATATTATAAACATTTTTAATGTGAATTTGTCAGGGAGGTAGGGAGCCCAATTCATTTAACCATCCATGTTGTATAAGGAATCTTAATTTCTTAACACTCCGTTTTTTCAAATTTAAAATAGAGGGAGAGAAAGAGTTTCAATTATATTCGAATAGTCTATATATTCTATATATGAGTATTTTTTTTTTCTGAATTTAATACCAAGTTGATTTTCAAAATTTTCTATTCTTTATGCATATGATTGATTACATGTGTTAAAATTTAAACAAATTCAAATATTCTAATTTATAAATTTATATAAAATTTAATATTATTTTTTCGAGACTAATGGCAAATACCGGTGGCCCTAGTCAGAGCAAGAGAAGACTCCTTTTGGTAGCGGCCCAGTCGATGATGTTATATGGATCGGAGATTTGGGCTTTACAACTATATTTTAAGTGAAAAAATGATTTCTTGGTTATATAAAAATTAAAATATGATTCTTTATATCTTTATTATACAGAAAAGTAGGCGTGTTAATATAAAATATATACCTGGGACACCGAACTATCACTCGACCCTTTAACCAATTTATACAATTTATTTTTATATACTTTAAAAATTTTACAATTTTTTAATTATTTATTATAATTGTTAAATGGGATTTCTAAAAATGACCCATTAAAAATTTGTTTCCTAAAATGTTTCAAATTAATTAAAATAAATTGTATAAATGTTCATTTATAAAATCTATATATCTGTGAGTTTGTTTTTCGATTTTTTAAATTTTGATTTTGGATTCGATTAGAGCTTAAAATGTGTAAATGTAAAGTGGTCTTGGTTTTTTTAAAATTCGTTTGGGAACATGGTCAAATCGGCAGTCAAAGTTGAAAATTCCCCATATATTATAACTACTGTAATTAGTATTATTATAATGTAAAATTATAAAGAAAAAATGTTTAGACATTATTATAGACATTTTCATTCTGTAAATTAAATAATTTTATTTCATTTAAATAAATATCTATTTTTAAATATTTTTTTCTCTCTACATTATTTATCTAATTCTCACAATATATTAAGATCATACCGGGACCGAGCCTCGGCTCTGTAATTAAGTTAAAAAAAAAAATTCATTATTATTGATAAATATATATCGTAATTTATAATTATAAAATATTATTAAAATATATATTTTTAATTTTATTTCGAAATTAAATAAAAAATTTTAAAATATTTTAAATATAAAAAAAATATATATTTTTAATTTTATTTCGAAATTAAATAAAAAATTTTAAAATATTTTAAATATAAAAAAAATATTAATACAATATTCTTTAAAAAAAGGCGGGAGTCAAATTTCAATATAAATGTCATTTGTGATGTCATCAATATATAAATTAATAATAAATAATATTAATAAATATTAAATTTAATAAAAGAACAATGAATAAATAAATATAAAATAGTAATTTATTAAAATGTAAACAATAGATAAAAAGAAAAAAAATAACAAATTCATTATTTTCATTTTCATTTTTAAATAACGATTCACCCGGAGAGTTTCGAACCGACGAAATCCACTCGTTAAAACATCACTTTACCATCTTGACTAAATATATTTAGATAAAAAATTGTCATTTTTTTACTGTCTTAGCAGGCAGATTTGATGTTTTTTATTTTATTTTTTTTTTTTTGAGAGAGATTAATAAATATCTATATATATTTTATTAAAAATAAATATTTTTAATTTTATTTCGAAATTAAATAATAAATTTTAAAATATTTTAAATAAAAAAAAATATTAATACAAATAAAAATGGAGGCCAATTTTGACGTTTTCCATATATAATTTTCAATTAAGAAATTAATAATGAAGCTGAATGTTTCAAGAGATATCATCAATAAAACTTAATTTTTCTTTATAAATACTATATCTAGTGTGAATTTGAAAAAAATCGTTAGAGCGGTTTTTGAGAACCAATATATATAGATAGATAGATATATACAATTTTAGCTAGCATAATAAGATAAGATAAGATTTGTGTTTTAAATTTTCTTGTAAGAACTTTACTGAAATTTTAACAGTTAATAGTTAACCTTGACTTCACCAGTCACTTCAAAAGTTTATAATCAAATAATTGAATTTTTCACTACTAAAAATTTAACAAACACAAACCTAGTATTTTTTTTATTTGTAAACCATGTGAATAACTATTTTAATTAAATATATATATATTTAAACATTACTTCATTAAATAAATAATCTGATTGATGGTAGAATCAAAGATTTATTTGAATAATTATTAATTCTGAATAAGAAAGTTAAACAAAACCGTTTGTAGATAGTTTGCCAAATGAATAAGAATTGTGAACGCATATGAAACAATCACTTCTAACCGAGAGAGAGAAGATTTATTTTCATTTCAATTCATTCCATTAATTTATCCTTACATATATTCCTTGTATAATATAATTTTATATAATTCGATTAAAGTATAAGAGAGAAAATCTATTCTTATTTGAATAATAAATTCGCACGTTAATTTTAAACAAGATTCTCTCAATTGTATATTAGTAATAGAAATAGCAATGACAATGATGAATGAATCTATAATTATTTCAAGTTGAGATTATTCTATTCCAATGTGAGTTTGTAACTATTCATTCCAACTTATTTTAACTGGATTTAATTAATTTCACTTTGATTTTTGTTATAGAGTTTTAAAATTATTTATAAAGAAAGAAGAGAATAGTGGTTCATAAAATAATAGTATAGATTTATAATTAATCAAAGAAATAGACTTATATTATTATTAATAATATTATTAAATTCAATTTCATTTTTTTTTTTTATTCATTAAATTTTCTGTTTTTAATGTCATATAAAATTTTAATAAAAAATAAATAAATAAATAAATAATAAAATCTAATTTAAAATTTAATAAAATAAATCTTTTCAAGATTAAAAATTATTACAATTTGCAAATATGTTTATTAATAAGAAATATGGATACATATAATATATGAGATTTACATCGGTATACTAGCTGAATCATAATTATATTTCTAAAGTAAAAGATGATGAGTGTACAAACAAGGTAAACACTCAACATATATTTAAACTTTTTTATTTTTAATTCACTAGAAAATTGAAAAAAAAAGACTGCATAAATTATTCGAAGGCAGGTCATTAAGTCCGTGACTTTTTGAATGAAACAGGTTTTTGTATAAAAAATTATTTTATTTTTGAAAATAGTCTCCTTTGAGCTCTATACTCTTCGTCCAACTTTTCTCCAATTTTTTTTTATCCCTTCCAAAAAATAAGATTTTAATTGTTGCAGTCAGATCTCTTTCCGCCGGGAGAGGTTTGGATACAAGAAAATGTAAGTCAGTGCTAAATTTGGAGAATAGGGCGGATGAGGGTGCAATTCGTTTTCTAATTCATGGATTTTCATGGAAATTCACTTTTTCCATTTCTTTATCAAATCATGAGGTAGTCTGCTATTAATGGATGTCAAACAAAAACTAAAAAAAGTGTTTCAAATTTCCACAAGAGTCAGCTGACAGGAGCAGTGTTGCCATTTCATTTAAGAGATGGGAAATTCAATAATTCACAGGCTTATTGACCTTCCCTCGTATAAAATCATTAAATATTAAATATAATAAAAATAGTTGAAATTTTAATTAATTTTAATTTTATGGTGAAATTATGTGTATACGAGTATGTATATTTTAATATTATTTTTTTATAAATTTTTGATTGATTTGAAATTCAAAGAAGTGAATGTGATGAAACGCTACAGTAAACGTTTAAACTTGATTCAATAACAAACATTTCTCAATTGGAATCTCAAAAATGTTCCTCTAGTGCCTCTTCTACCCTGAAGAGGGTGAATTATTTGAGTTTAATTTCATCAAAGTTCTATCGGTATGGTATATTGAGAGAAATGATCGACTCCAGAGAGAAATACGGGGTTTAATCAACCACAAGATGCTGGCGGTGAAACAGCTGTGATTAGAGAACATGAGGACAGGTTTGGAAAGAAGGGCTGAGACGGAGAGCAAAGACTGATGTCACAATGGACCAAGGGTTGGAACAATGCCGCCTTCCTATTTGTAAATAATTTCCCCTGACTGCTCCCCCGCAATGCAATTACACTCCGCTTTGTCTTGATGCTGCAAAATGAAGAGAAGGGGGGAAAGGGGTTGTCGAATACTGGGTGGTGTCCCGCCATGGAATGTTTTACTCCAGAATTGGTCTTTTCTATTAGCTGAGAGGGGTTCGAAATCTAAAGGACCGAATAATATTCATCTATGTTCTGAATTACATGTCAAACAAAGAAAAAGCTTTGTTCTAAGAAATGGACTGGGAATTATTGTGATCTCCTGGGAAAAAATCTACACCGAAGAAATAATGTCTTATTGGGGATAAGAATATAATCTAAAGACAGCAAATATTGATTAATAAGTATATTAAACAAAAAATTAATAAAATTCTCTTTATTATTTAATGAGATTAAACCTCAATTCATTTTTAAATTGTTGAATTATCGAATAAAACATTTCCAGGTAAATGTTAATTAATTAAAAAATTATAACTTGAAAGTAATCATATCTGATTCCAATTTAATAAAATAAAAAAAAAAATCTATCAGGTCAACTATATTCAAATAAAAAAAATGCGATTTCCATAAATTCATATGAGAATAATAATTCAATTAATCAAATAACAAATGTAACATGATAAGCTTATCAAAGAGTAATTTATTTTAATTACGTTATACGTTGAAAAATTCAATCTACCAAGATAATATCATCTCGCAAATAATCTAGTAATTTTTAATTTAATTTAATCCAAGTTTTAAAAAAAAAATAATCGAATTGAATTTAAACCTCCTCTTATTATGCAAAAGATATCATTGGATTCTAAAATTTATTGAAAAGAAATAAAAGATTTGAAATTTAACTTTAAGCATTTGTGATAAGTGAGGGGTAATTATCAAAAATGGCATTACAAACTATTGTATAAATAATAATAATAATATTAATAAATAAATGCAATAAATATACCTATTACGAAACAGATTTTGAGAATTGAGAATATATGTGAGTTTTCTAAGTGTGTGGAACAGGCGATGAAGAGAAGGGAATTTGTTAAATTATAGGAGAAGTCACTGTTTAGATTTACATCCAGTTTTGCCTACCAATACCGAATATTGGTAGACAAAACTGCAGGATGTTGACTATGGAAAATTGTTGAGATAAGAAGAGACTCAATTAATTTCCTTAAAACAAGGAACTAATTTTCGGAATTTTTAAGACCAAATTGATTTGTGAAAATTCTATGAAAAAACTCAAATTTTTCCAGGAAAAATTCAGTTTTCACAATCATACGTTATCCAATTGGTAACCAAGCTTGGTTTTTACCTACCAACTGACGTCACGATGTTTTCTTCTATTATATTTAAAAATTGGTACATTTTTATTAATTAAAATAAACCATAGATAAAGTTAATATATTTTTAAATTTTAAAAAATATATTCTATAAACTTTTTTCAATAAAATATATTTAATGGATGATAATTTTAGATTTTTTTAATTAATTTATATTTTATGCATCATCTATTTTCGAATATTTTTTATCTATTAGGAAACTATAAAATAGAAACTAATCCAAGCAACTATTAAGTATCAATTTGCTCGAATATATAGGAAAAAAAATAGTATTAATTACTTTTTTATAGTATTATCTGTTTAATTTTTTTTTTTTTAAATATTGTTGTATAGTCACGCTATAAAATAAGAAAACTTGTTTTTCAAAAGAATATAAAAATAGACATTCTCAAAGTAAAAAAAAAAAGAAAAGAAAATCACGACTTGATTTGGGGATTTGATCTTAATTGGGTCTATAATAAAATAAAACAAATATATTAAACTGGCGTGCTTATCTAATAAAATTTGTCGAAATGTCTTTTTTTTCCTTTTTATAATGAAGTTTGTTTCTCTCAAATTATAATCTTGTTTATTAAATAGAAATTAGTTCGTTTTTTTTTGTTTTTGTTTTTGAGTAAACTAGAAATATTTAAATTTTCTGATTTATAAACATTTAAATAAGATATTTGTTTTTGTTTTTTTTTTCAAGGGTTTATCTAGCATCTTTCTAAATAAAGGAGTTGAATTTATCCACCTTTCCAAGAGGGAATAATAAAGGAAGATAATTAGAAATGAAAAGAGTATGCAAAACGAGATGGATGTAATGAAAGTGGCGTAATTAAAATCCTTCCAGTCAGCTAAAGTGATTTCGAAACTCCTAACTAACTAATAAACACATAATTACTCTTTAATTGTTTGTCTTAATCTAAGTTTATAAGAAAATATATCATATATTTATTATATATAGATATTCTCAGAATCTTTTAGAAAGTAATTAATCGTTAACTTCTTGTACTTTATATACAAATAATGACAGATTTTCAATTTGTTTAAAATCACATTAGAAAAAAATAAATAAATATTTTTATTATCTAAGAGTATAAAGATTTTATTAGAATTTAAATTGAAAAGTTTATTATAATTTATTATTTACAATAATTATCATATTTAGTCTTAAGTTAAAGATTTAATAAATTAAAATAAGATGGAAATTAAATGGAATAATTTTGGATGAGATCTACCTTTATACTTTAGTTAATTTTTTTTAATGTTTAATGATATCTATTATATTTGTGTGCCTTATCATTATTAAATTATTATATTACCAAGATAAAACTGAAATGTATTTAGGTTAAATATTAAATAAAAAGAATTATTATCATTAATTTTTTAATCTTTTGACTTTGGGGTAGTTAATTGTATTATAATTCCATTTCAAAGTATCATTTTTAAAATGTAAATAAATTTTATATTATGAAAAAGGATAGAATCAATGGTTGTCTAATATTTGCCCATAAAACCCAAAACAAACCACATAAATTTATTTTCCCTTGACATAATCTTTAATATAATAAAACAAGTATATTGTACCTATCTACGTACTATTTTATTTTCATTCAAAAAGTAAAAAGAATATACTTTAAATGAAAAAAGTCAATTATTTAATAATATTAAATTTCTAGTCATTCATATTATATTTTCACGAAAAATATAGATAAATTAATAAATAATAAATAAATTCAAATGTTCTATTGAAAAATTAATATTAAAGACATGATGAGAATTATAAATTGTAAAATGATTATCGGTTATTATAATTATTATAAATTGATTGCAAATGATTTCCTATAACCGGCATTATCATTTATCTTTAACACGTTCCCGCGGGCATGTACCACCGGTGGCTCATGCCGCCACATAAAATAAATAGACAAATGATGGAGCTGACGGGAACGTGTTCAAAGAATTTTCATATTATTTGAAATTATAAAAATAAATTTTTATTTTAAGATTTAAAAAAAACAAATAAAATAATAAAATAAATTAAAATTTATTCTAAACATGATGAGATGTAAAATAGTACCTAAATCAATAAGTTAAAGTTTAATTTTTGTCTTATACTGTATATAAATGATGGTAATGAATGTAAATGTAAACAACAGCGAAAAGGTTTTAGTGACTTCAGGCCTGGAAACGAAATAGGATGGGAGAGGTTTTCAGGGTGGAAAGTTGGTGGCGATTTTTTTTTTTTTTTTTTTTTTTGAAGGGAGTACTAGAGGGAAGATCTATCTATCCCCTCCGAACCAAACGGTGGCTCTTTTATGCTAATAACTGAATGTTGGGCCCTTGCACAAGGGTTTAGTGATTTTAATTGAATGATATCGAGTGTTGCCTATTATGATAACAATTCGTCACATCAAGTTGAATCAAGCAGAATGGAAATCCCCAAAGGCGTCTTCTTCTTTCCACTTCCACCTTGACTGTCAGTTCCCTTTGAAAATAATAGGGGAAATGTCAACATTTGGACAGCACAATAGTTAGGGGTATTAGTCAGAGAAAGAGATATAAATGTCATAGAAGCATATAGATCGAAGATTCCACGACTGCTACTTCCCTTATCTATGTATCTTGGCAAAAAGCACGCAGCCACTCGAAACCAACCTCATCTATTTTGTCTACATCCTTTATTTATATTCCTGAGGAGTGGGAACAGTACAGGGGCAGTTTTCATGTCAAATATACCCCAGTTGCTTGCTTTACTTTGAACGTGCCTTTCCGAACGTGTTTTTTTTTTGCCCTGCGGTTTTTTGACATTTTATCACTCTATAACAAAATCTGATAACGCTTTCATCACAATACAGGTTCATTCAAGTTTTGTCCTCAAGTGTTTGGGGAGGAGGGGGGGGGGGGAGGGGGGGCTCTTGAAGCTCTTTTCAAAAAAAAAAAAAAAAAAAATTAACAAGTGCCCTTCCAACAGGAGATAGATGTATGAACAAATTAGAAATTTAATCTTACCTCAACTAAAAACTCGATTTAATATGACTCCAAATTTATAATTAAAATTAATTAATATTGAAGAGGTCCATGATATAACCTTGAATTTTTTATTTATCATTCATTGCATTAATAATAAATTGTAAATTTTAATTAATTCTAAACTGAAAGCATTTTTAATACATTATTTAATTTCTTGTTTGATGGTCCCATAATCATATAAAAAAAATATAATAACTGTTGAGTAATATTTTACATAGAAAATTTATATCTTTTAAAATTACTTAATAAATTCGAAGAGACGACAAGGCTCTAACATATTGTTGATTCAATGAAAGCAGTTGGGGCAGTAGGCCGGCTTGGGAAGAGGCAATCATTGAAGTTGTTGGTCTCTGATTTTTCCTCTCTTTCGGCCGTTTGGCAGTCGTTCAAAAGAGTTTGCAAACCCTCTCCCGAATGGCGAAAGGAATGGAGGCCCGAGTTCCATTGCCAAATAGGAAAAGGGCCGGAACTAGATGTTTGATCAAAATCCATTGCACGCAGGAAACGATTTAACTAGTGAATAGGACCAACTATTAAAATGGCATTGAATTCTTCTTTTTTTGAAATTTATATACCCTTTTAATGTAATAAATTCAAAATTAAAAAAATAGAGGGTGGTTTTTAATTTATATTATAACTATATTATAAAAATTATTAGAAGATTAATATTAACGAACTTAGTTAAGGGTGAGTTTGTAAACAAATGAATATGATAAAACTTTTTTTTCTAATTACCAGATTATTTTTATAATCTTAAATTTTTTTTGAGATTAATTTGGGATAAAGAATTAAAAAAAAATTTTAAATATATAAGAATATTTAATAAGTAATAGTATATGTGCATTTTAACAATAATACAACCAATAAATTATCATCTTTTTTCTAGCATTTGTGATGCGAACTCGAAGAAAACCTCCAGCGGGCTTGTCCCGAAATTCTGAGCCGGTTTGGGGGGAGGGGATATGTGGAGGATTTTTCAATATTGAATTGATGGGATTTAAGATTTGATTAGGGCCTGTGATACGACTTCCTCAATGGAAGGTAAGGAAAAGTCATGGCTTGCGTGAGCATGGTAGCTTCCCTCAAGTGGGCCTCACTCTATCAGGATCATAGAGAAGGTCCACCCGCTACTCCTCGGGCTAGGGAACAATTTTTCTTTAAATTAATTTTTATTGAAAATTTTGCTCTCAAACACTGTACTCATGGTCTGTTAGTCTGTTAGTTGGATACCAAACCACACACACACACACACAGTTAAGCTATTCTCCTCACCATAAATAATATTATTTATGATATAAATTATATTTAAATAAAATATCGATTAATATATATATGTGTTCTTTTAGGATTCTGTGGAAAATTTTATTATGAAGAGTTATTTCCAAGTTAAGTCACGTGTTTCACGAGATTAGTCTCGACGTTTTGGCGCTCATTTTGAGCTGCGGTATGAGTGCTATGAGTTAGTGTCAGTGCTAGTGCCGAGAAATCTTCAACCTTTCACAATACAGTAAGTTAAAGATTAACAATTCATCCCTCCAAAAATACCAACGTTGACTCTTGGTTCCAAAATTCCGCCATAAAAAAACAAATTTTTTTGAAAATAACGCCAAAATGGGCGCCGAAACAACGAAACTCAAATCTCACAAAAAGTCGTGAATATATATTATGGAAATAACTTTTCATAATATATAAATATATAGGTATAAAAGAATTATTACATTTTATATTAAAAAGAAATACCTATTGAAATAATCAGCATAATTATGCCATTTTTTCACATCAAGGAAAATAAAAATTCTAATCGTAAAAACAAGATTTGTAATAATAAAAAAAAGAAAGTATATTGGATGAAATATAAATATCTGTATGTATTATTATACATATTTTATTAAATATAATATCTCATTATTTTAAGGAAGCGTGTATAATAATTTATAATCAGACTTACTCATTTGAACTAGAAGAGAAATGAAGATGAGGAATGTTGAAAAGACAGGCAGGGAGGCTTAGAAGATGATGGCCTCTTCAGACGGGCAAATAGGAAGAAAACAAAGCAGAAGTAGTATACAGTTCGTCTGCAGATGAATTATGATAAATGGCTTTCTTTCAAGTCGAGAGATGGTATGTAAGGGAGTCTACCCCCTAACACGAAGGGAAAAATATAAGAAAAAAAAATGAGAATATAAATGGTACAAGAATATGGAGAGAAAGATGGGTAGGGGACAAACAGACAGACTTATAGGCAAATTGGGAATAATCTGTCAACCATTTTTTTTACGTTAATTTTTTTTTATTTAACTAAACAAAACATTAAAAAAAAATATTCATTGAATTTGAATGAAACTTGGCCAAGAATCATTTGATTGATTTTGAAATTAACAGTGTGTCTTGGTTCTGAGGTTGTTTTATGATCCTTATCATAAAGTGTAACGCGATATGTAGAGAAATCCCATCACGAGATGATAAATAGAGCTGTTGTTTTTATGTCCATAGAGATAAATGGAAGTCAGTTAATTCTCAACAGTATTGACGAAGATGAAAAAGGATCTTTCGAAATAGTAAGAAATTTATGGACCATAAATGAAATGATCTGAATGGATTAGAATATGAATTTTATTTTTCTATATTCGGTCTCAATCGATCTAAAACACGCAATACATTTTTTAAAAATTTTAATAGTATTTTTTTTTCATAAATAAATTATTGATATTGGAAATTCTATTTTTTTTTTTTTTTTTGGATTTTATTAATAATATACTCTAACTACATGACTGAATCCAGCTTATAGAAGAGAGTAATAAAATAAAACATGAATAAAAATCCCAGACGAATCCAAAATGACCCTTGTCAGGTATATGTCTCACTAGCACTAGCCCTTGAAAATCAGTGTGAAACAATATATCTATAAAATGAATAAATTAAAATATTATAATATATTTAATAATAGGGAGATGATGAGAATTAGAAGACTAAAATTCTTCTTCTAATTGAGAATTCTGATTACCTCCACCTTTTATACAACCTAAGATTGGGTCCCATTATACTATAATTAAAACCAGAATCTTTATTCTTCTGAATCTCAACACCCTGATTCTAATTCTCAAATATTGTTCATGTTTTATTTTATTACCCTTTTATTCCTATATGAGAAATGTAAATGTAAAAGCTGATTTCTTTATTAACACTTCCAATAACACTTAAAAAGTTTTAACCGCTAATTAATTAATCATCATATTACAAGAGATCTTTTAATATTAATATTAGTATTTGTATTAGTATTAAGAATACTAGTAGTAGTAATAGTAGTTAACTTTTCTTAATAATATATATATATATATATATATCTTTTGGAAAGACAAATTCTGATACTCTAATTAAAGTTATAATAATTGGCCTTATATATGAAAATACTTTCCTCTGTGTCATATCTATAAAAGTGTTAATCTAATATAATAATAAGAATTTTTTAAAAATTTTCTAAATTCTTAAAAAATAATACCAAGATTCTCTTGATAAAATTAAATTAAAATAAATATTAATATTAATTTATAGACTTTTCAGTGGTTTGGTGGTTAGCACGACAGTCTACCACATTGTAAACTCGAGTTCGGGTATACGGATATTCTCTAATTAATAATTTCTCTATAAATCTCTGTATAATCTTTAGAGTCTATCCGCAAATAATTATAATAATAATAAATATTAATTTATTAAAAATTTAGGAAATTTATCTAAACTCGATATTCAAAGATCATAATTTTTTAAATTAAAAAAAAAATAAATTTTATTGATATTTGTAATAGTTAAATTATGTATTAGAAAGATGTGATTAATTAATAAATTTTTTTCTCGTTTCTAAAAACATCAAAAATAATAATCCATAAGTGGACGAGATAATTATAGTTAAAGAAAAAAAAAATTTCAAATTCTTCTAATAAGCGAGGTAATTAAATGGGCGGTGCAACTTGTGGAGTCCACGGTGCTCTGATCCATATTTCTCATCAGACAGCCTCGGACATAAATCGTGAGCGCTTGTTTTGGTGCGTCATCGTGGGCTTGGAACAATGCATTTGGGCCCAGGCAGAAAAAAAACTAAAAACCTAATATTTCTTTTTAGAAAAATAAATATCACTTCTCCCTTCAGGACATAACGCGACGCCCTTTTGTTTTGTCTCGTATATATTATCAATTCCCTTCATCATCCTCCATTTCCCTCTTATTCTTGTATTTTTTATATATATATATTATTATTTTTTTTTTTTTGGATTAGAATATTTTTTTTATATTCGTTATCTTTTTAAATACATAGATTATTGTTTTAATAAACAAAAACATAAATATTTATAATGGTTTAGGTTGAATATTAAAAAGAAAAAAAATTAGGATTTATATTTGTTCTATCTTACAAGAATAAAAAAAAAAGAAAATCGATTCACTTTATAAATGCAAAACAAACTTCAACTCAACAAGTCACTAAAGAAATATGTTAAAAAAATTACTTACTACGATTAATAAATTGAAAGATATATATTAAAAAAAAAGAAAAATAATAAAGTGATATGAAATTGAAATTCTAAAATAAATTATTAGAATTTTTTTTTATTTATTATTATTTATTATATAAATCCGACATTGGTTTTTGTGGAAAATAAATCACACGAAATCAATCAATTCAATTCGTTTTTAGTATAAATTTACTACAAATCTTGACAGATGAATCGGAAATTTGTAAAAAAAACAGACATATGGAATGATTTACTTCAAGATATCTCAATCCCCTCCCTTCAATATTTCTTTTTATTTATATAGCTGAAGAAAAAGAAATTCAATAAATTATATATATTAAAGATAAAAAGTACATTTTTGTCATTTTTAAAAAAAAAAAATTCTAATAAAAGATATTAATATTTTAAAATAATTTATATGAAATTAAATTCAATAAATTCAATTGAATCAATACTTGATTATACTACTATAAATACAACATTTATGATAAAAGAATGATTGATTCTTTCAGAATAGTATTTCCAGAGACCAGTATTAATTAGTCAATAAGTAAGAAAAGTAATATATAAAAAAAAACTAAAATATATTAACTTATTGTTCTTTTATAATTATCATTATTATTATTATTATTAATGGTTTTTAATTTGAAAATTATTTAATTTTTTTTCTCAGAATAAAAAAAAATTAACCATTTATATGACATGTATATGGCAAAGCATTGTTTAGTTTTAAAACGGATATTGGTAGGCAAAACCGCAGGATGATGACAATGAAACGTTGCTGAGATAAAAAATGGTAATGAATCTTCTCAATATCTGAGACTGAGATTTTAAAATATTGAAGACCTAATAAAGCAACTGTTTAATGGAAATGCCTTAAAAATACCCAAATTTTTTTCAGAAAAAAATCAATTTTCACAATATATAGTATGTGTATAAAATAGCGTTTCATAAAAAAAGAAGACAAAATAAAGTTATTAGATTTTTTATAATAGTAAAAGGTAAAAGATAACTCTAATGTACTATAATTATCTGATTGATTAATATATAAATATAGTATGTGAAATATTACAGTTTATCATATTAATTGAATTTAAGCATTTCGTTAAAAAGCCAGCCTGTTAGATAGGCAACCGATCATTATAATAAAAGTAAATGACAGATATTGACAAATTTTAAATGCATTTAATCATTATTATTATAATTTCTAAAAATAGGAAATACTTACACAAATTAAATATTAATAAAATAATAAATAAATATTTAAAAAAAATAATAAATTGCAAAAAAAAAACAATTATTATTATTATTTTTTTGTATAATTTTGTATAAATATAATAATTAAGTGTAAAAATATTAACTAAGCTATTATGATAATTAATAATTGAATTTGCCGAGAGGAATATTACTAATTATATGCATTAAATAAGCTGTTGATAAAAGATTAAACGGTAGTATAAATAATTGGAAATGAATATATATATATATACATACATATGATTTAATTTTATATATTACGATCGGCTTATTAAATGCATAAAAAATAATTATTTTACTTTTTTAAATAAATGAATCATTATATTTAAAAATTGTCAAAAAATAGCAAAAAAATTTATTTGTTCAATAATAAAGAAAAAATCTATTGATTGAATTTAATAAGTTAAATTTCAAAATGAACAGATATGTAATATATATAATATATAAAGTTAAAAATCCTGTGGATTTGGGCGCCATTCGGGCGGTTGGATGGCGCTAAGCTGCTACATGAGAATGAATATTAAATTTCCAAGTCCCATTCTCCAGAACGCGGGGAGCAATTCAATCGTATTCTGTGTCCTAAAACTTCATCCCTCTTGGCAAACGTCCTGCCTGTCTGCCTTTTCTATGGAATTCAATCCGATACCCCGACTAACAGATATGTATGCTCTTTACTGTTCGAAAAATCGTAATATAAGGATTTGTTAGAGAGATAACACTGATTTTTTTTCAATTCTTTTAATTATCTATGTATAGTCTATTCTATACAATAAAGAATTCAATTTTTTAAAGAATTTTTTTTAGGATTATATATTCAACCAATATTTTTTTTTTATTCATTTTATTATTTAATCGAGACAAAAGATTAATTTTTTGTTTTCATTGATTTGGTTATACAATATTTAATTGTAATATTTTTAACAAAAAAAAAACAAAAAAAAAAATTGATATTAATCAGTAAATTTCAATGTTTATGTTAAATGTAGTTTGTTAATTGATATTTATTCATTTAATGATCTAAAACAACAATAATTTTCTTTTTTGTTTTTGTTTTTGTATTTTCTTATAATGTATTTTTGCTTGCATTCAATTCTAAATAGCGATGATAAGTGAAATGTTTTTTTCCCCCATCCACCATTAATATTCATTAAAAAATAATTATAAATGAAAAATCTATTCAAGCATATATTTTTTAATTACAAAAAAAAAAAAAAAACAAAAAAAAAGTGAAGTAAAATTGATTTCTCAATCGTGATTTTCTCTCATTTTAACATCTGTATAAAAACATTCCAATAAGAAAAACTAATTAAAATATTCCCAGTGGTCTATGGGTATGTAGTGTTTGCTCTTCAAATGCACCATTTCAAAAAAATATCACGCCTTTACCGATATAGTAAAAATTCGATAAATTATTCAAGAGTTAGACGATTCTTACAAAATCCTAAAGGCCCATAATCAAACGAAACTAAAAGCATTTTTAATAAAAATTGAGATATACTAAAAGCTTTGATGTGATGGAAATACATTAAACTTTTATCAAAAGATAATTTTAAAGTATTTTCAAAGCTATTTGAAGCATCTTCGATGATATTCAAAATGTTCTCTAAGAAAGAGACTAACATGGAGAATGTCATACTTAAAAGAAATGAGGGTCCAATTTTATAGGGGAATATTTTTCTTTTTTTCATTTTTTCTATATATTCAATATATTATAATAATTATATATGGATTGAAATATAAATTAAGATTTAGATAAATAAATATGTGAATAAAATAAAATAATTCAAATTTTTAAATGTTCAATAATAATATATTTAATATATATATTAAGTATAATATAAAAGAAAAAAATATAATCTAATTTTATGATAATTTTCAACAATAGTTCAATTTTAAATTAATTCATTTACTGCAAAGAGAAAATGAAACCATCTCAAGTATTAGTAGAATAAATAAAAAACAAAATGTACATAAGGAAAAAGTATGCTTATGAAGGAACTAATCAAGTGGTTAGCAAAGCATACTGTGAACTTATTTTATCATGTGAGAAATGGAAGAACATTTTTAAATACATTGTTTGAATATAATGATTATAATATTATCTATTATATTGGATGGAGATGGATTAGAAGAATAGTGATGTTTGGGCCAAGTAGTTTCTAGTTCAGTAGTGTATTTGGACACATACATAATAAATTATATATTTATACTTTGATAAGAAATTAAAAGAAATAATATTATAATAACTATATTCAAAAAATGTTTTTTTAAAAAAGTCCCTTTAATAATAGATTTTTATTTTACAGAGTCATTTTATCTTTGCTATTGTCGAATAGGAAATTTAATGAAACAATTATGCAAAAGTTGAAGGTATAATTAAGTTAATGTGAATGAAAGGAGGTTAAAATAATTATAAAAGGTAATAAAGAGACTTTGATGTGAACTTTTTCAACGAGGTATTCAAAGCACGAAGAAATAAAAATATCAATAGCTGAAATTGATATGTTGTGTAATTCGTTGATCGGAAGGGAGAAAAAGCAACAAGAATAGAGTTCTACAATTTTATTAGTTTCTCACTTAATAAGAAATTTCGAAACATGAATTCTACTTCAATCGAGTTTCTTTTTATAGGTGGCTTGTTAACTTTTATCATTATATTTGAGAAAAGAAAAAGCGAAAATTGTATTCGTGATAAAAATCTTCTCAGTTCAAGCATTCTTTCTTTTTTGCATTTCTAAAACTAAAATTTTTATTCAAATTGAAAAGGTTGCACGACGATCTCGTATAGATAGACATGCAGACCTTTAAGGTTTACATAAAAAGAAGAAAACGTATGATATAAAAAAAATATCTTTTAAGAAATTTAATTTAATTATATGAAATTTTATTATCTTGTTTAATTATTTGTTTAATATTTAGAAACTTATTACTTTTTCTAAGATGAGAAATATATATTTATAATAATAAAATATACAATGTTGTATACCATATGATACACGAGAAAATCAAATAACTTTTTAGGATATAAAAGGCTTGTTTGAAAAATGAAATTCAGTAAAGGATTTCAATAGATACAGTATAAAAAACGGTAAATATTTATTTTTTTATTTGATGTATAAATTATTATGCTATCCATAGCAAAAACTTTATTACAAAATTTATATAAATATATATATATATATATACAATTTTAAAAATACCCACAAATAAAGAAAATGAAGTATTAATCAATAAATAACATTTTTTTTTAAATTATATTTGTTAAATATAATTTTAATTTATTGAATAAAAGTATAAAAAATAGTTTTGCTATTTTATTTAATTTATTTTTATTTTATTTTTATTTTCATTAAATATTTAAAACGACAGTTTTCTTTCATAAAAAAAAATAATCTTTAATAACCTGGTATTAGTGAATTTATATTTAGAATGTTTCTGATAACAGATTATTTGGGTTTTCTTGTAAATTTATGCGATTTACTTCCTCCATGTCTATTCTTACAAATATATAGGTAAAACGTACTTCGAAACATCTATTATAGATAATATCCTGAAGAACTTTGAACCAACTGTTGGAGAACCCATTACTTTTTATGTTAATAGAGAAAACTTGTAGAACAACTTATGATCTTAATTTTTAGCCTCTGTTGCTTTACACTTTTAGAATATATAAAGAACATATATCTACCTATAAGTATAAGATTTTAGTAGTCAAACAAGAATTCTAGAAAAGGTAGACAAGGATTCAACTTTACTTTTCTTTTTCTAATTGGAAAATCCTAGCCGTAAATTTCAAAATGATATCGAAATATATATATATATATATTATTATATAATATATATAAAAAGATAATAAAGATAAACAAAATAAAAAGGATTTGATATGAAATTCAATCTGAAGTTTAATAGGATTGTAGGGGTTATTTTCCAGGGCGGTGGTCGAAAGCATCCTTCTACGCTTTGACCAATACTTCCTAACCACCAATACTCAATCCCGAGGGCTGATCGTGAAATTTCAAGCTCTTTTCTCGAGTGGACGCCAGAGTCAATTAAATCGCAGGGAACACCCCCCTCCTGCCATTCTGAAATACCCCTTCAGCCGTGTAATGGGCTTAATATCTTCGGACATGGCTCCCTTCTTGTCTGTGTTACGGGACACATTCACATATAAAGGCTCTTGGCACCCGAATCCAGAGGGGTCACAAATAGCACCTTAGCCTGTCCGAAATTAGAGGTAAATTGAAAAATCGAGTACAACTTGAATCAAGTATTCTTTTTAATTAAATTGGAACAATTTTTTTTTTTTATTAAAGAATTACAGGAAACAAGAGTAGAGAGAAGAGTTTAATAATTAAAATTAAGAATCTATATTATATAAATATAACCTTTATTAAAAAATTATATATTTATTTTTTTTTTGGAGTGGTGGGGGGAGAATATTATTAAGAAGTCGTTGAATAAATTTCAATATTTTTTGTTTTTTATTGATATTATTAGTAATTTTATTCAATTTATTTATTAATATAACTTATAAATTTATTTGTGTGAGTTGAATTTACAAATTTGTTCTAATCATTCAAAGAGAAAAGTGAAGGTTAAATATTTATTCACTTAACAATCTAGATCTTTTTGGATTTTCAGTTTAGCTAGTCTCTTTCACGCCTCTTCCTACATTGTCCACTCACCGCGTCCTTGGTCTTCCAAGCGGACATTTCCCAATCGGTCTCCCCACCAATATCGTTTTCACCATTCTTTCCTCTCCCATTCTAGCCACGTGCCTTGACTATCGCAGCCTTCTCGATTTTATAACCCTCCATCTGGAGATGCATAGAGGTAATACAATTCATCGTTATGCATTCTCCGCTATTCCCGGTGACCTCATCTTTCTTTGGCCCATAAATTCTCAAATACTTTAAATCTACTCTCGTCTCCCAGGGTCATAGACCATGCCTCTCATCCATATAATACTCCAAGTAAAATAATTGTTTTATATATTTTAACTTTGATCCCCTTTGATAATAATTTTGACGAAATAAGCCCCTTTACCTCATGATACAGGCGTTAATCGATTGCAAACTCGATTTAAATTGTTTACAGAACCTAAGTATTTAATTTTATATATATGTATATTAATTACAATTTCTTTAGAGATAAATATGTTTAAGAGTTAAATTATTAATACTTTATATTAATTTATTGATAAGCATTCGTTTTTTTCTAAGTGAAATTTAAATTTTCATTCAACATATAAACAAAATTATATATACATTTTGATTCGTTGAGTCTTTAACATTGAATCAATCTCAGCAACAACAAAGATGAATTGACTTTTCTATGAAATCAGTTCCTACATCCACACCCATATATCTACATATTTGTATCTATATATGTAATACGTGTAATATCCAATTCTGCTTTATTATTCGGAATTGCCAACACGGACATGAAAGGGTCAGGCGTCGTTTTTCTTATCTCTGTCGGAGGATTTGCTTGCATTTCCATTTTCCACACATATCTGTGTGTTTCCATGTTATTTATCTGTCGCTGTTACGCAAGGGTTGACCAGTAGCTAATTCCGCCACTCCCTCGAATACAATGCTATACAAAATTACCCTCCCCGGCACCCACATGGTCATCGTGCACCCTTTTCCTAGACCGCCCCCTTTCGCCGACGGCAAGTAATGCTGACTGCCCTCCGGGGGATTATGCAAAACATTACCGCCAACTCTTGCATAGAATTGTACTTCTTGTGAAATACATACGCTGATACAATAAATACAATGCAAATAATGTCTATTCTTTCTGGTCCGAGTTCCTCTTTCCTACCCTACCATTAAATTTAAAAATGCTTGAATTTAAATACGTTTTGTTCCTAAGCTATCTTCGTTATATCTTTAAAATGACCTCCCACTCCTAAATTTTTTTTAACATATATGGAACCTTTGTTTCTACAAATGTATATATATATTATAAAGTTAAATCTCATTTACTCTATTATTATATAATATTTATAAGAATTTAATAATAGAATCCATATAAAATGAATACTTAATTGTTTTGAGTATTTATTTAATTTTATAGACTTTTAGAAATTAATAATTTCGAAAATTTCTATTATAATTTTATTCTTCTTTATAACAGCAATAAATAAATATGCTATAAACAATATAATATAAAATAGTATTGGTAAAAAACTTTGGTGAATATACAATTTATGTGAATAATATGATTTTAATTTCCTATTTTCGAGGATGGGTGTTACAGATGAAAATTCTTTTCAGGATCCCTTGCTCCCTGCTCTATTTCATATTTTTGCTATACTTTTTTTATGTTTATTAAGTTTCTGACATTCTAGATATTTATTTAAATAAATAAAGTGTGAATAATGGTTATCTTCCCTTTCTACTTCTCTCCCTTGGGCATTGCGTGTTTTTCTATAATCTCAAATGCATTTCTTAAATTAAATTTATTATCAGTTGAAAAATTATATATATATATATATGAATATTTATTTATCAATAGTTTCAATAAATTTAATCAATTTTATTTTATTTTAAAAGGTTATTGGGGTCTAAAAAATTTCAATCATTTTAGTATGTTTTTAAATATATATAAATTAATAAAAAGTTTTTTTATGAATATTATCCTTTACATATGCCTAACAAAAAATATAAACATAAGTAGTAGGTAAAGAATTTAATATTATTTTGATTATTGTAGTGTCAACGACTTTCCATATACGTTTCAAATTTGAGCAAAACTGCTTAATTAGAAGTGGGTTAAAATACAATTACAAATTATTAACATTACAGACAGAAAAGTCAAAATAATAAAAAGCGTATAAAAAGATGATAATTTTTTAAATTTAATTTTTCTGTGCATTTGGTCAAGTTTGAACACAAATCCTCAACTTTCCATGGTCAGT